>CM039721.1:50755021-51355021 GCA_022539455.1 Dendrobium nobile
AACTTTTTTTAAAAGTAATAATTATTAGACAAATATAACTAAAGTAACAATAAAATAATAATTATATTAAAAAAAAATTTAAATAATAATAAAAAAAGGAATTTACTATTTTTTTAAATATCTAAAAATATACTTATCATTTTTTATCAAAATTAATTTTAATTCATAGAGAATGAAAATACAAACAAATGAGGTATAAACGGACCGAAAATGAATTTTTGAAGAAATCTGAGTTAAAACAAATTTAAAATCAATTTTTAAATCAAAAGTCGGCAGTGGCCAGCAGTCTACACGGAAGCTTCTGGCTGGCTCCGAGAACCGCGGACGTGGTTTTTAATCATTAGCGATGATTGTGCGGTGGCGCAATCATCGCCAATGATTGGCAGACGGCGCGGCGGCTGACTTATCAGAGTTAGCAACGCTCTTCACCGTCGGATCATTCGTGGTTTAGATGGACGATCCAAATCATGTCGGACGGCGTGATCTTACAACAGGGCGATCTGCATGGTCGGAGCGAAGTACGGGATGACGGGATCTTAACCGTTGATCGAAAGATCAACGGTAAGGATCATGCGAAGTGCAACTAGGGAATACACTGAGGGCTGAACAAGTTTTTCGTCTCGTTCTTGCGAACGTGAAGATTAAATGCAATGAAATTTTAGATACGAGATCCACACATGAAAAGCATTCATGGGGGCTAAACAATACGGCTCGAAACGCACTATATGAAAAGCTAATTAGATTTAAGTGCCCTAACCTAGGTTTAGGAATTTACCTCAATCCACATGGTGGATTTAGTCGATCTTGAGCTTGTTGCACTTGTGGACTATCCTCGTATAATTCCTTAGTTGATCTCGAGCTCCGAATCATCCTCGATCGAATGGAAATAAACCTAGAAGGATTTAGCCTTCGGTCTCGCTGGAATCTCCCCGCTGGCAGGTTAGGGAGGCGGGGCTTTGGTCGGGGAAGATGGGAGGGATCTCTAAGAGTTCTCACACAAGATCTCAGAGGTTGGAATCGGCTTGGGAGGAAATAATTTCCAAAGACCTATAGTTTGACCAAATTTCTTATATTTAAACTCCCTAGATCCCTCATTGATGGCTATGATCGAATCCAAGGGCTATTAGGAGGAAAAGTCCCTCCCTTGGCCATGATTTTGAATTAGCACCATTAAGGAGCCATTAAAAATGAATTTAATGGTCTCTTAATGCACTACAGGAAAAATGGCAAATAACGGCGGATTTTCACCGGCGGTTTATAGACCGTCGGTTTTACCGCGGCTCCGCCGGCGGGTTAAGCCTTCGGACTTATAATAATAATAATAATAATAATAATAATAATAATAATAATAATAATATAATAATAATAATAATAATAATAATCATAAAATAGTAACAAAATTTGGTTTAAAATAATTATTATAAATAATTAAGTTTAAAATAAAGGTAATATTAATATGATGATAACAATTATTAAAAATAAAATAATAATATAATTAAAAAAAGGTTATTTTACTATTTTTATGATATTTCAAAATGTATATGCTATTTGTAATTGAAATTAATTTTAAATTATAGAGAATAAAAATATGAATGATTTGATATATTGTACGTAATTTATGGATCAAAAATGATTTTTTTGGTGAATTTTTGCAGTGAAATGAGTCAAAATCATTTAAAATTAAAAGAAAATCCAGAAATGCACTCGGGGCGACATTTGGCGAGTGAGGATTAGGTCACGAAACCACGGCCAATCATTGTCGGTGGCGCACCACCAAGCAATGATTGCCGCGATCATGCGGAAATCACGGCTTAACTTAACCACATCAGCTGAGACGCGGGATCGTCTGATCCAGCGTGGAAACGAACCAACGGCACCGATCAAGTCAGATGGTGATTCAACCAAATGTGTACACACCCGCAGTTAGACCAACATGCGAAACAACGGAATACGGACAGTTGATCCTGAGATCAACGGCCTGTATTTCATACATCTCTAGCTAGGGCGAAACTGAGACTCGAAGAGGATAATCACTTCATTCTGGTATTTTACTCAATAAAATTGGATGAAATTTTAGACATGTAATACACACATGAAGAGCATCAATAGAGGACAAAAATCGCATTCTAAAACGTTTTATACATGAAGTTATTTAGATCTAAGTGTTGTGAACTAGGGTTGGCGATTTTACCTAATCCACACGGTGAATTTAGGAGATCTTGGACTTATTGCACTTCCATACTGTCCTCGTACGTTTCTCCTCTTGAAACCACAACCAAACGAGCTCTGGATCGAATCCTTGGACAAATCTAGCCTTAAGTCACCAAAAACTGGCCGCCGCCGGCTTGGGAAGGTCGGGTTTTGGTTGGCGAAGATGGGGGGATCTCTAAGAGTGCTCACACGAGATCTCAGAGGTTGAGGGGGCTTCCCATTATAGAATCTTACAAAAGATCCTTAAGAAACCCTAAATCATCCTATTTAAATCTCTAGCCTATAGGTGGATGACAAGGATCCAATCACAAGTGAATTAGGAGGGAAATAGGAGGATTTGGCCGTGGTTTTGATTTCAAATCCGTAGAGAGGGTTTAAATTAATGGGCTCTTAATGGTCTTAATGGGTCAAAATTAACCCAATAAGACTTGGGTTAACCAAGTCAAAGGTTGACTTGGTCAACCTAGTCCATTCGGTCCAAGGGAATGGGGGAATGAGCCATGCAAGGTTTTGAATAGGTTTGAATTAAATTTAGTCTCAAAATGATCAAATGGGTCAACTTGGGTTGACCTGGTCAACTAGGTTGACCCAAGGCACAAGTCTGGGCCCAATAGGCTGGGTCTGACCCACTAAGTCTAGTAGAGGAGAGAAATGAGCTTGAGGAGCTCTGAAATCGATTTTAGATCAAAAGAAAGCCTTTGGGTAAATTTGGGTCAACCTAGGTTGACCTGGTCAACCAGGTTGACCTGGTCAACCAGGTTGACCCAGTGTCTGTTTTGGGCTCAACAGACTCAGTTTGACCCAAGGAACTGAGTGGGAGAGGTCTTGGGACTTGGCTTTGTCAAATTGACCAAGTCAAACTCTTTGACCAAGAGCTTGGCAAGATCAAGGTCAGCAAGGGCATTAAAATCCTACCTCATGTAGGATAATTCCCTTAATTAGCTTGATGGATGAATCTCATAATATGGCCTATGAATCCTTCTCCTTCTATTCTCTCCCTTTTTCTCCTCCTCTTTTTCTCCTATATCTTCTCTAGAAAGCCTACTAATATAGAGGGTGAGTGGTAATGGTTTTAGATATTTAGTATATATATTAAAAGAAAATTTAGTGATCAACATTGCAGTGCTCAAACATGCACCACCGTAGTGCTCATACAAATTATTATAGATTCCCTTGATAGCCCTAGATAAAGAGCTCAGTGCCACATTATTCACCCTCACCATTAGAGCACTCCCTCAAATTCATTTCCAAATAGAGAAAATAGTGTCGTTATGCTCTAAGGCATAGCGGCACAACACCCCTAAAGTGATATTTTTTCTATTTTCATTTCAGACTCCAATTTTATTTTTAGAATTTCATTGATTTAAATTAGAAATCCACTTTCTATGCATAAACACAAAGAACACATTATAAATATCCAACATTTTATTTGGCAATAGTATAAGCATATTTTTAATTTTTTTTCTAACTTTAAAGGGACCAATATACATTGGACTTAACTTAATATCCTTTTAAATCTATTTATACCCTTCACAGGATAAATCTTTAAGAAGATAGAATCACCAACTTCAATTTTTATAGTTCTATGCTTGGATTCTAGTTTTCTTAAGTTGGTTTTAACCTTTTCCTAATCAACCTAATTTTCTTTATAGCATTGTCAACTAACTCATAACCCATCAATCTTCTTTCTCCCACCTCTGTCCAGGCCTTTGGTGTTTTACACGTTCTCCCATTCAAATCTGTATGAGGTTATTTTTATACTTGCTTGGAAACTATTATGATATGCAAATTTGATCAAAGAAATATGATTCTCCTAAATTCCTCCAAAATCATAACATATAGCCGCAAAAATTATCCAAAATTTGAATAACTTGCTCATACTATCTATTTATTTGGAGAAGAAAATTTGTATTGAAATTTAACTTCATCCTCAAACCTTCTTAAATGCTCTTCCATAACCTAGAAGTAAGCCTTGCATCTTCATTAGAAATAATAACCTTTGAAACTCAATATAATTTAATAATTTTCTTCATATACAACTGAGTTAGGTTATTAAGGGGATCTATCTATCTTATTGGGGAAAAAATGAGATGACTTGGTTAGTTAATTCTTAATGACCCATACAACATCATGGACATTACTAGACCCAAGAAAACCCAAGGCAATATCCATTATAACATCCCATTTCTACTGAGGAATAGACAGAGTAATAACAAACCACTAAGTTGCTAACATTCTCTTTCAACATTTGATAAGTTTCTCACATAGAGATAAATTATGCTACATCTCTCATCAATCCAAGTCACAAGAATATAACCTTCACATCATGATACATCTTACTGCTGCCTAGAAGAATCATATACCTAGATCAATGAGCTTCATGCAAGATATATTTCCTCAACTCTCTATTTGTAGGTACAAATAGTCTATTACCATATAACATAATACCTAATTATCAACTTACAATTCAAACATTCTTCCATAATGAATTTGATCCAATAGTTTGACATATCCTTCATCTTATTTTTAATCATCCTTAATTCTATCTTGTAAAGGAGGATGAATGATCAACTAAGAAATAAGTCCTATCTTTACTTCAAATGGACATACTACCTCTAATTTGAACCTTTCCATCTCCCAAATCAAGGCTTTTTTAGTAGTAATCAGATTGGTTGTAAATCCAATTATCTTTCTATTCAAAGCATATGTAATTATATTCACCTTATCGGGCTAATAGATAATACTAGATCATAGTCTTTAATCAATTCCAACCACCTCCTATACCTAAACTTTATCTCTTTTTGAGTAAACATGTACTTCAAACTTTGATGGTCGATATGGATCTCATACATTGCACCTAATATATAATTCTTCTATATCTTTAATGAAAATATGATTGCCTCCAACTCCATATCATAGTAAGATTCTTCACATGCAGGTTTAGCTTCTGAAAACATAAGCAACCACCTTCCCATTCTAATGTAGCATAAAATCTAAATCTTTCAAAGAAGTATCACTATATGTTTAAAATCCTTCAGTACCTAGTGGGATAGTTAATACAAAAGCCAAAACTATACACTCCTTCAACTTTTGAAAACTAGCTTAACAATTTAGTGTTCAGTCAAATGACACATCCTACTTTGTAAATATTATCGAAGGGATCATGATCCATGAGAAACCTCTAACCAAATTTTACAATAATTTACCATGTGAAAAATTTTTTGACCTCCATCATTGATGTTGGCCACGACCAATCCACCACTACTTGCACTTTCTGGGGATCTACAAAGATTCATTCCCTTCTTGTAATATTCCCCAGGAATACCAAATATTTATTTCCAAACTTATATTTGGAGAATTTACCATACAACTAATGCTGCCTCAAAATCTCTAAAGAACCTCAAATTTCTTACATGATCTTCTTTTGCTTTCAAATACACCAGAATGTCATCGATGAACACAATGAGAAGTTAATCCATATATTCCTTATATAATCTATGCATTAGATTTATATATACAACTGGTGTATTCATCACTCTAAATGATATTACTAAAAATTCATGTTGCCCGTACATGATGCTAAATGTTATCTTTGTCACATGCTCATCTTTGACCCTCAATTGATGATAACTTGATCTCAGATCAATCTTAAAAAATATAGGAACACCTTCCAATTAGTCAAATTAATCATTAATCATGACCTAGATACTTCTTCTTCGTAGTTACCTTATTTTGTTCCCTATAATCGATAAACATCCTTAGATATACATTCTTCTTATTCATAAATAATATAGAAGCTCCCCAAGAAGATAAACTTAGCCATATAAAACCTTTATCCAATACCTCTTATAATTGAATATTCAATTCTTGTCGTTCCCTCAGTGTCATTATAGAGTCTTTCTTATTAGGGATGTTCTCAAAACCACTTCAACATAGAACTCTACCCCTCTTTAGAGGTAGAATCACCGGTTTTGCAGGGAATACATTAAGAAACTCTCTCACCATAGGGACTTCTTCAATGCTTATTCAAGTTTTTATACAAGCAAAAAAATATAGATTTTCCTTTTCTCTAGGATTTATTAACATGCAACATAGATATTAGAGAAGATAAAATACAATTGGAACCTTGGAATTAAATCATATCCCATTTAACACATAGACTCACCTTCTCCATACTATAGTTAATTTGGGCTTCATATTTACTCAACCGGTCCATACCCAAAAACTCATCAAACTCTATTAAAGGTTAAATAATCAACTATGATTCTAACTTTCTATTTAATATTTTAATTTCACATCTATAGATTTAATTAGAAAAAATAATTTCCAATGGGCAGCAAAATAAACAGACTAGATGATAATAGATCTGGAACTATACATAAATCATGTAGTATATACTCAAATAGAAAAGAGTGACTCACTCTAGAATTAAATAAAATGATGTAGGACATCATAGAAATAAAAGTGATACCTATCACTACGTGTAGTGCATCCTTTATCTCTTATTGGATCAGTTTGTATACTCTGGGATACACTAAAGCTACATTGACCATTATAATAAACTTTCTCTAATCATCATGCTAATCAGCTAGCATATCTTCCTCTAATTGTCTTTTTCTATGGGATGGTGATATTTCATTGATAGCCCTAGTTGGGACTATTGCTAGTTATCTCTAGCTCTAGCTTTCTCTAACCTTGAATCTACCTTATGGTGCCTTTGTGAACATTGACACCTTATGGCTAGATTGGCAACATCTGAAAAACTACACCAAGAATAGATAACATCAACCTATGTGCCTCTTCCCACAAAATCCATAGATGGAAGAACTATTAACAAATGTTGATCCACCTACAATCTCAAATATGATAGATCATCCCCTTTTAGGATCACTATAACCAAACCTAGACTTTTTCCTACCACCAACACTCCTAATTTGCTCCCCTCCAAACCTCTTTTTGTTGGCATCCCACACCTGATGAGTGGACATAATATTATTATCCACCAATTTTGCTCTCCCATGAGCTTAGAAAAGATTGAATATAAACTAAAATTAAGGGGTGCCTCAAGCAATCTCTCAAACACCTAAAAATCTATAGCATTTCTACATACTAACTAGCTAAAGACCTAATAATGGAAAAAGTACAATCCAAACTATAATTATTTTTATGAAATGCTAACTACATGTATGAGTAGTTATAAGTATGGTTGGTATATATATAAAGTTATAAATCATCTTTAGTTTTCAAAGAGTCAAATACATCTGCTTCTACATGTAAGTGGGCTCCAAAAGATGATATTCTCTCTTTTGAAGGATAATCTCTTTTGGAATTCCATAAAAGACTTGGAGCTCAATGGACTTAAGCAGCTGTATATGATTCTATATGTATGGTAGGCTTAGAAATCCAACTTTATTATTTCAGATGTTGCATTCATAATGGTGGTAACATACATTTGTGGGTAGCAATTTTCCTAGATTTTTCTTAGTTTGTATGTTCTAGACTTTGTAGAAATATGTATATTAGTTATAAGATGATGTATTACTAGGTATTTTAGACACCAACCCCTTCACTTATTCATGCAAACATATATGTATCTTTTTATTTCTGCTACACACGCTAGAGCCCAGGACTTTTATTGGATGCTACACTTTTCATGTCGGTATAGGGTTGTTATGTCAGTTTTTTGATAATTTAATTAAGTAAATAAATAAGATAAAATTTTGAGTTTTTTAGTGACTCATCTTGTTATCATCATTTGAACTTAAAGTTAAAATTACTTGTCTTTGATAATTGATTTAGAGTCTGATCTAATCCTTTGATCTCTTAGGATAGAGTTGATCTTCTCATGCACTACATCTTAGATGATTGCTTGTATATTAGGTTGTTAGCTAGCAATGCATTTCAAGAAAGTTTACACTTAGACGTATTTACACACCTCAAATTCCTTTTTAGAATAAGAATAAAGGAAGCAAAATATTTTATAAAATTTAAATATATTTTTAAAGGAGTGAATGATATTTTTTTAAATATATAAGGCAACTTACTTATATTTTAAACCCAGAATGAGTTTAATCTCCACTTTAATCAAAAGTTTTCTCTTCGGAGATGTAATTGACTATAGAGGATTGCCTCTATAGGAACCAAAGATCCTAGTATAAAATAAACTTTGTCTTAGTTTGTTCAGATTGGTGAAAAATCTTCTAGATGTTGACTAAAGATAATCTTGGGTTAATTTTATATTTTAAATAATATGTGAATGTGAATTTTATCCTTTGGGATAATTTTTACATTCCATACACTAAATTTGAATATGAAAATAATTTTTTTCTTTCCTCAAGTTGAATATATTGTATTAATTTATCTCTATAGACAATTAACAGTTATTATATAAATTTGTATAATGAAACACTAAAGAGAAAATCAATGGTATAATAATAATAATAATAAAATTCCATATGCCACAGCGAACCAAGACAATAGCAAAGAGGTGCTAATTTATTCTATAATATCATGGTACTACCATGTCTTGCACCACGGTGTTAGAGTCCATTTTTGTATAAGTATAAATAGTTTTTTAGTTTGTTTATGTGAGAGTTCTTCCAAAGTTTTAATAGGGTATATAATGCTCTGTGAGTACTGAGTTCTTAAGTATAGTGCCCCCTTAGGTTCAAGTTTAAGGGAGGCAAAAAGAGAAAAAAATACCTCATTTGGGAGATAGTCAATCTATCTATTATAAACAATTATATATTTAGAGGAGAAAGGAGTGTGGAGAGTGTATTATACTATTTGTGTGATATAATTTCACTTATACTATTATACTTTCTCTTTTATGCTAGCAATGAATTCTAGTTTATTTTCTTGTGTTTCCATGGTTGGCTAATTTCTTAGTTTTGGGCTAATAATGTGAATCCTTTGCAAGTACTAATGTAAACTCTTATGCTATGAAGGAATAATAGATGTTTTAAATATCTCTCATTCTTAATTTAATGAATATAATAACCATATGTGTAGTTAAAATTTAATGTGATATATTACCTCAATAGTGGAATATTGGAATAATTAGTTGTGTTGGAATGGAACTCTTGCATGCCAAAACATAGAATATTTAGAGTTAAAGGTTCTATGGATATGCAATAATTATAGGAAGGCCATAAACCTCCCTTTACATCCCTACAAACTTGATTGAGATCAAGGAATTCATATGATTTGATCCACATCGAACGCAGAAGAATCTACTTAGAAAAAATTAGGTAAATTGCTCTCATTAGTAAAAAAATTTAATCATCTAGCATCTTATCTTTTATTTTACATTCCTTAGCAGAGATAGAATCTCAACCCTTATTTTTATTCAATAGGATAAACATTATAGCTATAGTAGGAAGTACTAGTTCATTTACATGTAAGTAGAACACTTCCTTGTGGGACCGACACTTTTCAATCACTTTATTACTTGATCAACAGTTGCACTTTAGTTTTTAGTGGGTATTGCATATAAAAATAACTAAGCATATTTCAACCCGTAGAATAAACATAATTCAGTGCAAACCCATTAACACCCCCATCATATAGTTATATAAAGTCACATGGAATAATAAACTAAATAAATAAATTAATAATCATCTCATATTTTGTATAGGTTAGGAAAACTCCTTAATTGACCTTAAAATTTTAAAATTCATTAAAAAATAATGCCAAATAAATTTCTATAAACTCATAAAATTATAACAAATAATAAATCATCAAGTCAATTAACTTCAAATTAAAAATGCAAATTCCATTTTATGACATCCTAAAAAAATAAATAAATTTTGTAAAATACTAAAACTTAAATCAAAACCACACTCAAATAAAAATTATATAAATTTAAAATTGAGAATGAAATAAACACATTATAATCTATTATTTTAAGAAGAAGGTCTTTATCTATTAAGCACAGGAGGAGGTTTTCAATAGAAAACCCCTCTTTTAACTTTTGTTCGATAAAGTATGTTTGAAAATTCTTAGATTCAAGCAAAACCTTCGTTTGAGTCTGATGAAAGGTAAGGGAATAACATTAAAGGATTATGAATATTCAATAAAGAAAGACATTTATTTTTTAAATAAGCCAAACCATTCTAACTACCATATATGGGGTATGGGGTAAATAATGGTTGGTTTATCTTGACTTTCTTTAAAAGGTTTTCCAATCTTCAGTGGCAATGTTCTCCCCATTTTATGGGTTATTAGGCACTTTTTAATTTAATTTGTTGAATATGATATGAATGGCCATTTTATTGAGCTATTTGATAGTCCTAAGGATCAATATTAGGATCTTCATAAAATTCTTTTGAAGAAAAAAAAAATATGCAGTATTATTATTAGAACTTAACAATATAAAATGTTCATCATCATATGAACATTAAATGCTTCTACAAGGGTAAGAATAGGTTTGTTCTCTTCATTTTCAATGTTATTATAAAAAAATATGAATAATATAAATTGAGACAAGAAAGAAATAGCCAAATTTTGGATATTTTAATTTCTT
The DNA here is from genome assembly GCA_022539455.1 of Dendrobium nobile. NCBI lineage: Eukaryota > Viridiplantae > Streptophyta > Magnoliopsida > Asparagales > Orchidaceae > Dendrobium > Dendrobium nobile. The sequence goes on from CM039721.1 coordinate 50,765,757, forward strand.
AACATTAAATGGTAAAAATAGTGGCATATTATATATACCATGAAAGTAACATGACATTAAAGTATATGTCAAAAGAGAAACACTAAGTGCCATAGTGGTATACACTAGTGTGTATTATATAACTATAATAAAATTTGGTTCAAAACTAAGTACCATCTGGATAAATGTGTATTCATCATATTATATCAAACCATATAAAGAAATAGGGATTGGAGACATTATCATGAGATCTTCCACAAAATATATTGTGTAGTAGTCATCAATGATGTGGTAAAAGAACCATCAGTTGTAATAGATAGATTATCAATATAATCTAAGATAAACTGTAATGATCAATATTGTTTATGTGTCCTTTTAGTAAACATCAAGGGAATTTCAATCTTACTATGTTTGCATAAATGTTAAAACCAATCCAAAACCTAATATATTCATCAATAATATGTCCCCAAAATCTATGATAATTATAATATGATGGATCAGTGGTCTTACTATTCTCATCAAGCCTTTTTAAATATGGTCTTTTGTACCTAATAAGATAAGAATTTAATGATCTTCTTAATGACATATTTCTTGGAAGAATAAGTTTTGTGAAGCATTTCCTTAAAATCTAGTTGGTGTTGTCTAGGAGAGGAAAAGGCCAACTTTGTTGGCCTAGTGACTACTATTTCCTTTTTTTCCTTTCTAGTTTTCCTAATTGGGGTGAAAACATACCCATTCCCTTCCAAACGTATAGCTGGAGGTTTCAAAAACTTTTTATTTCCTTTCTAAAAAAAAATGATTCTCTTGTAATACTCAAGTGCTACATTGAAGGCTAATAATATAGAGATCTTAACTATAATATGACCTATTAAAAGATTGATCACATGAATTTAATTTAAAGGTGGTTCACACTTCATAATCAGGTTTCTTTACCATAAAATAAAATCAACCAACTAAAGTTTTAAAAGGCTTCTATTAAGTTTTCATTAGGTCATACATGTTGAGTTATATGTGTGTCATCAAACATTTTAAGAAACATTTCTTCAAGTTTTTACAAGTTATGAATGTTCTATTTAGTAAATTGGAATTCCACTTAAATGTAAATCTAGATAAGGATGCTACAAATATATAAAGGAGTATAGCATTGTTATCACCTGTGTTATGTCACAATGCATTATATTGGGCTAAGTGTTAGTACAGGTTGCTAGTGCCATAAAATTGAATAAATGATGGAGGAATAAATGTCTATGGATAAGAGATAAATTCATGCTCCCTAAGATAGGTCTTCCTATTATAATAGAAGATTATTCATTTTATGATGCTATTTTAGCTTTTACTTGCATCTTAACCATCGATTGAACATGAGAATCAAAAAGTGAGGTGGAAAAAAGCATTATGGAAGAAATAACAGGAGTAGTCATTGTAGTGGGAGGTGTAATTATATAATAATAGGAGCAATTTATTTAGGGGCATAATGCATAAATGTTAATTGGGATAAATCTTGGGCTCAATTCTAGCTAGAATTTGTAGAGCCAAAAAAAGTTGAGTAGCCATTTGTGATGCCAAAGATGCCATAATGATGGTTGTTTACCCAAATTGCTATTAAAATTTTTTAATAAGAGATTAGTTAATCTGTAAATATATTCAAAGGTTAATACATCTTGTTCTGCATTGGAACAAAATAGCTACTTTTATTCTCCTTCAACTAATGGTAATTGGGAAGGTCCTAAAGAAGCATATGGGGAAGGTTCAATTCAATTTTTCTTGAGTGGGCCTCATTTCCTTGTCATCATAATGTGTGCTATCAGAAGATTATTGGTGTTTTCTATAGTGGTCAACATATCATCATTCAAAACATCCTATTCATCAAAATCTTGATTTATTATAGATTTATTTGTATAACATGAAGGCAATATGATATAAATATCCTTAGATATCTTATCCTTTGATGCATTAATTTTCTTTTTTAAGTGAACTAATGTGGGTGGAATCTCAAAAGAACTAGCTAAAATAATTTTTTATTTTTAAATCATCCTTCACCCTTTATATATAGGTAAATGTAATAGAATAAATAATAGTCACATATGACTTGAGATTTCCTTCGTTGAAAACTTGTGCTCGGCAAGGGCATGAGGAGAAGTTATTGTCTTTTCAGCATAAGAAATATCAATCAAAATTTCAAAAAAATTAAACACCCAAGTAATTAAATAAATTAAAATAATGAGTAATTCATTCTATAAAATTAAAATATCTAGTAATTTCTTATGAAATTATTTTACCAAATGGCTCATCTTAAGATGTACCTATAATAAAATTTCCATTTCATTTAGATATGTAGATTTTTAGGAGCAAAAATCAATTTAATTGGCTTAATAAGCCCTATATATAGTCAAGTAGTATGTTCAAGTTGATTAGGGCTATTAACTAGATATTAAAAGGTGCTCAATCATCATCCCCAACTTGATGTTGTGATTGATCAATAGGAATCATGTTAGTATTTTTTCCCCATTTAAATTTTTACATTTGCTTAGTTATTTTTCCTTTATGAAATTTACTATACTAAAAATAATTGATTGTTATAAAAAAGATTCATTTTTGGTGAATTTCACTTCCCAGACAAAAAAAAAAAAGTAGTGATCAGGATTTTTTGAATGGCTTGGGTGCCCAAGTGCCCATTATGGTCACATGGGCACTAAAACTAGGAATCTATATTTCATTATAATGATTGTAGTGCCAAGTTCTGGACCCAACACCCATGCATTATACTAGATTCCTAGGAGAGCAAACTTAGTGTTCAAGCACTTATTATAATTGTTGTAAAAGTTAAATCCTAAACTTTTTGGACACCCGTCATGATGTTAACACCAAACTAGAAGTTTTAACATGTAAAAATTGGAAATATTTTGGGGGAATATTTATTAGGAAACTACATATAATATTGATATGACATTTTTTATTATTTTTTGGAGGTGGAGGTGGAGCATTTTACTAAATCCTTTAGAGTAGCTGGAGGGTGAACCTATTTAAGGGAAAATTATGGGCTTGCAACACTAAGTTTCTTCTTTCCCTCCTATTTAAATGTTTTAATTTAAGATCATGAATTTATTATTTTTTTAATTTAAGATCATGTATTATTAGTTAGTTGGTTAATTCATCCATCTTATTTTTTTAGTTTATCATTATTGGATATTTCTATTCTTTTTTTATTGACTTGTGATTAATTAGCCATTAATTAAAAGTATAAGAGGTTTACTCAAAATTAAGGGGTGGAAATTATACTTATCGTGGGTAGCATGATAGATTATATGATAGAGATGTCAATATGAACTCATGTATTCATTAAAACATATTGGAATTGAATTTAACCTAGAGATAGGGGAATGTTTTATTGACTTGTTAATAACCCTATGTTTTTTAGAGAATGCTATAGAAAATCTATTTTTAAATCAATTGACTTGTATTATAAATTTAATGAACATGATTGATTTTAGTAAAACACGATCCCTAGAGTTTCCACCCATGACTATAACATTTAGCAACTTCTACTTTCTGGCAATAATTATTTGATATTTTTTATAGTTAGTTTATTTTAATTATCTACAAGACATCACTTTATTTCAAAATTTTAAATAAATTAAGATCAAAGAAATTGAGATTCTTGGAAATTTTAATCGCTACATGATTATACATGTTCTCTCAACTTTGTATCACTTGTACGAAAACATGTTCTTACATGTGCATTAAACCATAGTAAGTATTTGGCATCAATGTTAGGGATTATTAATCATTAATATTGATACCAAATTAAATAGGTCTACTTTAAACCAATATTTTTTTACTTATTACATTTTCTACATATATCTTATTTAGGTATTGTTTATAGTGTATGCATAGATGAAGTGGCAAATCCCTACTTCCACCTAACAAAGGGATTGAATGAATTATTTGAGAGAATTTAAGGAACTAGAGTTAAGCCACAAGTTCAGTGCCATTCACTATGGTGAACCATGAAATTATTGTTCACGACCTAGCTGTGGGAGCCTATGCTCTAAAAGATTATGCGCCGCTAACATTATCACCATCCCCCAGTAATTACTAAGCTTGAAATATAAGAAAATCATATTGAAATCAATTTTGCTACCCCCTAAATGACTCAAAACACATATCTTGGAGGCTTGGCAATTGAATAACATAATTACTACACCACAAATTTCTTAAATGTATATGATGTATTTAAATATAATAATCTTGTGATATCATGTGCCTACAATTGTTACCATTTCACATTGAGATTGAACCAAAAGTTGGCTCAGCCCTTTACCAAGTGACTTGATCATTAGGTTGGATGACATGGTAAGAAAAAAATATCATTATAATTCACACTGACCAAGATAGGTAAGATGTAGATTAAGATTTTCAACTTTACTTAGCTAGAGGGTGAAACAATTTAGGATTCTTGGGAGCACTATAAAGACATGTTGAGTAAGTAACAAATAATAGGTTGCCTAAATTGATGTAGGTATAGAACTTTTATAATGGTATAACTTGAGTTAAAATGATTTTGATCGAAGCCACATATAATAGTACATTTATGAGCAAACCTCATCAAGTGACTTATGATTTTTTGTCAGAGATGACTATGGTAACTATTAGTTTCTAAGTTATCAAAAACTTTCTAAGAAAACTATTACTAATGCCCAAGATGCTTATCTCATCATAGCACTCACTACTCAAGATGCATCACTAACAAAGTAACTTAGTTCATTCACTATAAAATGACATCCACTCAAGTAATCTATTGTAATTTTTATGCAGGTGTGCATCAAACCAATTATTATTTGAAGAATAACCCATCTGTATAACCTTTTAAAGAGCAAGAATATTTTTTGATGTAGGTCAAGGAATCTCACCAAATATTATGGAAGAATTAAAAGGTGGTGTAATAACCATCTTGATTTTTAAAAATCACTTGGATTCCATTAGTAATAAGTCACAAATTAAAGATTTCATTCAAGATAGAATCCTGAGTGAGTGTTAGAACCTTCCTTATTCATCCACTCCACTTCAAATTGAATGCCACTAGCTAAATTTGAGTTTCCTAGCCTTTAAGTGAAACTAATTTCACATGATCATTTTTTAATGATCTTGATTTAACTCTTGCAACAAGCCCTTCCAATGACATGATTATATTTATGATAGACTTGGCCAAAGTGGTGTGACTAATTTTAAGGAGAAGCCAAAGAGGGTCAAGTTATAATATCAAGTCTTCTTAAATTAAATATCAATCAAGTTGATAAAATACATGTTGATTATGAAGAATATGGTAGAACATAATTGCCTTTAGAAGTGGTTAAACAAAGTGATATGGCATCTATATAAAGATTTAAAATGGAGCTAGTTGACTATCCTAATGATAATCTGTGAGTGATCCTAAAAGGCTTAGTCCACTATTGATTAACTCTCCAATAGTGGTAAGATAATCAATGTGCTTAGAAAGTTTAATTCAGAGCTTATTCCATATAAATTAATCTCAAATTATAGACTATCAAGTTAAAATTAAATAACTCATATTGAGAGACAATGATGCATGGGTAGTGACTAGTGAAAGTTCATTAGGTATGTTAAGCCCTTATGAACTAGTCCCGAGGCTAACCGAGAGGGGGGGGGGGGGTGAATTGGTATTTTAAAAAATCTTTCAATCAAATTACGAACTTAAATCAAAACACAATCCACCATAAAAAATAACAAGTGCAAAAATTAAATGCGTACGTAAAAATAAAGAAAGAACACACCAGATTTATAGTGGTTCACTCAAACCTTAACCTACGTCCACTCCTCGGAGGCACCCTCCGAATATTACACTAACTTAGTGTCTCTCATTTAGCCCCCACAGCTAGACAGAGAAGCCCTTACAAAAACTCCTTTCCACCAACCCCGGTGTGGTAGAGAACTGACTCCTTTTGCTTCCTCCTGAAGCGGGTAGAGAACCCAACTCCTTTTGCTTTCTCCTGAAGCAAGAAGAGAACCTCAATCAATTATTGAAGAAGAACTCCCTTGAGCCTCCAAGAATGAGGAATGATGATTGAAGAACATGCCTTAGAACCTTGCTTGGAGCAACCCTTGTGAAACCCCTCATAAGCTACCCCTCACAAGTTCCTCCCTCTCTCTTCCTCTCTCTCCCTCTCCTCTAGGCTCTCTCAGGTCAAGACAGTAGCAAAGGATCCTTTGGCTTGAGAAAACATGAGTCCTTTATATAGATTTTTAAGAACCAACTTTATCGTATAGGATGATAGAAGGATGATATTTCTATAATCCTGTACGATCAGTACAAATTAATCTCAATCAGCTCAGATAACTTATGACGATTAGAAGATTTTTTATTCATATCATCCAGGATGATAATATATCATCCTATATAATTAGTACAAATCAGGGAATATCGTCCTGAACATCACTCTGAATAGATGATGTACAATTTTCGTCATCCATGAGCAATCAAGGTTTTTGAATTGACCATCCTGACCGATCCTGCGATCATCCAAGACGATATGATCGTATCAATCAGCCTTAATTACTTTCCTTAATCACCATATCAATTTTGGTATAATTGAAACACATCGTTTAGGATGATGTCCTGGACGATAATTAAAAAATAATACTTCCTAAATAGATCTGGCGGCTAATTCTTTCTGATTTGAGCATATCATCCTGACCAATACAAACATCATCCAGGACGATCTGCTTAAGGATGGCTGCCTTAACCAGGTGCCCTAATTAGGATTTCTATTTTTTGATTGATCGTCCAGGATGATTTTTGGATCATCCCGGATAATATTAGCAAAATCAAAAAACTAAATCAGTCAGAAAAAAAAATCGTACTCAAGTGTATGTGTGCAGGGTAACTTAGCATCAGGCACCACAAAGATTAGAAATAGACTCAAGAAAAAAAAGGTTTACAAACTAACTCAGACCTAGTCTACCAATCTTAAGCTGGTTCAAATTGCAGCCTTTGACCTAAAATGTTACTTGGCAAGCCAGTCATAGTAAAATAGAAGTGTTTGCAATCATCAAAATTCTATTTCTGAAAATCAGATACACAATAACCTCCCCTTTTTGATGATGGCAAATACACAAGAAAATCTAAGTAATGAAGATAGTAAACTGAAAGCAGTGTAGAAACAATAAACTGGAAGCAATGCAAACAACATAGTCAAATTTCAAAATAGAACACACTACTCCCCCTTTAGCGTCTCAAAAAGGAGGAGGAAAATAGACACAAAGCATAAATCAAATAAATGAATGATTTTTTTTTATCAAGGCATGAAATATGACATAGTTTCCATGTGATTGATTTTAAAAATTAATAAGTCAATGAATTAACATCATCAGAATCTGACAAATCGGTAATACCACCAATCCTTTTATCTCTACCTCGGACTTCTCCCAAGGCAAAACTTTCTTTTGAAAATAAAGATCTAAATGAAAAAATCAGTTGGATAATAAAAAGAAAACCTTTCAAAACTTGGTTTCAGAAAAATATTTTATAACATAATATATCAAAGTAATTAGTTACGATCAAGAATCCCGAAATCAAGTGACACAAGAATTCTTCTAAGATTTAAAAATTTTGAAAGGGAAGGAGCTTACCTTTGATGGGCTCATTTTATGCCTCTTGTCAATTTAATTGGTGCTCTTTACGCATCTTTTGATTTTGCCATCATTGACCACTTTTTTTTTAATTTGGCGATATTGCGCATCTTTTGATTTTGGCATCATTGGCCACTTTTTTTATTTAATTTTGCAAGCTAGGTCCCTTTTCCAAAATTCTTAAGAAAACTCTCAGTTGTTATTATATCTTCCAGATATTAGAGAAGAAAAACTCACTCTTTAATATAAGGAAGAATGAATTACAAAATAGAATAAAAAATCATATGATAAAAGCAACAACAAGATTTCAAAAAATTTGAAGGTAAAATAAAGACTTTGAATATTATATATATAAGATAGATTATTGTAGTAAGATTGAAAAGATTTCAATTCCATAGTCTAGTTGTTGATTTGAGATAGACTTTTGTTTGGAAAAAAAATTACACCACTAAAGGAAGTTAGAGAAAAAGAAACAATTCAACGGTGTTTCCCTTTTTAACTGTTTAAGAGATGTAAAACATTGACTATAAATTTTCAAAATATAAAAATAAGGTATAAAATATTAATTTTAGCAATGATTATACAAAAAAATTTAAAGCATATGAAAAATAAAGCAATAAAAATAATAACAAAAATAAATAGAAGTAAAAATAAACAACAGATAATAAATCAAAAAATCAGTGGAATCAAGTTCATGCATTTATGTCAATTACACTCAATCTTGTCCTTAAAGTGCTGAAAGTGTTGAAGGCCAGTGGTTTAGTAAAGATGTCAGCCAATTGATTTTTAGTTGCCACATAGTGTAGCTCAGTGTCCCCCTTGGTCACATGGTCTCTAATGAAGTGTTGTCTTATGTCAATGTGCTTGGTCCTTGAATGTTGGATAGGATTCTTAGAAATACAGATGGCACTAATGTTTTCACAAAGGATTAGAATTGTGCCTACAGGTAATCCTAAATCCAGAACTTGCTACTACAACTAAAGGACTTGAGGCACATAACTTCCTAAAGAAATGTGCTCAGCTTCAGCAGTGGAAAGTGCAACTGAGTTTTACTTTCTATTAGACTAGGAGACTAAAGATTATCCTATGAAATGGCGGGTCCCTGAAATGCTTTTTCTATCCACCTTACATCCAGCAAAGTCAGAATCAAAATATCCAATAATCTCAAAAGAAGTGATGTGCCTAGGGTACCAGATTCCTAGGTTTTGGATTCCTAAAAGGTATCTAAGGATTCTCTTAACAGCAGTCAGATGAGATTCTTTGGGATCAGCTTGAAATCTAACACAAAGACAAATAATAAACATAATATTAGGTCGGCTAGCAGTCAAGTAAAGTAAAGATTCAATCATCCCTCTGTACTTCTTTTGATCAACTGATTTTTCATTTGGCTCCTTATCCAACTGAACACCTGAGGTCATGGGAGTATTAATTGGCTTGGCTTTGTCCATTTCATATTTCTTCAAGTTGTCCTTTATGTATTTGATTGACTTAGAAGGGTTCCATTATCTAATTGTCTTATGCTAAACCCCAAAAAGTAGGATAATTCTCCCATCATACTCATCTCAAACTCCTTACTCATTGTTTTAGAAAATTCATCACATAGTCTTTTATCTGAAGATCCAAAAAGTATATCATCGACATAGAGTAAATTATCTCCTACTTTCCTCAGAAAAAGGGTGGTGTCTATGCTCCCGTTGACAAACTCTCTCTCTAGTAAGATTATGATAAGCCTCGTGTATCAAGCTCTAAGTGCCTATTTTAATCCATATAAAGCCTTTTTTTAATTTGAAGACATGATTTGGAAATTGTGAACTCTCAAAACCTGGGGGTTGCTCTACAAACACATCCTCTTTTATTATCCCATTTACAAAGGCACTCTTAACATCCATTTAAAATGCTTAAATCCCTTATAACAGGCAAAGGCTAATAGCACTCTAATGGCTTCCAATCTAGCTATAGGGGCAAAGGTCACCTCAAAATCAATCCTTTCTATTTAGTTGTACCCCTTAGCCACTAATCTTGCCTTATTCCTAACCACCACACCAGAATCATTCATTTTATTCTTGAAGACCCATTTGGTTCCAACTACACTTTGTCCCTTTGGTTTTTCTACAAGCTCCCAAACATCATTCCTAACAAATTGGTTCAACTCCTCTTGCATGGCTAAAATCCAAAACTCATCAAAAAGGGTTTGATTCATGTTGGTGGGTTCAGTCATTGAGATAAATGTAGAATGGTTTACTTCCTTCTTAAGTCCATGCCTAATCCTAACACCTTCAGAAGGGTCTTCATACTAGCATAACATAATCTCCTATGCCACAACCAAGAATCATCAGTAGCAATTTTTAAGCAAAATAAAGCATCATATTCAATATTATTTAATTCAAGCATGTAAACATTGTTGATATGCTTTTCCTGCAAAATAGCGCTATTATTTAAGCTTATGATGCAAGTGTTTGCCAAGAATTTTATGATGAATCCTTTATCGCATAGCTGACTGATGCTGAGCAAGTTGTGTTTCAGTCCATCTACAAGCAAAACATTTTCAATCAAAAGGTTCTTGGAGTTTCCAATTATACCTGTGCCCACCACTTTCCTAGTGGTGTTGTATCCAATAGTGACCTTGCCTCCAGCCCTGGCCTCCAGCAAAATAAATTAATTAGCATCTCCAATCATGTGTCATGAGCATCCGCTGTCCAGGTACCACATGCTCTCACGAGGACTTTTATGAGAGCAAGCCTATAAAAAAATCAAATGTCAGATTTAGGAACCCAAACAAGTTTTGGTCCCTTCTTATGAAAAGAAGAATGCAATGCATATGTGTTATGCTATGAATCATGCAATTTGGGTCTCCACACCCAATGTGTACTATGGTGAATGGTGAAAGTGTATGAGATGTGTCCTAGCATGCCACATGAAAAACATCTAACACCAGGAAAAGGATTTCTTAATATATTTGGGTAGTGGTGCTTCCTTTTAATTTATGGAATGCATGCAGTGATTTATTTTTAGAAGCTTTGGGATTTGCTAACTTTTTTTCTAACTCAGTATGGGATGACTTTAGAGAATCATCTGCATCAGATAATTCATTATTATTTTTGTTTAATGCATCAAATTCATCAAGCAAAGCCATGTCATTGCTATCAATTTGGGAGTTATCTTTTAAAAGGATTTCATGCTCTTTTTGCAAATTTAAAATTTTCACTTTTAGACTAGCATGTGATTTTTTGAGTTTCATATATGATGCAGGAATTTTCTCACAAATTTCAACTAATTAATCATAGGTTGGTTCACATACCTCTTCTTGATCAGATTGTTCGTGGTGATTATCGGCTATTAAACATAAGTTTGTGGTTTCCTCCTTTGCTTCAGTCTCAGAGGAGTCAGAAGCAGAATCCACCCAGGAAGCTTTTTGGGGTTGCTTTTTGTCCTTCTTGTATTTGGGTTTCTCCTCACTCTTCTCCTTGGTTGGGTGCTCCTTAAGAGTAGGACAATCAGATTTAACATGTCCAGGCTTCCTGCATTCAAAACAGATCGTATCATTATAATTCTTAAAGTTTTTACTACCCTTACCTCTTTTTCACTTCTGATGGTCTTTTTGCTTCTTCCTTAAAAAACTTTTGAATTGCCTAGTGATGAAGGCAACATCATCATTCTCAGATCAGGAAGAATTTTTCTCCGAGTTGTTGGCCTTAAGCGCCACCATTTTCTCTTTCTTCTTCTCACCTGCATCAAGATTTCTTTGGTTCACCGCTTGCTCGTAAGCAATGAGTGAACCAAGCAAGTTATAAATCGAATAAGTGTTTAAATCTTTAGATTCAATAATTGCAGTGATCTTAGCATCAAAAGAAGAAGGCAAGCATCTTAAAATTTTATTTACTTTTTTATAGTTAGTGAGTTCTCTTCTTAAGGCATACAATGAGGTGACAATTTAAGTAAACTTTATATACATTTCAAAAATTAATTCAGAAGATTTCATTCAAAAAATTTTATAGTCATGCAAGAGAATATTCAATCGGGATTATTTAACTTCATTGGTTCCTTCATAAGTTACACATAATTTATCCCAAATTTCTTTACCAGTTGCACAAGTTGAAACATGCATATAATCTTCATATTTCAAAGTACAAAAAAAAATATTTCAAACATTTTGCATTAAGTTGTGCTAAATCTCTTTCATCAAAAGTCCATTCAATAAAAGGAATTTTAGTTTTAATGTCATTGAGTTCACGAGATGGAGGAGAATAGCCTTCTTTAACAAGCATCCATATGCGATAATCGATAGATTATAAAAATGTTGACATGTGAGTTTTTCAAAAATCAAATGGAATATTATCAAACAAAGGAGGCCGGGTAATAGAATACCCTTCTGCAGTATTACGATTTCCAAAATTAGCCATAGATCAAAATTCAAAAGTTTTCAAAAACTCATTTTTATGAATTCCGCTCTAATACCACTTGAATGTTCGTTAGGGATGTTAAGCTCTTATGAACTAGTCCTGAGGCTAACCAAGAGGGGGGTGAATTGGTATTTTAAAAAATCTTTCAATCAAATTATGAACTTAAATCAAAGCATAATCCATCACAAAAAATAATGAGTGTGGAAATTAAATGCGTAAGTAAAAACAAAAAAAGAACACACCAGATTTATAGTGGTTCGGTCAAACCTTAAGCTACATCCACTCCTCAGATGTACCCTCCAAGTATTGCACTAACTTAGTGTCTCTCATTTATCTCCCACAGCTAGGCAGAGAAGCCCTTACAAAAACTCCTTTCCACCAACCCCGGTGCGGCAGAGAACCGACTCCTTTTGCTTCCTCCTGAAGCCTGCAAAGAACCCAACTCCTTTTGCTTCCTCTTAAAGCAGGCAGAGAACCTTGATAAATTGCTGAAGAAGACCTCCCTTGAGCCTCCATAAATGAGGAATGACAATCAAAGAAGATGCCTTGGAACCTTGCTTGGAGAAACCCTTATAAAACACCTCATAGGCTCCCCCTCACAAGTTCCTCCCTCTCTCCCTCTCTCTCCCTCTCCTCTAGGTTCTCTCAGGTCAACACATCAGCATAGGATCATTGTGCTTGAGAAAACACGAGTCCTTTATATAGATTTTCAAGAACCGACTTTATCGTCCTATACGATCAGTACAAATTAAGCTCAATCAACTTAGACGACTTGGGATGATTAGAAGAGTTTTTATTCATATCATCCAGGATGATAATATATCGTCCTATACAATTAGTACAAATCAGAGAATATCATCCTGAATATCGCTCTGAATAGATGATGTATGATTTTTGTCATCCAGGAGCAATCAAGGTTTTTGAACTGATCATCCTGGCCGATCCTGTGATCGTCCAGGATGATATGATCATATCAATCAGCCTTAATTACTTTCCTTAATCACCAGATCAATTTAGGTATAATTGAACCACATCATCCAGGATGATGTCCTGGAAGATAATTAAAAAATAAAACTTCCTAAATAGATCTGTCGGCTAGTTCTTTCTGATTTGAGCATATCATCCCAGATGATACAAAAATCGTCCAGGACGATCTGCTTAATGATGGTTTCCTTAACCAGGATGCCTTAATTAGGGTTTTTGTTTTTGATTGATCATCCAGGATGATTTTTGGATCGTCCTGGACGATGTTAGCAAAATAAAAGAACTCTAAGTCAAACAGAAAAAAATTCACTTAAGTGTGTGTGTGCAGGGTTTCTTAGCATCAAGCACCACAAAGATTATAAATAGACTCAAGAAAGAAAATGGTTTACAAACTAACTTAGACCTAGTCTACCAAATCTTAAGCTGGTTCAAATTGCAGTCTTGATCATGTGGATCTGAAATGTTATTTGGCAAGCCACTCGTAGTAAAACAGAAGTGTTTGCAATCATCCAAATTCTATTTCTAAAAATCACATACGCAACAACTAGATGCCTTTTTTATTACTAATGTATGTGCAATGTGCATAAATCACATGATCAAGGCATAAAAAGAAAGTCATGGGTGTGTGTAGTGCTTAATATGAACTTTTACGATGGAAACCTTGCTAATCAAATGAAAATTTTAATTAGTTTTTTTTTAATTAAGATTAAAATAAATGAAATTTTAAAGATAAATTAATTTAAATTTTCAAACTAAGGTGAGAGACTAAAGTCAAATTAAAAGTTAAAATATATAGATATTAAATTAATTACAAAAATATATATAATAGATAATTGGTCTAATTGTGGCAAATAAAATTTACTAGCTTTTTAATAGTGTCAAATCAACTCAAATTTAAGGGTTTTTAGGAATTATTAATATTTTATAAATGATCACTTACTAAGTTAAAAATTATACAAATTTCTAAATAATTTAAAAACTTTTATAAAATATTTAAGGTTATAAAGTATTTGATATTTGACTTGAAAAAAAAATATTAAGCCTTAATTAAGTTCAATTAATAAGAAATTATTATTATTTAAAGATGAGAATTTTAATAATGCCCAAAATATAATATATAAATGACCATATTAAGCCATATAAAAATTCATGGAAGATCTAAGTTAGAGAATATCACCAAATATTTTTAAAATTTTATATTTTTAATGGGTCTAAAAAATCATAAATATTTAAAATCATTATTTTTAATTTAGTAGAACTCCCATAAAAATGTCAAAATCTTTAAAATTTACCGCTAATTATATGGAAGTTTAACAACAAAAATGGAACTTCTAAAAATTAACATGCAACATATAATTCTTCTAAGCCTGAAAAATTGATTAATGGTTTATTAGATCTTTTTTAACCTCTCAAATTAATTTGAGCAATTTTCAAACTCATATGGTTCATTACATAATTAAAATAAATGTTTGGCTATTTTTTAAAAAATAGAAAATAAAGGAATTTTGTAGTAGAAGTATCTTTTTATATTCCTTATATCCTCATGTTCTTATGTTTAAAATTAAAATTCATTTGGATTAGAGATAGATCACAATAAAAATTGTAATAAAAAGCCAAAATTAAATCTTAAAGAATATTCCTAGTATATCCTCCCTTTTCTTCCTCGTACACTAACCAAACTACTACATTTGAGTCAACTAGCCTAATGCAACCCATCAAGATTTCACCCTATATACTTAGCCAAGTTGAGTGAACTCAATTGGGTTAAGGGGTCATGGGCTATTATACTAGGAGTTTAACATGGCTAGCTAGCCATGGCCTGTAAGAGCCACCACACTTGATTATTAAATTGGAGAAAGTTTCTCACTTATGTTTGTTACCCAAGCTCTGAGATATGGATGCCTTGTCTTCTATGAAGTGAGGAGAGAAAGTCCACTTTTTAAATTTGATTAGGGGAGCTTGATCAACTTGTTATTTTGGAGAACAGGGTAAGGAATGCCAATTTAGAGCAGTCAAACTTGCTGGTGAGCAATAAAGGAGGTTGAGTAGCTGGGGAACTCTTGGGATGTGTAGTGGAGAAAAAGAATGTAGTGTCAGGTTCCTAGAGCTTTAGATTTTGTTTTAAATGATTCTATATTATTTTAGGGGAAATTAGAATCATGTCTTACCCATGGTCAAACCCATTTGACAATAGAAGCTAAAACTACCAAAATTCCCCTAGGGTTCTCATTATGGGTTCCATAGATCAAAATCTTAAACCAAAGCTTTCGCATTGGGTCCAAGGGATCCGAACTTACCCTTGTTGCAAACCTATTTTCATGGCTTATGTTTTGATGATTGACAAACACTATCTCTCTTGGACTACTTGTTGCTTCTAACTTTTCAGGAATTGAAGATCGGACGATCAAGAGGAAGCCAAGTCCAGGATCGCATAGGTTTAGCGTTGAGTTAGTTTGTAATTTTATTTTTCACCTTTTGAGTCTACTTGTAATAATCAAAAAGACTGATGCTAAGTAACCCTTCACACACACACTTGAGAGGCTTAGAAATTCTGTTTTTGCCCACATCAGCCCGGCCGATATTTATATCGTCCGGGACGATCAGCTTAAAATAGAAAGTCTAATTAAGGATTCTTAATTAAGGCAGCCGACATTAACATATTGGCCTGGACGATACGTGTATCGGCCAGGACGATAAGCTCAAAATAGAAAGAGATAGCCGCCTTAGACAGTTTAGGCATACTGAATTTTAAATTATCGTCCAGGACGATTCCAGGATCGGCCTGGACGAAATTACCAAATTATGCCTTAATTGATCAGGAAATCAAGGGAGTAATTAAGGATGATTGATACGATCATATCGGCCAGGACGATCGTGAGATCGACCTGGACGATCAAGCCAAATTTCAATCGGCCAGGACTGTTCCCAGGGCTGTGTTCAGGACGATTTACCTCTGATTTGAACTAATCGGCCAGGACGATCGTGAGATCGGCCTGGACGATCAAGCCAAATTTCAATCGTCCAGGACTGTTCCCAGGGCTGTGCTCTGGCCGATCTTCCTTGATTTGTACTAATCGGCCAGGCTGATGTCCATATCGGCCTGGACGATAAAGTGCTACTTGCAATTAATGAGCTCCTCTTGAGCTCTTCTATTTAAAGAGCTCTTCTTCAACGTTTTTGAAAGACCTTTTGGCTGCTGCCTTGACCTGAGAAGACCTTGAGGAGAGAAAGAGAGAGAGGGAGAGAGAGAGAGGATCTTGTGAGGGGGAGCTTGTGACGGGATTCACAAGGGTTGCTCAAGGATCGCTCTGCTTGTCTTTCGTCTGGAGTTTCTCGTCCGTGGAAGGGTCAGTAGAGGTAAGGAGTTTTTCCTTTGGTTGTGGTTCTCTGCCAGCTTCAGGAGGAAGCAAAAGGAGGTAGGTTCTCTGCCTTGCCGGGTGGCAAAAAGGAGTTTCTTGTGAGGGCTTCTCCGCCTAGCTGTGGGGGCTAAAGGAGAGTCACGTTTTGTAGTGCAATACTTGGAGGGTGCCTCCAAGGAGTGGACGTAGGTCGAGTCGACCGAACCACTATAAATCTTGTGTTCTTATTTTTGCTTCCGCACTTTTAAATTCCGCATTTGGTTTTGTGGTGTGATTTGGTTTGTGAATTTATTTCTTTGTCTTAAGAATTTTTAAAATACCAATTCACCCCCCCCCCCCCCTCTTGGTTAGCTTGGGACTAAGTTCATAGGGCTTAACATCCCGAACGAACTTTCAAGTGGTATCAGAGCGGGATTCGAAAAATTAAGTTTGAAAACTTTTTGAATTTTATCCATGGCTAACGTAGGAAATAGAAACACTACTGAAGGTTATTCGATTACACGACCTCCTCTATTTGACAACTTACCTTTTGATTTTTGGAAAACCCGCATGTCAACATTTTTTCAATCTACTGATTATCGCATGTGGATGCTTATTCAAGAAGGTTATTCTCCACCTTCTCGTGAAATTAATGGTATTAAAACTGAAGTTGCTTTTACTGAATGGACTTTCGATGAACGTGATTTGGCTCAGTTAAATGCAAAATGTTTGAACTGTTTTTTCTGTGCTTTAAAATCTGAAGATTACATGCGTGTTTCAACTTGCAAAACTGGTAAAGAGATTTGGGATAAATTATGCATCACCTATGAAGGTACTAATGAAGTTAAGCAATCCCGTTTGAACTTTCTCTTGCATGACTACGAACTTTTTCGTATGAAACCTCATGAATCGATTTCTGACATGTACACTAGGTTTACTCAGATTGTTACTTCATTGCATGCACTAGGAAAAGAGCTTTCGAATTATGAAAAAGTTAACAAGATTTTGAGATGCTTGCCTTCGTCTTATGATACAAAAATAACTGCAATCACTGAATCAAAAGATTTGAATACTTATTCTATTGATAACTTACTTGGCTCACTCATTGCTTACGAGCAAGGTGTGAATCAAAGAAATCTTGATGCAGGTGAGAAGAAAAAGGAGAAAACAATCGCACTAAAGGCGCACAAATCGGATTCTGAATCTTCCGGGTCTGAAAGCGATGAAGTTGCCTTCATCACAAGGCAATTCAAAGCTTTCTAAGGAAGAAACAAAGGCATCATCAAAATTGGAGGAAAGGTAAGGATCACAAATATGTTAAAGGATCTTCTGATGTTGTTTGTTTTGAATGCAGGAAACCTGGACATGTGAGAGCCGATTGCCCTACACTTCAAGATCAATCAAGCAAAGAAAAGGAAAAAGGTGAGGAGAAAGCCAAGTCAAGGAAGGACAAGAAGAAAATCCAAAGAGGATTTTGGGCAGAATCTGGTACTGATTCCTCTGAGACTGAACCAGAGGAAGAGACTATGAATTTGTGTTTCATGGAAGAAAATCAAAGTGATGAAGAAGAGGTATGTAAACCAACCTATGATGAATTGTTTGAAATTTGTGAAAAAATTTATGCATCATACAAAAAACTTAAGAAAACTCATGCTAGCCTAAAATTAGAACATTCAAATCTACAAAAAGAGCATGAAGTGTTTCTCAAAGACCATGCAACGATTGATTCAAATCACATGGCTCTCCTTGATGAATTTGATGAGTTGAACAAAAAGCATTTGGAATTAATTGATGAACATAATGCATTAAAAGTTTCACACACCTCACTTAGTTTTGATCTTAAGAAATCTAAAGATCTTGAGAAAAATTTGAGGATTGAGATTGATGCCTTAAAGAGAACAAATTTGAGGATTCAAAATGATCGGATGACTTCCACTGTTGATCTTAAGCCAAAACCTAGGAAGAGGCATTATAACTCAAATCATCTAAGAAATCCCTTTCCTGGAATTAGATGTTTCTCATGTGGCATGCTAGGACACATCTCACACACTTGCACCGTTCATCGTAGTACTCATTGGGTGTGGAGACCTAAAATGCATGATTCACAGCATACCTTACCTGCATTACATTCTACTTTTTCTAAGAAGGATCCCAAACCTGTTTGGGTTCCTAAATCTGACTGTTGTTGAGTTTTGCAGGTGTATTCTCACCAAAGCCCTCGTGGGAGCATAGGATAACTGGACATAAGGAGGCTTGCAGCTCAAAAATTGCTTAAACTCGCTGCTTTATCACGTGCTTGAAACATTAGTTTTGTGTGTCTTTTTATTTTATTTTTTATTTTATTTTTTCTAGTTTTTTGTGCTCACTTTGTATTGATTTTAGTTTGCTTTATTTTTCATTTTTTTTGTTTTGTTTTGTTTTTTTTACTCGTTGCTCTTTAATTTTGGCCTTCCATATGATTAGTCCTTTCAAACTTTTAGATTTTGGAGTTTTTGGAGATAGTGATTTAGCTTTTCAAAATTGGTTAGAGGGAGTTTGTCAAGGGAAGTGTAGACACCACCCTTTTTCTTGGGAGAGTTGGAGATGATTTACTCATTGTTCAGATTTATGTGGATGATATACTCTTTGGATCTTCTAATAAAAATTTGTGTGATGATTTTTCTAAAACAATGAGTAGAGAGTTTGAGATGAGTTTGATGGGAGAGTTGTCCTACTTTTTGGGGTTTAGCATAAAACAATTGGAGGATGGAACTTTTCTAAATCAAACAAAATACATAAAGGACATTTTGAAGAAATATGAGATGGACAAAGCCAAGCCAATTAACACTCCCATGACTTCTAGTGCTCCATTGGATAAGGACCCAAGTGGTAAGTCTGTTGATCAGAAGAAGTATAGAGGCATGATTGGATCTTTACTTTACTTGACTGCGAGCCGACCTGACATCATGTTTAGTGTTTGCCTTTGTGCTAGGTTTCAGGCTGACCCTAAGGAGTCCCACTTGACTGCTGTTAAGAGAATTTTTAGATACCTTTTGGGGACACAAGGATTAGGGATTTGGTACCCTAGACATAGCACTTCTTTTGAGATTATTGGTTTTTCTGACTCTGATTTTGCAGGATGCAAGGTGGATAGAAAGAGCACTTCTGGAACTTGTCAATTCATTGGACAATCTTTGGTCTCTTGGTCTAGTGGGAAGTAAAACTTTGTTGCTCTTTCCACTGCTGATGCTGAATACATTGCTCTTGGAAGTTGTGTGGCCCAAGTCCTTTGGTTGAAACAACAGGTATTTGATTTAGAATTACATGTAAGTACCATCTCAATCTTTTTTGACAATACTAGTGCCATATGCATCTCTAAGAATCCTATCCAACATTCAAGGACTAAACACATTGACATTAGGCATCACTTCATTAGAGATCATGTGACTAAGGGAGACATTGAGTTACACCATGTGACAACTGAAAATCAACTAGCAGACATCTTTACTAAACCACTGGCCTTCGATACTTTCAGCTCTTTAAGGACCAGGTTGGGTGTGATTGACATAAATGCATGAAACTTTTTACTTTCTTTTGTTTTTCTTTCTTTTGCTTTTGTTTCCTGTTTTGTTGTTTTAGTTCTTTTTTGTGTATTTTATTTTTTTTTCTTTTTGTCTCCTTTTACTTAGTTTTCAAAATCATGGCTAATATGGTATTATATTTCTTGTCCTTGCTTTTGGGAATTTGTAGTCAATATGCTTTTATCTACTCAATCTCTTAGATGGTAGAAATATTTTGTGATTGTGTCTCTTTCTCTAACCTATTTTAGTGGCATAGTTATCTTCTTTAATCAAAAATCTCTCTCAAGTTAAAGATTGTTTATGGAATTGAGATCTTTTCATAAACTTGCTTAAAAAACTCTATCTTATACTTATAATGTTTAAAGTTTTTTTTTCACATCAAAATTGCTCGCTACTCTTGTCCTTGATTATTGATTCTGCTTGTGATAACTCTTCCTTTGGTTAGAGAGAGTGCTCCTATTCTCTAATATATGAGAAGATCTATTCACAACTTTGTCTTTAAAAGATCATAAAAGAGACTATAGCTTGTAAAAAAAAAATAGCCAATGATGCCAATAAAAGATGCGCAAAGCGCCAAATTGAAAAATATAGAATACACAAAGTGTATCAAAAGATGCGCAGTGCGCCAACCAATTGTCAAGAGGCATAAAATGAGCCCACTCCAAAACAAGCTACTCTCTCTTTTTAAATCTTTTAGAACTTAGAAGTGTTGGTTATCAAAGACTTGACTTCGATTAAATTGCGATTGTGATAAATTTACTCTACCTCATTATTGTATGAAGATAGTTTTTTCTTAAGCCAAGTGATAAGTAAATTCCTTTTTTTTCTCATAACCAATTAATTTCTTGAGTTAGGTCATTGATTTCAAAAGACAATTCTACCCTAAAAAATGTCTGAGTTAAGGGTAGCCATGATCGGATATTCTACTATTCTATAGATTGATGAGATTATTAACACATTAACTCACAAATTTTTGAATCAATCACATGGAATGCTATATCATGTTCATGCCTTGGTTAAAAAAAAAAAAAAAAAAGGGGGGGGGGGGGGTCTCTTTGCTTTGCTTTTTTGAATCCTCCTTTTTGATATGTCAAAAGGGGGAGAAGTTTATGAGGTTCTCTTTTACATCAATCCTGAATTTTTTCCATTAACTGTTTTCGTAGTGGTTTGCCATCATCAAAAAGGGGGAGATTGTTGCAAACCTATTTTCATGGCTTATGTTTTGATGATTGACAAACACTATCTCTCTTGGACTACTTGTTGCTTCTAACTTTTCAGGAATCGAAGATCGGACGATCAAGAGGAAGCCAAGTCCAGGATCGCGTAGGTTTAGGGTTGAGTCAGTCTGTAATTTTATTTTTCACCTTTTGAGTCTACTTGTAATAATCAAAAAGACTGATGCTAAGTAACCCTTCACACACACACTTGAGAGGCTTAGAAATTCTGTTTTTGCCCACATCGGCCCGGCCGATATTTATATCGTCCGGAACGATCAGCTTAAAACAGAAAGTCTAATTAAGGATTCTTAATTAAGGCAGTCGACATTAACATATCGGCCTAGACGATACGTCTATCGGCCAGGACGATAAGCTTAAAATAGAAAGAGATAGCCGCCTTAGACAGTTTAGGCATACTGAATTTTAAATTATCGTCCAAGACGATTCCAGGATCGGCCTGGACGAAATTACCAAATTATGCCTTAATTGATCAGGAAATCAAGGGAGTAATTAAGGATGATTGATACGATCATATCGGCCAGGACGATCGTGAGATCGGCCTGGACGATCAAGCCAAATTTCAATCGGCCAGGACTGTTCCCAGGGCTGTGCTCAGGACGATTTACCTCTGATTTGAACTAATCGGCCAGGACGATCGTGAGATCGGCCTGGACGATCAAGCCAAATTTCAATCGTCCAGGACTGTTCCCAGGGCTGTGCTCTGGCCGATCTTCCTTGATTTGTACTAATCGGCCAGGCCGATGTCCATATCGGCCTGGACGATAAAGTTGGCTACTTGCAATTAATGAGCTCCTCTTGAGCTCTTCTATTTAAAGAGCTCTTCTTCAACGTTTTTGAAAGACCTTTTGGTTGCTGCCTTGACCTGAGAAGACCTTGAGGAGAGAAAGAGAGAGAGGGAGAGAGAGAGAGGATCTTGTGAGGGGGAGCTTGTGAGGGGATTCACAAGGGTTGCTCAAGGATCGCTCTGCTTGTCTTTCGTCTGGAGTTTCTCGTCCGTGGAAGGGTCAATAGAGGTAAGGAGTTTTGCCTTTGGTTGTGGTTCTCTGCCAGCTTCAGGAGGAAGCAAAAGGAGGTAGATTCTCTGTCTTGCCGGGGTGGCAAAAAGGAGTTTCTTGTGAGGGCTTCTCCGCCTAGCTGTGGGGGCTAAAGGAGAGTCACGTTTTGTAGTGCAATACTTGGAGGGTGCCTCCAAGGAGTGGACGTAGGTCGAGTCGACCGAACCACTATAAATCTTGTGTTCTTATTTTTGCTTCCGCACTTTTAAATTCCGCATTTGGTTTTGTGGTGTGATTTGGTTTGTGAATTTATTTCTTTGTCTTAAGAATTTTTAAAATACCAATTCACCCCCCCCCCCCCCCCCCTCTTGGTTAGCTTGGGACTAAGTTCATAGGGCTTAACATCCCGAATGAACTTTCAACCCTATGATCATTTGGAATCATTGCTAACCCATGATCAAACCTAGTAGACCATGGATGCCTTCAAGTTCCAAATTACTTCTATATGACCCATTGTGGCTTCCTTAGGTTAAACACCTGAATTTTGAGTTTTCCTTTAAACCCAGGTGACTCTAATCCATTCTAAAGATAATTGGAGACATGAATAACTCATGATCAAGCCTATTTGACCATACAAAAACAAAAATAATAACAATAACAAGCCTTTATCCCACTATGGGGTTGACTATATAAATCCTTTTTCTCCATTATGTATTATTAAGGATAAAATTCTCATCTAAATCTAAAAAAGAAAGTTGATTTCTAATATTTTCTAACCAAGTATTTTTAGGTATACCTCTACCTTTCTTAATATAACTCAAATCTAATAAATCTACCTTCCTAACTAAGTCATGAGAAGGCCGTTGTTTTATGTGACCAAACCATCTAAGGTGGCTCTCTCTAATCTTATCTTCCACTAGAGCTACTCCAACTTTTTTACGTATATGCTCAGTTTGTATCCCATCTTTAAGAGTATAGCCACTCATCCATCTGAGCATCCTCATCTTTGCAACACTTAACTTAATATTATGCTTCTCTTTTAATGGCCAGCATTCTATAGCATAAAGCATTGCAGGTCTCACTACCATCTTATAGAACTTTCCCTTAAGTTTGAGAGGGACTTTTCTATTCCATAACAATCCTGATGCATTCCTCCACTTCAACCATCCAACTTCAATTCTTCACATGTTTTGATTATTCATCAAGGTTAAGTGTGATATGTCAAATAGATGTAAGTAAATGGTCACACTTAAAAATACTCTTATGGTATCTATTTTAGGTGTTAAGAGTTAAGGCATATTTGACCAAGGGTGGTAAAATTTCCCAAAACACCCCTATGGTATATATTTTATGTGGTCTTGGTCAAAATTTAATCTATAGACCATAACTTTTAACCCAAGTGGACCCACTTAAAATTTTGAAATAAATGTTATCATTATCTTATATAGAATGCTATATAAGTTTGGTAATTATCATTTAAAGAGTAAGATTTGAAACTTTGCTACTAAATAAAAGACAACTTGACCACCTGTGATATGTCAAATAGATTAATGCAACTTTTATGACCTATATGACCTAAAATGGGAGATCATTTTTATTAAATTGTAGTTGGGTTATGCAAGGATACAATATATCCCAAAAAATATAATAAATAAATGTATTTGGTCTCTTATTGATGTAATCAATATCTAATAATGTATATACATATCAATATCTTGAGGGATTTTTAGATCTTGCACCGTCCTATATGCTAGAGGTGTAATAAATGATTTAGACCTACCAACCAAACCTAAACCCAAACCAATCTAGGTTTGGTTGACATTTTTAATATAAAGGTTGGGTTTGGGTCGAGCATTCCAACTCGTTTATTAAATGGGTTGGGTTTGATTGACCCGCCAACTTGATTTTGACTCAAAAATGACTCATTTAGTACTTTTTCTTACTTTTTTATTATTAGTATAACCTTATTTTTTGATTAATTAACCTAAAATCTATGATTAATAAGCTAATAAAATATATTTTTATTTAAAATGAGTAATCAAGTCAGATTCCGGTTGCTTGCTTGTCGGGTTCGCGTTCAAAATTTTCACCAATTTATTAAGCAGGTTAAGTTTGAGTTCACTAGAATTGAGTCGGGTCAATTTTGGATCAGACCCAAACTTGACCCGTTGACCCATTTTGACACCCCAAATATATGCATGCAAATAAATATTTTTTTAGCTTAAAAAGCATATAAAGAAAAATAGAGTATATGGAACATCATGTACAAAACATAGATTTCGCTATATTTTTAATTTGCTTGGAACAACATTTCACTAAACAAACATTTTTATTTATCAATTAGCAATTTAAACACCAAGAAAAAAAAAGCACTTGAATGATGAAGTACTGTGTAGTTGGTTTTGTTGCACCGCACAACTTTGAATGTTAGATTAATGCATCATTTGTGATATCTTTCCTTTTTTCTTTGCTTATTAGATTGTAACCACAATTTCTATTCAGCCGCAATTTTTTATTTCCCTATTATTGATGATGGTAAACATTTTTGGTAAATATCTAAAATTTATTTTTGTTATTTCCTAAATTCCCCCTTATTAGGTGAATATTTAAAAAAAAAAGGGAGATTTTTTTTTATAAGGAAAACAATGCATAAGTAAATATCACACAAATAGTAGGAAAATAAAAGATTAATCATTCCAATCATGACGTACAACCTACCAACAACAAACTACTCCCCCTTTTATCATCACAAAAGGAGGAAACTGTTAAACAAAAACACTAAAGAGAAACACATACATCACAAAACATAGAAGTAAAAACAATACAAACACAAGGATGAAAATACAAAGCAAACTAAAAGTACGAAGCATCCTAATCAGGTGGAGGTGGTGGTGGTGGTGATTGGAGAATCGGTTGATTGAAGTAAATTTCTACCCAAACCAAGCTATATCATTATGGTGATGTAGTTGTTGTCGTGCTACATAGTTACCAAAGCAAGCCATATCATTGTCATGCTATTATTTCTACTCTACTATATAGCTGTCAAACCAGGCATCCCACTAGTCAAACCATTGAAACTAGAATATCTTATTGAGACTATTGGTGGACAGGTGCTGGAACTAAAACTGGTTCTAGTGCTGGACCTCCCTATACTTCTAGTGTCTCATCGTCCATATAGAAAACACTATGAAGGATGAGGAAGGAGCTATTGGAAAATAAAACTAGAAAGTGATATAGTGGTGCAAGGAATTGGAAGCTGTATTTGAATTCAAGGATGAAAGCAATTATGTGTCATAATGCAAGATTTGGTTTTCTTTTATGCCTAGGGTCTCTAATGCAGGTTAGATGCTCAATATATCGAATGATTAGATCAGCTTCATAAAATCTATCTAATCATTATGAAGTAGGTAGTCATGGATAGAAGAATTGTGATTTTAATTCGATCCCTAGCTTTTGGAATTATGGAGTTGCAAAGGATATGCTGAATGATTCTAGCATCTTGCACTGAGGTATTGATATGGGCAATGTGGTATCAAAGATTTGATTACCTAAGCATAGTGTTTGCAAAGGGTCCAATCATAGTCAGGATTTGAAGCTAAAAGGTGAATTTTTTTCTAGTTGTTGAAAGCTAGAGGAATTCATAAAAATCTTGGTAGGTGATTCGATGGGCCTCCTATTTACTTAAGATTGGAGGGTAGTGTCCTCAATATTAATTTGAAGACTATCAAATATTTTAAAAAGAAGTTCAAAATAAATGGCCATGTAAGTGGGAGAACAAACTAAAGGGTGGTGCGAGCAAAGAGAGAGATAGTACCTGGAAGTTTAAAATTTCTTGGTTTACAATCTTGGAAGGCATGATCTCGACATTTTTGTACTGATTGTAAGCTTCTTTGTCAATGGATTCGACAAACCAAGGATACACGAAGCGTCGAGAAGAACTTCTGACTATAGCTCGTAATTGCTTTCCTCCATCCATTTTAAAGGGCAAGATCTTTAGGGAGGAGGTAAGAAGAGTGAAATAGGGATAGTGAAGGAAAGCTATGAATTTTCTCTCCATAAATAGAATGGCCATATCATAAAGTATGATGGAGACATCATACAGTATGAAGGAGGCATCATACAATACGATCAAGTGCATTCAATTTAGTCTAGTTCAATCTGTCAAAAAGGTGGTCTTATCCTACATTACGATTAGAATCGTACTGGACGATTAGAGAGAAGACCTTCATCCCAAGGCATCAACCTATACAATCGTTAACTAGTTAGATTGTAATGTACGAACAAGTGTTTATAGAGTACAATACGATATTAGATATCGTATCAACCAAATTTAATTCATCCAACATCCATTGCCACATGTATCATATAGTATGAAGTGGGTGTTCGTGCAGTACAATCTACAATAATTGATTAGTATTAACCATTGGATGTGTTGCAATTAGTAATTTGGTATTTTTATATAGATTGTACAGTATGATGTAAAATCGTATAGTATGATGTGAGAAAAAATTTATAAAGTAGTGTGTGATGATCAAGAAAGCTCCATAAAAAGAGTATAAAACAATTCACAAAAAATTAAAAAAAAAATAATTCAAATAATTATAAAACAAATTTAAAAGAAAAATGTATAATAATATAAATTTTTCTTTTTTTTTTTAATTTTAATTTGTAAAAAGAAAAGCAATAATAAGAATAATCATATAACAAATTCAAAAGAAAGTCACAAAAAATTTAATTTTCAAATCATCTTGATTCAAGCATGAATATTTATAACACCTAATCTAGTCCTTAAGGTACTAAAGGTTTCAAAAGCTTGAAATTTTGTAAAAATATATGCAAATTGATTTTTAGTAGCTACATAATGTAGCTCTATATCCCCTTTTGTCATATGGTCTCTAATAAAATGGTGCCTAATGTCTATGTGTTTGATTCTTGAATGTTGGATTGGATTCTTTGATATGCAAATGGCACAAGTGTTATCACCCATGATTTGGATGGTGCCTACAGGTAGTCCAAGATCTATGAATTATTATTTAAGCTATAGAACTTGTACAACATAACTCTCAATAACTATATATTCTGCTTCATTGGTAGATAGGGCTACAGAGTTTTTTTACTAGAATATGAGACTAAATATTATCTTATGAATTGGCATATTCCAAATGTGCTTTTCCTATCAACCTTAAAACTCGTAAAGTCTGAATTAGAATATCCTAAGATCTCAAAGGGGATATTATGTCTAGGATACTGGATTCCTAAGTTTTGGGTTCTTAGATAATACCATAGAATTCTTTTAATAGTACCCATATGGTATTCTTTGGGATTAGCCTGAAATCTAACATAAAGATAAACACTAAATATGATATCATGTCTACTAGCAGACAAGTAGAGGAGTGATCCAATTATTCCTCTATACTTCTTCTGATCAACTTATTTTTTATTTGTGTCCTTGTCTAACTGAATGGTTGAGCTCATGGGAGTGTTTATTGCCTTAGCATTATCCATTTCAAATTTTATAAGGATATACTTGATGTATTTTGTGTTGCAGTCCATGACCCCTACTATAAAATTTTGATGATGACAAATAATGTCGATTGAATTATTATTCATTGAATATCTTTGATTTCTACTCTTGTCTTTCAGTACTAACATTTCAAGGAGATCATAAATTACTCAGGATAATAAGAAGGCTCAAAACTTGGTAGAGTATGATTTGGAGTCTATAACCCTATAGTTTTTCCTTTATTATTATATTTCTTTTCTTGAGTCTAGCCACAAATTGTATGCAAAACTAAGCAACCATGCACACACATAGGGGGAGAGATTTTTTAAAAAAATGAAGAAATTTTTTTTTTCTGTCAATCGTACTGTACGAGTTTCCATCGTACTGTACGATTCGCTCTGGCTCAATGGCTATCTGTGAATGAATAATATTGTACGATATGTATCATACTACACGATATGTTTCTAATTAAAAACCCTAGCTTCTAGATTAATTTAAGTAAGTTCTTAATTCGTAAGTTTTGAACTGATCGTACTATATGATCCTATCGTACAGTACAAGTTTTTGAATACTTATTTAAATTAACCCCGTGATTAGTAAATCAAATCAAGGATTAATTACTGGTTGGTAATCTTCTTGTATGATATAATTCGTATGGTATGAGGTACCAAGGCTATTTTTGATCATCCTTAACATTGTACCAGACGATCCCTTGATTTTTGTACTAATCATACTGGATGATGTTCAAATCGTACCGGACGATATGAAGCGTTTAACATATCGTACTGTATGAAGTTGATCATTCCAGACAATGAATAAAGATGAGTTCTCATCATCCTAGTGCTCATCCTGTATAAATAGAAGGAATTTAACATATCATATTGAATGATGTTAGATCGTATTGTATAATATTATTCAGAAAAATTACATATTTGTACTTCTTCATATGAGGACGAAGGTTGTTTTAAATTGATCGTAATGTACGATCTTAGATCATATTGTATGAACAAAAATGATTATATTAAAAATTAGGGTATCTTGGAGCCTGATTTAAATATTTAAACTTATATTTTTTAAGAAAAAAAATAGTGTGTGAGAGAGGAATGTGACTAGAAGGGGATTTCTTGGGAGAGAGCTCTTGAGAAGATTTTGGGGTTTGTGAGAGGAAGGAGAAGGTGGGCTTTGTGAGGGAGAAGGAGTGTGAGGGAGATCACATGATTGCTCCTAGCTTCCTGGACGTTGCTCCTTCTATGGCCCGAGAAGATCTTGTGGGAGGCTTTCTAAGGGGGAGATCCTTTAAGGTCTGTGTTCTCTAAGGTACTCTGCCTTCTCTAGGAGAGAAAAAAATAAGAAGGTTCGCTGTCGTCACCATGAGAGTGACATAATGCTTAGTACTCCACCACATTGGGTTGGTGAAAATGAGATTTGTAAAGGCTTCTCCACCTTGCAATGGGGGCAAAAGGAGAATTACTGTTTATGAGTGAAATTCTAGAAGTGGAGGACTCCGGGGAGTGGATGTAGGTTAAGTCACCGAATCACTATAAATTCTCTGGTGTGATTATTCCCTTATTGCACTTTATTTACATTTTGCATTTTACTTTTGTTAAAATTTCTTGGTGAAAATCAAAGTGGAATTCTTTATTGAGTAAGTTAAAATTTCACCACTTAGTGTTGCAATCGTGTTTTAAGCATTCGCTTATGTATCAACTTAATATTCTTCTTTAAAATTTAAAAATAAAAAAAATTAGAACTCCTGTTTAGGTTTGTCTTTTTATTGCAACAAATTTCCAATTTACCCACCCTTTTGGCGCATCTTATACTTTCAATTGGTATCAAAGCGGGGTTTCAAAAATAACATTTAAAAAATCTTGAAAAATCGATCATGGCATATTTTGATAATCGTAATATTGTAGAGGGTTATTCTATAACCCGTCCACCTCTGTTTGATAATATTCTATTTGATTTCTGAAAAATTAGAATGACTACTTTTTTACAGTCTATAGACTATCATATGTGGATGTGGTTCAAGAAGGTTACATTGCACCGTTTAAACTTATGAATGGTATGAAAACTCATGTACCTTTTAGTGAATGGAGTAATGAGGATAGATATCTAACACAATTAAATGCAAGTGCTTAAACTGTCTCTTTTGTGCATTAAAATCTGAGAACTAAATGAGAGTATTTACTTGTGCTACTTGTAAAGAGATTTGGGACAGATTGTGTATCACATACGAAGGAACTAGAAAGGTTAAACAATCTAGACTTAACATTCTATTGCATGATTATGAACTTTTTCGTATGAAACCTAGTGAAACTATATCTGACATGTACACTAGGTTCACCCAAATTGTGATATCCTTGCATGCATTAGGTAGAGAAATTTCTAATTTTGAAAAAGTTAATAAGATGCTTACCGAGTTCTTATAATGCTAAAATTACTATAATTACTGAATCCAAAGATTTAAATGTTTATTCTATTGACAATTTGCTTGGGTCACTCATTGCGTACGAGCAAGCAGTGAGACAAAGACATAATGATGCAGGAGAAAAGAAGGAGCAACAGTGGCATTGAAAGCAAACAACTCGGAAAGTGGAAGTTGTGCAGTAGAGGAAGAAGATGACATAGCCTTGATGACCCGACAGTTCAAGAATTTTCTGAAAAGAAAATAAAGGTGTCATCAAAAATACTGGAACAAAGGTAAAAGCTCAAAAACTACTAAAGTTTCATCTAACATGATTTATTTTGAGTGCAGGAAACCAGATCACCTCTGAACTGATTGCCCCAACTTAAAGAGTCAACCAACTAAGGAAAAAGGCAATGAGAAAGCGAAATATAAGAAAGGGAAGATGAAGACATAAAAGCATTTTGGGCCGACTCTGCCTAAAAATCATCAAAAAAAGAAGAAGAGGAGAAGGTAACAAATTTATGTCTAATGGATAACGATAATCTTGATCAATCGGATCAAGATGAGGTATGTCAACTTTCATATGAAGATTTATTGATTATTTCTGAGAAAATCCATGATTCGTGTAAAAAGTTAAAAAAATACATGTTAATCTTAATATTAAGTTTAGTACTTTACAAACTGATCATACTAACTTAGTTAAAGAAAATTATGATTTAGATATAGATCATATGTCCCTGCTTGATGAGTTTGATACATTAAATAAGAAGCATATTGAATTAACTGATTCACATGAATCCTTGAAAATATCGCATGTTGAATTAGAAACGAAGTATAAGAGATTAGAGGAACTTGAATGAGAGATAGATAGCAATGAATACTAATTGAAATTTGAAAATACAAATCTTAAATATGCAAACAAATTTTTACAAGTCAAGATAAAGGGTTTGAATGAAAATAAAAAACCAACTTCACTTGAAGAATTTTGTAATCCATCACAACAGCATGAATCATTCAAACCTAGGAAGAGGCATCACCACCCACATAGGTTAGTGAACCCTTTTCCTAGTGTTAGGTGTTTTTCTTGTGGCATGCTAGGTCACATGGCCTGCACTTCCACGATTCACCATAGGACACACCTAGTGTGGAGACATAAACTGCATTCATCATAGCATAGCATGTATACATCTCATTCATGCAAGCATAAAGAGGAACCCAAACTCACTTGGGTTCCCAAATCTAACCTTTGAATGACATTATAGAGATGCTCTTACAAAAGACCTAGTGATACATGAGGTACTTGGACAGTGGCTGCTCGAGATATGACTGGAGACATAAAAAAGTTTATTTTACTAGAGACCAAGACCAGAGGTAAAGTGATGTTGGGAGACAACACCACCAATAAAGTGGTGGGCTCAGGTATTGTTGGAAATGCTAAGAATTTTTTAATTGAGAATATTTTATTAGTTGGTGATTTAAAGTATAATTTATTAAGTATTAGTTAATTATGTGATAAAGGTTTTGACATAAAATTTATTTCTAACAAATGCCTGATTAGTTTAAATGACAAACTTGTTTTAGAAGGAAAATGAATGAACAATGTTTACATGTTAGATCTTGATTGTATTAAAAATTCAAATTCATTATGCTTAAAAATGATAATTGATGACTTGTGGCTATGGCATAGGTGACTATGCCATGCTAGTATAAAGACACTTAGAAATATCATAAAAAAAAACCTAGTTAGAGGGGTTCCTAAGTTAGACTTCAACAAGGACCATCTATGTGATGCCTTCCAATTAGAAAAATAAATAAAATCATTATATCATTCAATCAAGGATGTCAACACATCTAGGCTACTAGAAATCCTTCACATGGACTTATTTGGACCTGTTAGTACAGCTAGCCTAGGTGAGAAGAATTATGGATTTGTAATTGTAGATGACTTCACTAGATTCACTTGGATAAGATTCCTAGCGCATAAAAATGAGTTGTTTGAGGCATTTAAGACTTTCTCAACTTGGATTCAACAAAATTTTGGATGCAAAATCTCAACAATCTATAGCAATCATGGTGGAGAGTTTCAAAATGAAAGATTTAATTCATTCTATCAAGAGATAGGAATAGAGCATAATTTCTCAACCCCTAGAACTCCTCAGCAAAATAGAATAATAGAAAGAAAGAATATGACCTCAGTAGAAGCTGCTAGGGCAATGTTAGCTGAGTACACCCTTCCTAAATATTTTTGGGTAGAAGCGGTTAACAGGGCGTGTTATGTCTTAAATATGGTGAACATTAGATCAAAAATGAATAAAACTCCTTATGAACTCCTTAAGGGTCGGACACCGAATCTTTCACACTTACATGTCTTTGGTTGCAAATATTTTATCTTAATTAATGGCAAACTTCCCTTAGGAAAATTTGATCCCAAGTCTGATGAGGGTGTATACTTAGATTATTCATCTATAGGTAAGGCCTATAGAATCTTTAATAAGAGAACCCTATTAGTAAAAGAGTCCACCCATGTAGTGTTTGATGAATCAAATAAGCCCTTTGAATATAAAATGAAAGTCAAAAAGGAAAGCTCTAATACCACTTGAAAGTTCGTTAGGGATGTTAGGCCCTCTTGAACTTAGTCCCAAAACTAATTAAGAAGAGCGGTGAATTGGAAAACCTTAAAATCAAAGATAAAACTTCAACCAAAATCACCACAAATAAATTGCGGAAGAAAAATAAATGCGGAAGCGATAATAAGAAAAGAACACACCGGATTTATAGTGTTTCGGTCAAACCAAGACCTATGTCCACTCCTTGGAGGCACCCTCCAAGTATTGCACTAACACAAGTGTCTCTCCTTTAGCCCCCACAGCTAGGAGGAGAAGCCCTTACAAAATCACTTCCACCTTCCCCGGTGCGGCGGAGTCGCCGGGTCCTTTGACACCAAAGGGATCTTCTTCTTTGGTGAACTTACCTCGAGACAAGCCTTGAATCCGATGGTACTAAGGTGCGAGTTCGCCGGAGCAACCGTGTGGATCCCCCACCACACTCCCTTGAGTTCCTCCCCCTCACAGGATCTTCTCCCTCTCAAACTCCACCCTTTCCTCTCTCCCTTTCAAGCTCTCTCTTCAAGTCTCCCCCACAAGAACGAAGCTCCAATGGCTGCCAAAGACACTTACTAAGTGCCATGCCATAGCTTAAATAGAAGCTCTCAAAACGAGCTCATTAATGCAAGTTGCCGCCATTATCGTCCAGGACGATAGCCAAATCGTCCTGGCCGATTAGCACAAATATGAGGAAAATCATCCTGAATATCGCCTTGAAATGAAGCTGGATGATGTCTAATCGTCCCGGACGATCTTGCGATCGGCCTGGACGAAATCCCCATTAAATGCTTTCCAAAACTGCTTGAGAAATTTTGGAAAAATTGCTCTGGATCATCCGGGACGATATTTTATAGTCCAGGACGATCCACCGGGACGATGTCCAAAAATAAGATTTTCCTAAGTATATCTGGCGGCAGATTCTTGCTGTATTGAGCCGATCGTCCTGGCCGATACAAAATTGTCCAGGACGATGCGTTTTGCATAAAGACGGCTGGTTTAAAGAGGATGCCCTAATTAGGGTTTCTACTTTTATCAGATCATCCAGGACGATATAAATACCATCCTGGATGATGTTACCAAAAATAGAAATCTTTTAGGGCACAATAGAAAATCTTCTAAGATACAAATCATCATATGCCACACCAAATACAATAGACTCAAGAAAGGAAAAAGATTACAAACTGACACAGGCCTGGTCTACCCAATCTTGAGCTGGTTCCAGATTGCAGTCTGATAGTGTGGACCTGAAACGTTAGTAGAAAGCAGTCATAGAGAAAAAGAATGTTTGCTATCATCAAAATCATAAGTCATAGATCCACAACAATCTCCCCCTTTTTGATGATGGCAAACAATTTAATTTGAATTTTCAAAAGAAAGCAATTTCTCCTAATTTCCCCCTCACTAGAATAACAGTTTTAAAAAAATAGGGGAGATGAAAATATTTTTTTTTATGTTTATTTTATTTTATTTTATTTTGTTTTGTTTTTTGTTTGTGCCTCCTCTCTTTTTGATAATGTCAAAGGGGAGAACGTATTGTTGAATTTTCATACTGTTATCATGTTTGTATCTTGTTTTCAAAAAATTAAAAACAACAAAAATATTTTCATCTCCCCTATTTTTTTAAAAGTGTTATTCTAGTGAGGGGGAGATTAGGAGAAATTGCTTTCTTTTGAAAATTCAAATTAAATTGTTTGCCATCATCAAAAAGGGGGAGATTGTTGCGGATCTATGACTTATGATTTTGATGATAACAAACATTATTTTTCTCTATGACTGCTTTCTACTGACATTTCAGGTCCACACTATCAGACTGCAATCTGGAACCAGCTCAAGATTGGGTAGACTAGGCCTGCATCAGTTTGTAATCTGTTTCCTTTCTTGAGTCTATTGTATTTGGTGTGGCATATGATGATTTGTATCTTAGAAGATTTTCTGTTGTGCCCTAAAAGATTTCTATTTTTGGTAACATCGTCCAGGAAGATATTTATATCGTCCTGGACGATCTGACAAAAGTAGAAACCCTAATTAGGGCATCCTCTTTAAACCAGCCGTCTTTATGCAAAACACATCGTCCTGGACGATTTTGTATCGGCCAGGACGATCGGCTCAATACAGCAAGAATCTGCCGCCAGATCTACTTAGGAAAATCTTATTTTTGGACATCGTCCCGGTGGATCGTCCTGGACTATAAAATATCGTCCCGGACGATCCAGAACAATTTTTCCAAAATTTCTCAAGCAGTTTTGGAAAGCATTTAATGGGGATTTCGTCCAGGCCGATCACAAGATCGTCCGGGACGATTAGACATCGTCCAGCTTCATTTCAGAGCGATATTCAGGACGACTTTCCTCATATTTGTGCTAATCGGCCAGGACGATTTGGATATCGTCCTAGACGATAATGGCGGCAACTTGCATTAATGAGCTCATTTTGAGAGCTTCTATTTAAGCTATGGCATGGCACTTAGTAAGTGTCTTTGGCAGCCATTGGAGCTTCGTTCTTGTGGGGGAGACTTGAAGAGAGAGCTTGAAAGGGAGAGAGGAAAGGGTGGAGTTTGAGAGGGAGAAGATCCTGTGAGGGGGAGGAACTCAAGGGAGTGTGGTGGGGGATCCACACGGTTGCTCCGGCGAACTCGCACCTTAGTACCATCGGATTCAAGGCTTGTCTTGAGGAAAGTTCACCAAAGAAGAAGATCCCTTTGGTGTCAAAGGACGCGACGACTCCGCCGCACCGGGGAAGGTGGAAGTGATTTTGTAAGGGCTTCTCCGCCTAGCTGTGGGGGCTAAA
Organism: Dendrobium nobile; assembly: GCA_022539455.1. Taxonomy (NCBI): domain Eukaryota; kingdom Viridiplantae; phylum Streptophyta; class Magnoliopsida; order Asparagales; family Orchidaceae; genus Dendrobium; species Dendrobium nobile. The sequence continues at coordinate 50,801,198 of CM039721.1, forward strand.
GGAGAGACACTTGTGTTAGTGCAATACTTGGAGGGTGCCTCCAAGGAGTGGACGTAGGTCTTGGTTTGACCGAACCACTATAAATCCGGTGTGTTCTTTTCTTATTATCGCTTCCGCATTTATTTTTCTTCCGCAATTTATTTGTGGTGATTTTGGTTGAAGTTTTATCTTTAATTTTAATGTTTTCCAATTCACCACTCTTCTTAATTAGTTTTGGGACTAAGTTCAAGAGGGCCTAACATCTCTAACGAACTTTTATAAAATTGAAGAAGATAAAGTTGAGGCAATTAAGGGAGTAGAAATTATGATCATAGGAGAAAGTGTAGAACCTCAGGAAGACTTTCCTAGAGAATGGAGATACTCTTCTAGTCATCCTAAATAATTAATTTTAGGAGACCTGTTAGAAGGTGTGAGAACTAGGCATGGACTTAGGAAGGAGGTTAGTCATTTCGCATTCATCTCAATGATGGAACCCACAAGTATAGATTAAGTTTTAGGAGATGAATTTTGGATCCTTACAATGCAAGAGGAATTGAACCAATTCACCAGGAATAATTTTTGGGAGTTAGTCAAGAGATCTAAAGAATATAATGTAGTTAGAAAAAAATGGGTCTTTAAAAATAAGGTGAATGACTCAGGAACCATAGTAAGAAATAAGGCAAGACTAGTAGTTAAGCGGTATAACCAAATTGAGCGGATAGACTTTGAAGAAACCTTTTCCCTAGTAGCTAGACTAGAAGCCATAAGGGTGCTCTTAGCTTTTATTTGCTTCAAAAGTTTTAAACTATATCAAATGGACATAAATAGTGCTTTTCTGAATTGGGTAATCAAAGAGGATGTTTATGTTGAGCAACCACCTGGATTTGAAAGTTCATAATTTCCAAATCATATATTCAAATTAAAAAAGACACTATATGGATTAAAGAAAGCACCTAGAGCCTAATAAGAAAGACTTAGCTTATTCTTACTGGATAGAGGATTTGTTAAGGGTAGTATAGACACCACACTCTTTTTACAAAAAAGTTAAAGATGAAATTCTCATTATTCAAATTTACGAGGATGACATTATGTTTGGATCTTTAGATGAAAATTTATGTGATAAATTCTCAAAAATAATGAGTAATGAGTTTCAAATGAGCATGATGGGAGAGCTTAATTACTTTCTTTATTTTAGTGTAAAAAAAATGGAAGGTGGAACATTTCTTAGTAAACTGAAATACATTAAGGATATTTTGAAAAAATATAAGATGGACAGTGCAAAGCCCATAAATACTCCAATGAGCTCCACGAATCAACTAGACAAAGACCCGAATGGAAAATCAATAAACCAGAAAAAATATAGAGGAATAATCGGATCTCTCCTCTACTTAACTGCCAGTAGACCTGACATAATATTCAGTGAGTGCCTCTATACCCATTTTTAAGCTAATCCTAAAGAGTCTCACCTAACTACGGTCAACAAAATCCTTAGATATCTACTAGGCACCCTGAACTTAGGAATTTGGTATCCTAGGCACATAACTTTTTTGAAATCTTAGGGTACTCAAATTCTAATTTTGTAGGATGTAGGGTAGATAGAAAAAGCACCTCTAGCACCAGCAAATTCATAGGACAATCTTTAGTTTTTTGGTCCAGTATGAAGCAAAATTCAATAAGGCAGAATATATTACAGTATGAAGTTATGTTGCACAAGTACTGTGGTTGAAATAACAACTTCTTGATCTTGGATTACCCATATGAACCATCACAATTATGTGTGACAACACGAGTGCAATCTGCATTTCTAAAAATCTAATTCAACACTCTAGGATAAAACATATACACATTAGGCATAACTTCATAAGAGATCATGTAGCTAATGGAGATATAGAATTATAACATATAGCTACATGAGATCAATTGGAAGATATTTTCACGAAACCACTAGCCTACGACACCTTTAGAACTTTAAGGACAAGACTATGTGTCATAGACATTCAGGTGTGATCCTAAATAAAAACCAAAACAAAAAAAAACTAATCAAAAAATTTGTCTAAGGTGTTTCTTGATCATCACACACTCACCACACAATACTCAAAAATTGACAATTTCTTGTATGATATAATTTCATATTATATGATCTATCTTTTTGACTTGTCTCTATTTTGTGTTGTTTTTCTAAATATTCTTTTCTACTCCTCTTTTTGGTGATGTCAAAAGGGAGAGAAGTTTGTTGTGTGCTTTAGTTAGTATGTTCTATTTATTATATTATTTTTAATTCCAAGGAAATGTTTTTTTGTTATATATTCCTGCTTCTATTCATGATGTTTTAGTTAATTAAAAAAACAAAAGAAATCTTTGCTAATTTGCTTTTCAGCAATATTATTTGATATCATAAAAAAGGAGGAGATTGTTATAGTCCATGACCCCTACTATGAGATTTTGATGATGCCAAATAATGTCGATTGAATTATTATTCATTGAATATCTTTGAATTCTACTATTATCTATGAGTACTAACATTTCACGGAGATCACAAATTACTCAGGACAACAAGAAGGCTCAAGACTATGTATAGTAGGATTTGGAGTCCATAACCCTATAATTTTTCCTTTATTATTATTTATTTTTTAATTCTCGGAACAAATTGTATGCAAAACTAAGCAACCATGCACACACAAAGGGGGAGAGGTTTTTAAAAAAATGAAGAAATTTTTTTTCTGTCAATCATATTATACGAGTTTCCATCATATTGTATGATCCACTCTGGCTCAATGGTTATCTATGAACAAATCATACTATATGATACGTGTCATACTGTACTATGTGTTTCTAATTAAAAACCCTAGCCGCCAGATTAATTTAAGTAAGTTCTTAATTCATAAATTTTGAACTGATCTACTATACGATCCTATCGTATAGTATGAGTTTTTGAATACTTACTTAAATTAACCCAATGATTAGTAAATCAAATCAAGGATTAATTATGATTGGTAATCACACTATATGATATGGTTCATATAATAAGAGGTGCCGAGACTATTTTTTATCGTACCTAACATCATATAGGACGATCCCTTGATTTTTGTACTAATCATATTAGATAATGCTCAAATCGTACCAGGCGATATGAAGCTTTTAACATATCGTACTGTACAAAGTTGATCATACCAGATGATGAACAGAGATGAGTTCTCTTCGTCCAAATGTTTGTTCTATACGAACAGAAGGAATTAACATATCAGACTGGATGATGTAATATCAAACTATACGATATTATTCAAAAAAAATTTCTGTTTGTACTCCTTTGTATCAAGACGAAGGCCATTTTGAACTGATCGTACTGTACAATCTTGGATCATACTGTATGAATAGAAATGGCTATATTGAAACTTAGGGTTTTTTTGGAGCCTAATTTAAATATGTAAACTTCTATTTTTTGAGAAAAAAAATAATATGTGAGAGAGGAACGTGAATAAATGAGGATTTCTTAGGAGAGAGCGCTTGAGAAGAATTTGGGGTTTATGAGAGGAAGGAGAAGGTGGGCTTTGTGAGGGTGAAGGAGTGTGAGGGAGATCACACAGTTGCTCCTAGCTTACTTCACGTTGCTCCTCCTATGGCCCGAGAAGATCTTGTGAGAGGCTTTCTAAGGGGGAGATCCTTCAAGGTCTGTGTCCTCTAAGGTACTCTACCTTCTCTAGGAGGGAGAAAAATGAGAAGGTTCACTGCCATCTTCAGAAAGGTGACATAGCGCTTGGTACTCCGCCACACCAGGTTGGTGAAAGTGAGGTTTATAAAGGCTTTTTCGCTTTACTGTGGGGGCGAAAGGAGAATTACTGTTTAGTAGTGAAATTCCTGGAGTGGATGACTCCGGGGAGTGGACATAGGTAAAGTGACCGAACCACTATAAATTCTCTGGTGTGATTTTTCCCTTACTGCACTTTATTTTTGTTTTGCATTTTACTTTCATTAAAACTGCTTGGTGTAAATTATAATGGAATTCTTTGTTGAGTAAGTTAAAATTTTACCACTTAGTTTTGCAATCATGTTTTAAGCATTTGCTTCCTCATCAACTTAATATTCTCGTTTAAAATTAAAAAAAAATTAGAACTCTTGTTTATGTTTGTCTTTTTATTGTAACAAATTTCCAATTCAACCCCCCCCCCCCCTCTTGGCGCATCTTGTACTTTCATTTTGATTGACTAAAAAAAGTTCCATCATCTTTCTTCTTCACACTAAATCCAAGAAAGTAGTTTAGCTCTCCCATCATGTTCATCTCAAACTCCTCACTCTTAATTTTTGAGAATTTATTACAAATATTTTTATTTGTAGATCCAAACAGTATATCATCAACATAGATTTATACTATGAGTGGGTCTTCTTCTTCTTTCTTTAGGAATAGGGTGGTATCTATACTACCCTTAACAAAAGTTCTATTTATAAGGAATGTGCACAACATTTCATAATAGGATCTAGGTTCTTGCATCAACCCATACAAATCCTTCTTTAGTTTCAATACATGATAAGGGAATTTAGAGTTCTTAGAACCTAGGGGTTGCTCAACATATACATCATCTTTAATTACTCTATTTAAGAAGGCACTTTTAACGTCCATTTGACAGAGCTTAAATCATTTAAAACAAACAAAGGTTAAGATCACTCTAATGGCTTTTAGTCTAGCAAATGGGGCAAAATTCTATTCAAAGTCAATCCCTTCAATCTAATTGTACCCCTTAGATACTAATCTAGACTTATTTCTCAATATTATGCCAGAGTTATTCATTTTGTTCTTAAAAACTCATTTGGTTCCTATCACATTATGGTCTTTAAGTCTACTCACCAACTCCCAAACATTATTCCTAACAAATTGTTTCATTTTTTCTTGCATTGCTATGATCTAGAATTCATTACTTAAGGCTTGATCAATGTTGGTGAATTCTATCATAGAGATAAATGTAGAATGACTATCCTCCTTCCTAAGTCCATGCCTAATTCTAACATCTTCAGATGGGTCTCCTAAGATTTGTTTTTTAAGATGACTAGAATAATATCTCCATTCTCTAGGCAAGGGTACTTGAGGTTCTACTCTATCTCCTAGGTCAATGGATTTTACCCCTTGAATTACCTCTACTTCTTCTTCTTTTGGTTTACATTTGGAGGTCCTATCATATTCATCAAACACAATATGGGTAGACTCTTCTACTACTAAGGTCTTCTTATTCAAGATTTTATAGGACTTACCTACATATGAGTAACCTAGAAGACTCATGCATCAAACTTGGGATCAAATTTTCTTAAGAATGATTTTCCATTTATTAGAATAAAGCATCTATACCCAAGTACATGTAAAAGAAAAATGTTGGGTGTCCTACCCTTTAGAAGTTTATTGGGTGTCTAATTTAACTTGGATCTAACATTCAACATATTTAAAACATAAAAAGCAATATTTATTACTTATGTCCAAAAATATCTAGAGAGAGAATATTCAACTAGTATGGCCCTTGCAGTTTCTACCAAATTTCAATTTCTTCTCATAACTATTCCATTATGCTTAAGGGTCATAGGGAAAAAACAAAAGTTATGTTCTATCCCTTTCTCATGATAGAAAGATTCAAACATATTATTCTCAAACTTTACACCATATCACTATGAATGGTTGAAATTTTACATCCTAATTTTCTTTGAATCCAGGTGGAGAAAGTTCTAAATTTCTCAAAAGACTCACTCTTATGTGTTATGAATATATCCTAAGTAACTCTAGATAAGTCATTTACTATTACAAATCCATATTTCTTTCCACCTAGGCTGGCTGTATTAACTAGTCCAAATAGGTTCATATGAAGGATTTTTAGTGGCCTAGAGGTGTTGATGTCTTTGATTGAGTAAAATGAAGACCTAACTTATTTTTGGCAGACATCACATAGGTGGTCCTTAATAAAAATTATCTTAAGTATGCCTCTAACTATGTTTTTCGGTGTAATATTCCTAAGGGTTTTCATGTTTGCATGACATAGTCTCTTATGCCATAGCCAAAATTCATCAATTATAGTTTTCAAAATTAAGGAGCTAGAATATTTAATGTAGTTCAAGTGATCAAGCATATAAACATTATTTATTTATTTTCCTTCTAAAACTAGTTTTCCATTTAAACTAATCATGCATTTTGCAGAAAGAAATTTAATGTCAAACCCTTGTCACATAATTGACTAATGCTCAATAAGTTAAGTTTTAGACCATCAACTAATAAAATATTTTCAATTATAAAATTCTTTGAGTTTCCAATTGTACATGAGCCAACCACTTTCCTAGTGGTATTATCTCCCAGTGTTACCTTACCTCTGGACCTATCCTCCAGTGTAATGAACTGATTCAAATCACCAGTCATATGCCTTGAGTATCCACTATCCACGTACCACACTCTCTCACCAGGTCTTTATGAGAGCACCCCTACAAATTCACTTAAGAATATGATTCGAGAACACAAGTGAGTTTGGGTTCCACATTATGCTTGAATGAATCATATCAATGTATGCTATATTATTATTTATGCAGTATTGGCCTCCACACTAAATATGTTCTACGGTAGATAGGGCATGTACGGGGTATGTGTATTAACATGCCATAAGAGTAACACCTAACACTAGAAAATAAACTTACTATTCTAAGTGGGTTATGGTACCTCTTCCTATTGTTATATGTTGCATGGTGTGATGAAAGGTTATGAGACTATGCCAAGATAGGTGATGATTTATTATTTTAAAGTACTTTTATTTTTTCTTGCATAAACTTATTTGCACTTTCTAGAACAGATGCTTTTATTTTTAATGCATGCTCACTTTTATCTATTCCTGATGCATATGCTTCTAATTCTTTCAATAATTTTTCTAGTTCAACTTGTGAGACTTTCAAGGAATCATATACGTTAGATAGATCGGTATACTTCTTTTTTAATGCATCATAACATAAGTGAAGTCATATGATCGCTATCTAAATTACAATGCTAGCTTACCAAACTAGTATGTTCTTTTTATAAAGAAATAAAATTAGTGTTCAGATTTATATACATCCTTTTTAATTTCTTATACAAATCAAGAATTTTTTTTATTTAATAGACAATTCTTCATAGGAGAGTTGACACCATCTATTTTGAATGCTTTTAATTCCTCATAAGTTTGTTACCACCTCACCTACTTCTGGTTCTGATGATTTTGAGGTGGAGTCGGCCCAAATGCTTTATACAACTTATTCTTCTCCTTCCTTAATTTTTTCTTTACTTTACCCATCTCCTTCACAAGGTGAGTCTTCAGGTTGGGGTAGACTATTCGAAGATTACCTAGTTTCATACATTCAAAACACATGGTTGAAAGTTCATGTAGGTTGTCAGACCTAATAGAACTATCCCAAGGCTAACAAAGAGTGGGGTGAATTGGTAATTTAAATATCTCTTGGATTTTAGAAAATCATTTTAAGAAATTTTACTCAATGATCATGAAGTATGCGATTATTTTTAGAAATAGATTTTCACAAAACATTTTTCAATCCCATTAATATAAAGTGTAAAAAATAAAATGCAGTAAAAAGTAAAAGAATAAAAAAACACCAAATTTTATAGTAATTCGGTCCAACTAGACCTACATCCACTCCCTAGAGACTCCTTCTTTGGGTATTGCACTAAAAAATAAGTAACTCTCCTTTTTCTCTCATAATAAGGAGGAAAAGCCCATACAAAACCTGTCTTCCACCAATCCGATGCAATAGAGACCAATCATCCTTTTTCACCCTCCTCATGAAGGAAGAGTACCGCCATCCTTTTTTACCATCCTAGTGAAGGCAAAGTTCCATCATCCTTTTTTAGCCTCCTAGTGAAGGTAGAGTACCCGAGCTACTCCGAAGTTCTTCTCTCAAGAGACTTCAAAAAAGTAGGATAGAGTTTTGAAAGACAACTAAGAGATCCTCACCTTTGGGAAATCTTGTGAATCCCTCACAATTTTCTATTGCAAGATCTCTCACTCTCCACTCCCAAACACTCTTCCAAATCACTCTCTTTTTCACTCTAAAGAGAAATTCTCAGCAAATAGATCTCAAAGATAGTTTTTAGGACTCATTATATAAAAAACACATAAAAACCATCCATAAATTGAATTTTTAAAGTAAAAATGAGTTAGATCATATAGTACAATCATGGATCATCTATACAAATAGTTCAAAAATCATGGGATGATTTGGTAGGAATACTATTTCATATATTGTTAGTCATCTGTACGATTTACAGATGGTCTGTACAAACAGTTAAAGTTCATATGGATGATCTAGTACGAAGCTTATTTCGTACACATTCATCTCTTCTGTATAATATTTAGATCGTCTGTATGAATAGTTAAAATTCATATGGACAATCTGGTATGAAGATTATTTCATACACTATTAGTTGTTTTGTACAATATTTAGATTGTTTGTACAAACAGTTAAAAATTGTCTGGACAATCTGGTTTGAAGCTTATTTTGTACATTATCAATAATATGTATGATATTTAGATCATCTATATGAATAGTTCAAAAATAATGGGATGATCTGATATGAACCTTTTTCTATACACTATCAGTATTCTGTATGAACAGACATCGTACCGTATGAATAAGGTAAAAAAAAAATTAATTTCAATTTTAACTCTCTCCCCCTATGTGTGTGCACAGGTTTTTTTTTGGAAAACTACAAATTACATTAGAAAGAAAATCATATTACAAACTACTAAGTGATAGAAAGTCTATCACAATCCTCCTTTAACAAGGAAAAGAAAATAGGAGGAACCTTATTACAAAGTAGATCTTCCCACAAAAAATCACCCAACAAGGCTAAGTTAACACAAAAATCAGCTAACTTATTACAATCTCTATTAACACAATGAAATAAGAAATTATCAAAATCCTTAAGAAATGACAAATCTTCCATTTTTGACATTCTGAAGAGGATAAATAGCTTTACCAATCGAAGCCTGCAAGTATTTCATAACATTTAAATTATCACCCTCAATTATGATACCCTACGTATCTAACATCCATTCTTTGATTATCTTCTTCAGTGAACAAAAAGCCAATAATTCCATATAACCTTTCCCAATCCATACATCTGAATCTAAAAGCAAGAAGAAATCTCCCTCTATGATATCTAAACACACCATCTACTCAAGCTTCATTAGAACTTAACAAAGGTGCATCAATGTTAACTTTAATTCATTCGTGTGGAGGGGAGTGCCAAAAAAAAGGAATTCAGTTGCAAAGGCCAGTTAACACCCCAGTGGTCTGAAAAGAGATTACACTTCAATGAAATAGATACTACGCTAATTGCATTAGACACCACTAATGTTATTTCGAGCTCATGACCTTCATGCACCAATTTATTTCTACTTTTCCAAGAAAAAACCACTAACGAGCAATACAAATTTGCAATGAACATATTAATCTTTGAAAAAATTTTCAAGTTCACCTTGCAGTCCGTTAGGGAAGAGAACTTAAGAATAGAGATGCCCCATCTACTCACCAATGCTATGGCTTGAATTAACTTGGAACATTTGAATGAAACATGCTCAGAATTTTCCACCGATGAACACTTTCTAAGACAATGATTATAGCCTAACAACCTTCTATACATCAAAAAATTTGTAGTTGGTATTGCTTCACTCAACATATGCCACCAAAAGCAGTCTAAACGAGGATGTAGCTTCAATTTTGTTAACTATTTTCAATTATTAGAATTATTCTTTGTAGAACACATAGCCATAGCCAAACCAGCTATCCTTTTCCTAGAAAATTTGTTGATAAATTCCAATTAATCATGTATCAGATCTGTATATATGTTTATTTGAGGAATGACATCAACTAGCATCATACCAAAGTATTTATGTAACTCGGCCTGATTCCAGCAGCCATCTGAAATGAAATTATCCAAGGAAGGAAAGTCACACTCCACCATAGCAATGAATGTCGACCATCTATTCAAGCTTCTATCTAAAACCCAAATATCCTTTAATAAGTTAATAGAATTTCTTGCAGCAATCTTGTATCTCACAATTGGCTTGAGAGCTTTAGCTCCACTAATTAAGATCTTCTAGGTTGATGAAGTATTTCTCCATACATCAGCACACATGATATCTCTACCATATCTAGTAGATAAAGATTTATTGAGTAGAGAACAAGGATTATTTAGGAATCTCTAAGTGAATTTAGCTCTCAGTGACCCACTGTAGCCACTGAAGAATGAATTCCATGGACTCCATCACACATTGGTTTGCAAAGATCCTCCCATGCTACATAGCGAATACCATGATTGCCATTTTTCTTATTCCATAGAAAATCCATACACATCTTATCAAATTCCCTTAAAATGCTTAAGGGAACCAAAGAGTGGGAAGAGTAGAACAAAGAGATTGAAAGAATAATAGATTTAATTAGCACCAACCTTCCTGGTAATGAGATGAACTTCTTTCCCCACACATCCAATTTAGCCGCAGCTTTCTCTAGTAGATTAAAGAAATCAGATGAAGTCAACCTCCTCAAATCCATATTTATACCCAAATAATTCTTCTCCTTTACCTCCTTAAATCCCATCACATTAGAAATATACTTTCTCAAATTTCGAGCCACTGATTTCCCAAATAGGATAGCTGATTTTTGTGTGTTGATTTGCTGACCTGTCCAACAGCAATAGTCATAAATGAGTTTTTTTTTTTCAAATACCCAATCTTAGCTTCCGAGAATATGAGGATGTCATAGACAAACATAAGATGAGAAATCTTAGGAGCCAACGGTGTATTAGTTAAAAGCTGAGAACACAAACTGAACAGGTAAGGTGAAAGAGAACATCCTTGTCTAAATCCACTCCTACCCTTAATCCATTATGAACCAATCCCATTCACTTGGACCAAAAAATAAGGATCAACCACACACTCCATCAATAGTTCAGAAAATTTCAGTGCAAATCCAAAATACTCTAACACATGCCTAAGAGTATCCCACATCATACTATCATAAGCCTATTCCATGTCCACCTTAATAGCAACCAAACCTCTTTTAGATTTAAAAAATCTAAATTTGTTGAAGAGCTCCTGTGGAAGGAAAATACGATCTGATAAAGTCCTTCCTTTGACAAAAGCTGATTGAACATCAAAAACCAAACAATTAATAACTGTTAACAACCTGTTTAACAAAATCTTTGCAACGATCTTATAGATTGACAAGCAAAGACTAATAGGCCAAAAATTGGAGGGAAGTAGAGGGTTACTAACTTTTGGAATAAGAACTACAAGAGCCTCCTTCCACTTAGAGCACATCTTACCCGAGGATAAGAAAAAAAGAATATCTTGCCAAACATCTTTACCAATCACCTTCTAATAAGCTTTGATGAATGAATACAAAATTCCATCAGACCTGGGAGAAATATTCAAACCAAGGTTTATCACCACTGTTTCCACCTCCTCAAAGGAAAAATCATCATTAAGAAGTTCGCAATCCTCTTGGCTTAAGGTATTCAGTGAAGAATGCCAACCCTTCAAACAACAATCTCTATATCCCCACTTTTTGCTAAAGAAATTGAAAAAATTATCTCTAATGGTCGTAGGATCCTCCACCAGAATTCCTTCATCATTCTTCACTTGATTAAGAACATTTCCATTTCTTCTCCCATTTGCAAAAGCATGGAAAACGTTTGAATTAACATCACCTTCACCTAACCATTTCACCTTAGCTCTTTGTTTCCACTATGTATTCAAACGTGCAAGAGTGACATTCAAATCATTAATTTTGGATCTTAAAATAGAAGCTTCTCCTCTAAAAAAATTAAGTCCAATTGATTCTTCCAGTTGAAGTTCTCCAATTTCCTTTTTTAATTTTTCCTTAAGTTCTGATAAATCCTTATGCTTAGCTTTGCTCCAAAAATGCAAAGCTCTAAGAGATCTATAGAACTTCATGTTGAGGGACACCATAGCACTCCACATGCAAACTTATTCCAAGATTTGTTCACAACGGCTACTGACGCTAGATAAGTAACCATACATCTTCAAATCTCAAAAATTTATTAAGACAATACTCTTGGAAGAAGATCTTCATAACAATGGGGCAATGGTCAGAAGCGACCCTCGCCAAATGCCTAACAGAAGCCTGATAAACCACTTTCAATGCCTTGGAGTTAAGTAAGCATCTATCAAGACTTTCAAGAATGCGAGCATTACCCTTCTTATTATTACAGCAAGTGTATTAAGGACTAATAACCCCCACATCATGCAAATTGTTGTTGTTTATAAAGGTTTTCATTTCTAGTGGACCTTGGGAAAAGAAAAAAAAATTTCCACTCCTTTTATCTTTCTAGGACAAGATGCAATTAAAGTTCCCCCTACTATTGAATGCAACTCCACAGACTCCCATAACTTCCTTCTTTTATACAAGTCCTTACTACCATAGATAGTAGAGACCACCCATTTACCTTTATTAGCAATTTTTTAGCTCACCAATAACACATTGAGCTGAAACTTCCAATAAAGTAAAATAAGACAAATCAGTCCTCTAAATCACCAAAATACCACCTAACATCCCAATACAAGGAAAGAGATAGAAATCCCAATTAACCCCCATGAATTTATTAAACTCACATTTACTAATAGAAGAGATTTTAGTTTCAACTATTCTCACAAACAAAATCTCCCAATCTTTAACAAAATCTTTCAAATACAAGGAGGCATCTCTTTTGTTAGCCCCCCTATAGTTCCAAAAAGCTAATGAACTCATTAAGCCAATAAGAGGGAAGGACCCCCGCTCCTCTTTTTGTTCAAAACATTCACCTTTTTAGGTTAGAAGATGAATTTAAAGGACCAAGGGACCTAAGCCCTTTAAGAAGTTTTGGTTTATTACCTCCAGAAACAGCAATACCCGAACCTCCTTGGCCATCATTTTTTATTTCCATATCAACCTCTTCAATAAGAACATACAAAGAAGAGTCTTCTTGAGCTTTGACTAAAGCCTCTGCATCAACTAATTCACCTTCTTCCACATCTTATGTAATAAAAACAGCATATTGATCCATAACAACCTCTTCTCCACATAGAGAACCAAGAATTTTAAATTTATTACAATCATTAGCAGCAACATTATAAGAAGAAAATATATTTTTATCCATACTAAATGATACATCCCTCCCCTTATCAACAGAATTTACAACATCTGATTTTTTATTTACATTAACTTCCCGAAACACCTTGCTCAACTATTCCTGCTTGAGCCAAATCCGTTTCTTCCACAATTGGGTCTTCAATAGCAACATTTTAAAATTTTCCAATATTGGGAGGAGACACTTCAGGCACACAAACTTTTAAAATAGTTTTACCTTTCAGCAAATTCACCATATTCCGTGTTCCCATATTCCTTTTGCTTCTTCTTCTATGATTGACCAACATCTAAGGCCCATAAGCTGAGTCATTAGAGTTGGTCTTTGTCTGATCTTCAACAAAAACATTCTCAAGTTCATCTTGGTTCCCCTTATCCTCCTTCCCTCCGATCTCCACCTTTAAACCACAAGCATCACTTAAAAGTCCAATCTTTCCATACTCAAAATAGAATAATGAGAGCTTCTCATACTCGACAATTTGATAGAATCGATCATTCAGCCCTTCCACCCAAACACCCAAAGGAAGTTGTTTGTCAAGCTCTACCCGAACGCAGACTCTTGCAAACTCCATTCTCCCCCATTGAAACATATCACCATCTATAAGGAGAGGAGTTACAATCAAAGAAACAATCCTTGACACGTTGATTTCATCATAGCAATATAGTGGAAGGTTGGGCATTCTCACCCAAATAGGAGATGACAAGCCCTTCAAGGAATGTAGTGAGAAGTTTGAACTCCATTTGTCAAGACCTATAATGTGGTCGTTCACAAACCAAGGGCCACCAAATAAGACATTCTCCATAGCTTCACTTAAAAAAAATGAACATAGTACCCATATAGAACCAAGAACTGTCAAGTGGAACTTACCAAACTACGACCATTTACATTGCAATCACCTGAATTGGAATGAATCTACCAAAAACCTTCACCACAATCGAATATTAAAGCTTGTTCGAATTAATATTAATGTTAGGTTCATACAGTTTAAAAGCCAAACCATCCTCAAATAAATTTTTTCTTCCTTAAACAAATCAATTTTAATATAAGGATGCTTAACCCAAAGATTAGCCAGGATTTTATCATCCACTTTATGAACAGCAATACGGCTACTTTCTAGAATCTCAGCAACACAACTTCTAACTAAAGCATTATCGCAAAAAATTGAGGGATTAATATTCTTATTTTAGAATGAAGGAGTTCCCTCCAAAATGGATCAAGGGTTGGGATTGTTACCAAACCTATTGACAAAAAATTTCATATCCGAAGAAGGAGATCCAAAATCCTTCGATTTAGAAATGTCACTTTTAAGAGTAGTAGTAGTCTTAAAATCATTGATTTTTTTTTTCCCTTACCAGACACTCGTGGAGAGGAATCAAGTTTGATAACACTCGATTCTCTAATAACCAAGAAAGCATTGAAGCATCCAAATTTGCAGTACTAACACCTAATGAAGAAATAGCTGGATAAGGAATGACGCGCGAGCTAAATGACGAATGAGCAGTAGAGTTCTGGCCATCAAATATGGTTGGCGGGTAGTCTCCATCCCGAGCGGAAAGTCTGCCAACGGGCTAAAGAAGAAAATTTTTGAAAAAGCTAATTCAAAATTTTGGAGTCTCTCTCCCTAAACTTTCTCTCTCTATGGAATTTAAAATTTTGAAATAGCTAGATTAAGAAATTGTATGTGCACATAGTTACCCAATTACAATCACACTCTCTCAGACTTAAGAAAAAAAAATTTACTGGCTTTATTACATGAAATCATATTCTACTCAATCTTGAAGTTTTTAGCAGTTTGGAGTATGATTTTACTAAAATGTTAGTACACGCAAAACAAATAGAAATATATCCAATGTATGTTAGGAGAAAATAAAAATCATAATAATAATATTTTATTTTCATCATAAAATCACATTACATAAAACTCAGTCTTGAATTTTAAGTTGCAATAATCTTCCCATTTTTTATGATGGCAAAATAATTATTATTTGAATTAACATTAAATGTTTTTTTTCTCCAAAACTTCCCCTCAATGAATGCTCAATTAAAAACAAGGGATTTCTAAAAACATAATACCAATATGAATTCAAAAATAAAACTCACACACAACAAACACACGCGATTAATTCAATCAATCAAACAAACAATAAATAATGAGACACAACAAACACATCAAACACACACAATTAATTCAATTAAACAAATAAATAATAAATAATGACTCTCCTTTTGACAACAATAAAAAGGGAAGTACCTCTTAAAAAAGTAAGTTGTTATTGATAAATGTAATAGATGATAAAGAAGAGGATTTTAAACTTTTTGCAAAGACAACATTAATGTCCTTATGCGAAAAGGAAAGTCTCATATTTTTAATCAAAGAATAATTAAGATAAGAAAAGACAACCAGATTCACTGTTCATTCTAGACCTATCAAATAAAATAATTATTATAAAAATAATGAAATAAAGATTAATTAGTTTCCAATTTAATAGTGAAGATTATTATTGATTGTATGGATTTATGCAAGAAATAGAGAGATAAACGAAAGAACTGTATGATACTTTCGATTGGCGACATTACACAGCTTTTTAAGTTTTTGCACACTTTGTGCATCTTTTTAGTTGGGCTAATTTTGTGCCTCTTTTTATTTTGGCGAACATTGTGCATCTTTTAAACTTGTGGCACATTTTGTGTACCTTTTCAAGCTTATCACACTTTGTGCATCTTTTTATATTTTTTATCTTTCAAAGACCAATAAATATTAAAACAAAATCCAATAATTAACAAAAATAAACACTAAACAAGAAATTTTAAAAAATAAGACATCTCTTTTGCAATAATTATAGCAAAATAATATTTATCTATAAGAACATAAAAATGATCTTCTAATCAACATCTAATCATAATTTAATTTAAAATTTTGAGAAATTAAATTTTGCTATAAAATTAAGTTGTATAGCACAATATTTTAAAATTTTATTCTATAGATCAACTATATTTGATTAGTCTATTAAAACTTAAAGCAATTCAAGCAAGTTAACTTCAAAACAAGACAAATATCATGCCATTTTTTTAAAACAAAAAAAGAACAAACTCTGGATATAATGTAAATACAACTAAAATAATAACACAAATATTCAGATGCCTCAATATGAAAACTAAAAATCAAAAACATACAACAACTACAATAGAAAATGAAGACTAATATGTTGGAGGATTTTGATTTGGAGGAAGCTGGGGAGGGGTGAACATCGTAAAGTAGCTATTGATGGTAGCTACTTGAGTATTAATCGAGTCAAACTATCCTCTAATTCAGCCCATATCTTCATTAAATATGGCATCCTGCTGGTTTAGGCGAGTCTCAATATGATCAAATTGTTGATCATAGTGAAACTCAAGTCGATCAAATCACTAAACTATTTATTGATACAAATACTGTTTATGTCCAAGAGCAGGTGCAGGTGTAGGTGTTGGAGCCTCTTCTTCTCCTCCCATCTCATCTCCCTCATCCCTTTGATCCTGGTGAAAAAGAGAATGTAAAGACGCATCGAAAAAGTAGATTGGTAAATTATTTGGGGGATCAGGATCAATCAGATTGTACTTCTTCTCAAGGATATAGGCAATTAGATGTCCTAATGCCCATTCTTCTTCCTTCTAGTTGAAGGAAGTGTTGAGTCTAGTAAATAGGTTGTTAAGCCTAAGTTAATGTCCCAAGGCTACCAAGAGGGGGGGTGAATTGGTAGTTTAAAATTTTTAATCCCTCTTTGAATTTAAGTTGAACCGAAATGAAAATTTTTCTTTTGAGTTTTTCTAGAAAATGTTTTTCAACCACAGAGTTCTTATAATTAAAAATAAAATGCGGAAACGTAAAAATAGTAAAGTAAATGACACCAGATTTATAGTGGCTCGGTCTAAAAACAGACCTACATCCACTCCCCAGAGGCACCCTCTGAGTATTGCACTAATACCAATAGTGACTCTACTTTTGCACCCACAGCAAGGCGGAGAAGCCTTTACAAAACACT
Source organism: Dendrobium nobile (assembly GCA_022539455.1). Taxonomy (NCBI): domain Eukaryota; kingdom Viridiplantae; phylum Streptophyta; class Magnoliopsida; order Asparagales; family Orchidaceae; genus Dendrobium; species Dendrobium nobile. The sequence goes on from CM039721.1 coordinate 50,818,352, forward strand.
CTTTTCACCACTACCCGGTGCGGCAGAGAACCGTCGTCCTTTTACACAATCCCCAGTGGTTGCAGAGAATCGTTCGTCCTTTCACACTCTCCTAGTGTGGGCAGAGAACCCTTCGGCTATTCACACTCTCCAAGTGTAGGCAGCGAACCCTTCGGCTATTCACACTTTCCAAGTGTAGGCAGCGAACCCTTCGGCTATTCACACTCTCCAAGTGTCGGCAGCGAACCGGATCTCCTTGACAGATCTTCTCACAATAAATCTAGAAGGAAGAAGGAAAAGAATGAAGTAATCCCAATTCACAAGTAGAGATTCTTACCTTTGAACTCCAAGTGAAGCCTTCACACTCCAGTGGTAAGAATCCTCCTTTGAATGCACTCTCACACTCTCTCCTTAGCTATTCTCTCAAGAGGCATGAAGATCAAATGACAAAAAGATTGGGTAGCAGTCTAATTTGGACTATTTATACAAAAGACAAGAAAAACCGCCCAAAAACTGTAAGTTTTCAATTCTGTACGCAGTGGATCGTCCCGTACGATCATGGATCGTCCTGGACGATTTTACTTAAACGCTTTGAAACGACCCTATTTGTATATGTGTACGAAATGTCTTCGTACACGCTGATCATCCCGTACGAATAAAGTTCGTCCGGTACGAACGGTTATTACTAGGTCGGTTCTAGAAACTGCTGAAAACCGTTTTAAGTCGGTTAATCCTCTGGACGAAAATGGGTTCGTCTAGACGAAATTTTTACAGAGACCAGATCGTCCTGGACGATAATTAATTTCGTCTGGACAAAAATTTTACAGAGAGCAACTCATTTTCTAATGATAATTAATTTCGTCTGGACGAAAATTTTACAGAGACCAGATCGTCCTGGACGATAATTAATTTCGTCTGGATGAAAATTTTACAGAGAGCAACTCGTTTTCTGACGATAATTAATTTTGTCTGGATAAAAATTTTACAGAGACCAAGTCGTCCTGCACAATATTTAATTTCGTCCCGAACGAATAGGACTTAGAAAATTTTTTCAAGCCAGTTCCTATTCGTTCCATGTGCTCAATAGGAGATAACTGTCTGATTGTCCCGTACGATCTGATATCGTCTCGTACGATCAGTATAAATTTTATATGATCTCCTTATGTGTGTGTGTATGTTTTTATTCACTCAATTACAATCACTCCCTTTCAAATTTAATTCAAAGAAAAGTACAAGCTTCAAATTTACAAAGTATCTCATGTTGAATTTGATTTGAAGTCTTCGTAGTCTGGAGTTCGATTTTCCTGAAATGTTAGTACACACAAGAGCAAATACAAATCTTCTAAAATTGTTAGGAGATAACTACACATTTGAATAATAATATTTGGAATCATCAAAACTATACAAGTTGCAAAAATGTAAAGTATGCAAATAGCAACTATCTTAACAATCTCCCCCTTTTTTATGATGGCAAAACAATTATTGTTTATATGATTTCAATTTAAACAAATCTCCTAAACTCCCTCTGAATTGATGAATACATGAAAATAAGGATGTATTTTGAACCAAAGAACACAATTTTTTATTTTTCAAAAAAATTTTAACAAAAATAAAAAATCCAAGATAATAACACAAGCCAAATGACAAACACAAGCCAAATGACACAAAATCACAAGCTAAATGACACAAAATCAGAATACAAAAAATAAAATATACAAACACAAATTTCTCCCCCTTTTTAACATCAACAAAAAGTGAAAAAGAAATAGACAAGAAATGTAAGTAATTATATGAAATTCATTTGAAAATTTAATCTAAATGGTGATTGACATAAGGTATGCAATCTAAAACTAATAACATTAGGTAAATCATAGAAATTTATAGAATTTAAGAAGCGATATAACATTGTAAGTAAGAAGAATTTATCAAAAATATGATTCAATTTAGACATTTGTATATAGAAAATCATTACAAGAGAGATGAATAAAAATTCTATATTTCAAAGTTCAATAGAATATAAATGAACATAAGATCAATTTGAATTAAGAGATTGAAAGAATCTGGAAAGAAGAGAATTACCACATGTGGCACTTTGCGCATATTTTTCAAATTTTTGGCATATTTTTATGCATCTTTTTACATTGGGCTTATTTTGTGCCTCTTTTTCACATTTGCGAACCTTTGCGCATTCCTTTTGATTTTTGTACTCTTTGTACAATTTTCAAGAGTAATTGAAACCAATTCTTTCCAAGATCAATAATCTAAAATTTCAAATATTTCTAAGTGCATAAATATCACTTGAGCAAAGAAATACAAAATAAGAAAACATCTAAATCGCAATAATAATATTAACTTTTATGTAGTCTAAATGAATAGACATGAGATTAAAAATTCTAATTATGATAAGTTATAAACAAATTTTAAATTTAGAAAGACTAGATTTTCTAATGTAATTAATCTCAAATCACAATCTAATTTAAGCACAATTAGGATTAAAAAGACTAATGAAATTCATAAGAACTAAACACATTTCAAAAACAATCCAAAATTAAATCAATTACAACATATATTGATATTTATGAAAAGGATTACAAGATCATTTCACAATATCAAAATAACAAAAAATACACTGAACTTTTAATAAAAACAAACTAAAACCAACACTAAAATAAATACTAACACAACAAACATTAAAACAAACACAAGTACAACAAACATAAAGAAAATCATCTCTCATTCTCTATTCTTCTGGAGGAGGAGGAGGAATGCCACCAAATAGGTTGAAGTAGGAGGCCATCAACATAACATTGGTATTGATTTCATGAACTTCATTTCTGATACTACCAATGTCCTATTGTTGCTGCAGAAGTTGAGCATCAACTTGATCAAATCTTTGATCAACATGAGTCTCAAGTCTATCAAATTTCTCAATCAAATTCTGATAATCTGATTGAGGTGCAGAAGTTTGCTCTCATTATTCTTCTTCTTCAGAAGCACTGGCATGTGCTTTCCCTTTTTCCTCCTTGAAAATTGCTCTGAAGGAAGCATCATTGTAGTAGACCGACTCTTCGTATTCATCATCAGGATGCACTAAGTTGTATTTCTTTTTCAAAATATATGTAACTAAGTGTCCTAATGAGATGTTTCTTTTTCTCTTCTGTTCTGCATGCCCAATTTCTGAAAGCCCATAAAGATGGTCTAGGATAAGTTGGGCTTCATCGATAGGCTTACGATCCATAATCAAAAAAGTCACAACAGAAAGGAGTGGGGTAATATTGATCCTATCACCAGCTTTAGGAATGATTGAAGATCGAAGAATGTGCTGGATGATTCGAGCATTTCTGGTCATTCCTGAAACTCTAGCAACATGATATGTTAGGCCACTTTCTCTAATCACCCTATTGACTTCATACCATTTGAAGGTGTTTCATTCATAAGGGTGTGGGCTCTATAACCTTCAGTTCTTAAGCTTAGAAAGGCACCTATGTCGTGCTTAGTGATTTTAACTTTTTGTTTGAAAATAAAAGAACTTATAGAGGAGTGGTCGGAATTAAAACTCATGTTGGCTAGGAAATAGAGAAAGGTTTGTTTGTTGTAAAGGTGGACGAGAGAAAGAATGAATCCAAACTGGGTGGAAGCAAAAAGGTGCATTACCTTGAAATTTATCTCGCTTTGAATCAAAATGCGAGAAGGTGTAATTTTGGCAGAGGCAAAACGAGGAAAGGATTCCTCATTTGCTTTTGATAGGAAGTTTTCAGAAGAATTCATGTGGGGTTTCTTCGCCAACACCTTTTGTCTCTTGCTTGAGGAGGCCATTTTCGATTTGAAGTTGAAAGGGATTGAAAGTGAAGTTTGGAGTTGTGATTGTTGAGTTGGAAAGCCTTCTTATTTAAAGAAAACGATACGTTCGTCCTGGACAAAAACTGTTCATCCTGGACAAAAATTATCGTTCGTCTGGATGAAAAAGTTTCGTACAGACGATCCAATTCGTCCAAAAATGAAATGGCTTTTCGTAATCAACACAATTTACGATGCGTCCTTTTGTACAGACTTTTGACTTGATCGATCGTACAGACGAAAAATTTTCGTACAGACGATCAAAAGTTAATTCGTTTTAATGTCAATTGAAAACCGTCCCCGCCTATGAATCGACGTCTGTTCGTTTGGACGAACAAAAAGTTCGTACGGACGAACTTTACATTTAAAACTGTCTTATCCATTCAACCGCTGCATTCAATCATCCCGACGTTTGAGAAAAAAAATTTCGTCCTGGACGATCATAAGATCGTACAGACGAACTACATTAAAAACTATTCTCAAAACGGTTTACATCATGCAAACTGAATTTACACACATCGTCCAGTACGAAAAATTTCGTCCCGGAAGATTTCCACACATTTTGGATTTTTTGCATTTTTATCAAACTTAAAACAAACTAAACATTCAAAACATAGAAAACAAAGACAAAACCAAAGACTCTAAGTTAAACACATTCAAAACACATAAAAATCACAAAAATCAAAACAAAACAAAAACAAATAAACTAAGAAAACATAAATATCAATATTGCAAAAACATTTTTATTTAAGCATTCAAATCAATAACACCATGCCTTGTTCTTAATGTACTGAAGGTATCAAAGGCTAAAGGTTTTGTAAAAATGTCTGCAAGTTGATTTTCAGTTGAAACATGAGTAAGTTCAATTTCTCCCTTGGATACATGATCCCTTATGAAATGATGTCTTATGTCAATGTGTTTGGTTCTTGAATGTTGAATAGGATTTTTGGAAATGCAAATAGCACTAGTATTGTCACAATAAATTGGAATAGTGCCTATAGTTAATCCTAAATCAATCAACTGTTATTTTAACCAAAGTACTTGTGCCACACAACTTCCTAATGTAATGTATTTTGCTTCTGCAGTAGATAGGGCCAATGAATTTTGTTTTCTACTGGACCAAGAAACTAATTAATTGAAATGTTCCAGAAGTGCTTTTCCTATCCACTCTACAACCTACAAAGTCAGAATCTGAATAACCAACAATTTCAAATGAAGAGCTAAACTTAGGATACCAAATTTCTAAGTTTTGAGTTCCTAGTAAGTATCTTAATATCCTTTCACTGCTGTCAAATGTGATTCTTTTGGATCTGATTGAAATCTAGCACATAAGCAAACACTGAACATAATATCTGGTCGGCTAGCAGTCAAGTAAAGTAAAGATCCAATAATCCCGCTATATTTCTTTTGATCAACAGATTTTCCCTTAAGGTCCTTATCCAACTGAACTGAGGAACTCATTGGTGTACTAACAGGTTTAGCATTGTCCATTTCATATTTTTTGAGGATGTCCTTAATATATTTAATTTGATTAAGAAATGTACCTTCCTCAAGTTGCTTAATGCTAAATCCTATAAAGTAATTTAAATCTTCCATTAGACTCATTTCAAATTCACTACTCATTATTTTAGAAAAATCATCACAAAGATTTTTATTTGAAGATCCAAAAATGATATCATCCACATAAATTTGAACAATGAGTATATCCTTTCCAAATTTCTTTAAATAGAGAATTGTATCCACACTTCCTTTTTCAAAAGATCTTTCAAGTAGGAAGGTGCTCAATCTCTCATACCAAGCCCTAGGTGCCTGTTTCAATCCATATAATGCCTTTTTTAACTTAAAAACATGATTAGGGTATTTTGAATTTTCAAAGCCTGGAGGTTGTTCTACAAAAACATCTTCTTCAATAACCCCATTCAAAAAGACACTTTTGACATCCATTTGAAATAATTTAAAACCTTTAAAACAGGCAAAGGCAAGTAAAACCCTAATTGCTTCAAGTCTAGCTACAGGGGCAAAAGTCTCCTCAAAATCAATTCCTTCAATTTGATTATACCCCTTAGCAACTAATCTAGCCTTATTTCTAATGACTACTCCTGAGTCATTCATTTTATTTTTGAACACCCACTTGGTTCCAACAACACTTTGATCTTTTGGCCTTGTAGTTAATTCCCAAACTTTATTTCTTACAAATTGATTCAACTCTTCTTGCATGGTCAATATCCAAAATTCATCAAAAAGTGCTTGATCAATATTAGTGGGTTCTATAGTTGAAATAAAGGCTGAATGATTGACTTCTTTGTTTAATCCACGCCTAGTTCTAACACCCTCACTAGGTTCACCTATAATCAATTCTCTTGGGTGATTTTTAGAAAATCTCAAATCTCTAGGAAAAGGATTTTCTCTTTCCAAATTGTCTTCACATTTTCTTCCAAATTTAATCTATCAATCTTTTGGGAGTTTTCTTCAATCTCATCTTCAACAACATTTAGCTCTTCCAAATTTCCAGATTCATCAAATACAACATGTGTGGTTTCTTCAATGACCAAAGTTCTTTTGTTGAATACCTTATAAGATTTTCCAACACTTGAATATCTAACAAAAATTCCTTTATCTGATTTTGGATCAAATTTTCCTAAGACAGATTTTTCTTTATTATGAATGAACACCTTGCAACAAAAAACATGCAAATGAGACAAGTTAGGTGTTCTACCTTTTAGCAACTCATAGGATGTTTTATTTAAATTTGATCTTACATTCACCCTATTCAGAACATAACATGCAGTGCTAACCGCCTCAGCCTAAAAATATCTAGGAAGTGAGTATTCTGCCAACATTGCTCGGGCGGCTTCTATTAATGTTCTGTTTTTCCTTTCAACTATCCCATTTTGTTGAGGGGTTCTAGGTGCAGAAAAATTGTGATCAATCCCTTTTTCTTTACAAAAATTTTCAAATCTTTCATTTTCAAATTCTCCTCCATGATCACTCTGTAAGGAAATTATTTCACATCCTAGTTTTCTTTGAATCCAAGTTAAAAAAATTCTGAATTCCTCAAATGATTCACTTTTATGAAAAAGAAATCTAACCCAAGTGAATCTTGAGAAATCATCCAATATAATAAATTCATATACCTTCCCTCCTAGACTTACAGTTCCTACTGGTCCAAAAAGATCCATGTGAAGAATTTCCAAAGGTTTACTGGTCCTAAGATCCTTATTGGACTTAAAAGAGGACTTCACTTATTTTCCTAATTGACATGCATCACAAAGGTGGTCTTTAGTAAAGTCTAATTTTGGTATACCTCTCACTAAGTTCTTTTGGGTAATTCTCCTAAGGTTTTTCATACTAGAATGACAAAGTCTCCTATGCCAAAGTCATGATTCATCAGAAACAGTTTTTAAACAAAAAGCAGTAGGAGATTGAATTGAATTCAAATCTAGCATGTAAACATTGTTTACCCTTTTTCCATTTAAAACTTCTTTCCCATTTAGGCTTAAAATGCAGCTAGTAGGTAAAAAATTTACATTATATCCCTTGTCACATAGCTGACTTATACTTAACAGATTATGTTTTAAGCCTTCAACTAATAACACATTGTCTATAAATTTTTTTTTGAAATTTCCAATCATACCTGATCCAACCACTTTCTTTGTGGTATTATCTCCAAGTGTAACCTTGCCTCCACTCCTGGCTTCCAGCGTTATGAATTGAGCAGTATCTCCAGTCATATGCTTTGAACATCCACTGTCCAGGTACCATATGCTCTCACGAGGTCTTGTGTGAGAACACTCCTGCAAAACTCTCAAATGTTAGACCTGGGAACCCAAACAAGTTTGTGTTCACCTTTTAGCAATTTATAATCAGATGCATGTATGATATGTCTAGGTTTATGCATCTTAGGTCTCCACACCAAATTAGATTTCATCTTCAAAGTATAGGTGTGAGTTATATATCCCAAAAATCCACAATTATTACATTTAACATTAGAAAAAATATTCCTAAGTTTTCTTCCATTTGATTGTCTCCTAAGGGATTTCATAAATTTAGGATAATATTTAGGATTTGTAAAATCTTCAAGTTTAAGGGGATTCCTATTATCCTCGAGAGCTCTTATTGTCAATTTATAATATGAATTCATATCTTCCAAGATTCGATTTGTATAATTGATTCGATATGTTTTGCTCTCAGATTCATCCTTAAAATTTTTAAAATCTTTTTCAAGTTCAGCATAGGATGATTTTAAATTCTCAAAATTTTTATTCAAGTCATCATATTCATCAAGTAGTTTCATGTGGTTGTCATATATTAAAGCATGATCTTTCCTAAGAATTTCGTATTCCTTCTTAAGCTCTTCTAGTTCTAAGCTTAAACTAGCATGCATCTTTTTCATTTTCCTATATGCATCATGCTTGTGTTCAGAAACTTCAAACAATTCATCATAGGTTAAGTCACATACCTCTTCTTGATCTGATTGTTCAACATTATCTGCTATCAAGCAAAGGTTGGTGACTTCTTCTTCTTTCTCAGTCTCAGATGAGTCTGAAGCTGAGTCCGCCCAGAAAGCTCTTTGAAACTTCTTCTTGCCCTTCTTTACAATTAGTTTCTCCTCTACCTTCTCCTTGCTAGGAGTGGCTTTGAGTTTTGGGCATTCAGTCTTGATATGACCTGGTTTCCTGCATTCATAACAAATTACTTCATTAGAAACCTTGTCATTTCTATTAAACTTACCTCTATTCCATTGCTGGCGTATCTTCTGCTTCCTCTTTAAAAAGCTTCTGAATTGTCTAGTCATCAATGCAATATCGTCTTCATCCTCAGGTTGTGAGTGTTCACTCTCTGACTCTTCCACCTTTAGTGCAATATTATTCTCCTTTCGTGGTTCACCTACATTAATCTTTCTTTGACTTACTTTTTGCTCCTAAACAATGAGTGAACCAAGAAGATTGTCAATGGAATAAATGTTTAGATCTTTAGACTCTGTAATTGCAGTAATTTTAGCATCATAAGCAGTAGGTAAACAACGAAGAATCTTATTAACCATTTTAGCATTAGTTAATTCCCTACCAAATGCATGCAAAGAAGTGACTATTTCTGTGAATCTTTTATACATATCAGAAATAGATTCATTAGGTTTCATGCGAAACAATTCATAGTCATGTAACAAGATATTGAGTCTTGATTGCTTAACCTCATTAGTCCCTTCATAAGTTATACAAAGTCTATCCCATATGTCCTTTTCGCTTTTGCAAGTGAAAACCCGCATGTAGTCTTCAGATTTTAAAGCACAACAGAAGCTATTTAGACATTTGGCATTTAATTGTGCTAAGTCACGTTCTTTTATAGTCCAATCTGCAAAAGGTGTTTCTACCCTAACTCCATCAACAAATCTAGTTGGTTTTGTGTAACCTTCCTGGACTAGTATCCACATACGATAATCAAGTGACTGTAAGAAAGTAGAAATGCGTGTTTTCTAAAAATCAAAAGGTATATTGTCAAACAGTGGAGGTCTAGTGATAGAGTAACCCTCAGGTGTGTTTCGGTTTCCGAATGTAGCCATCTACGATAATCAAAAAGTAGTTCAAACTTATGATTTTGAAACGATGCTCTGATACCACTTGTTGAGTCTAGTAAATAGGTTGTTAAGCTTAAGTTAATGTCCCAAGGCTACCAAGAGGGGGGGTGAATTGGTAGTTTAAAAATTTTAATCCCTCTTTGAATTTAAGTTAAACCGAAATGAAAATTTTTCTTTTGAGTTTTTCTAGAAAATGTTTTTCAACCACAGAGTTCTTAAAATTAAAAATAAAATGCGAAAACGTAAAAACAGTAAAGTAAATGACACCAGATTTATAGTGGTTCGGTCTAAAACTAGACCTACATCCACTCTCCAGAGGCACCCTCTGAGTATTGCACTAATACCAATAGTGACTCTCCTTTTGCACCCACAGCAAGGTGGAGAAGCCTTTACAAAACACTCTTTTCACCACTACCCGGTGCGGCAGAGAACCGTCGTCCTTTTACACAATCCCCAGTATTGGTAGAGAACCTTCCGTCCTTTCACACTCTCCTAGTGTGGGCAGAGAACCCTTCGGCTATTCACACTCTCCAAGTGTAGGTAGCGAACCGTTCGGCTATTCACACTCTTCAAGTGTAGGCAGCGAACCTTTCGGCTATTCAAACTCTCCAAGTGTCGGCAGCGAACCGGATCTCCTTGACAAATCTTCTCACAAGAAATCTAGAAGGAAGAAGGAAAAGAGTAAAGTAATCCCAATTCACAAGTAGAGATTCTTACCTTTGAACTCCAAGTGAAGCCTTCACGCTCTAGTGGTAGGAATCCTCCTTTGAATGCACTCTCACACTCTCTCCTTAGCTATTCTCTCAAGAGGCATGAAGATCAAATGATAAAAAGATTGGGTGGCAGTCTAATTTGGACTATTTATACAAAAGACAAGAAAAACCGACCAAAAACTGCAAGTTTTCAATTTTGTACGCAGTGGATCGTCTCGTACGATCGTGGATCGTCCCGTACGATCGTGGATCATCCTGGACGATTTTACTTAAACGCTTTGAAATGACCCTATTTGTATATGTGTACGAAATGTCTTCGTACACGCTGATCGTCCCGTACGAACTAAGTTTGTCCGGTACGAACGGTTATTACTAGGTCGGTTCTGGATACTGTTGAAAACCGTTCTAAGTCGGTTAATCATCTAGATGAAAATGGGTTCGTTTGGATGAAAATGGGTTGGTCTGGACGAAATTTTTATAGAGACCAGATCGTCTTGGACGATAAAAATTTTCGTCTGGACGAAAATTTTACAGAGAGCAACTCGTTTTCTAACGATAATTAATTTTGTCTGGATGAAAATTTTACAGAGACCAGATCGTTTTGGACGATAATTAATTTCGTCTAGACGAAAATTTTACAGAGAGCAACTCATTTTCTAACGATAATTAATTTCGTCTAGACGAAAATTTTACAGAGACCAAGTCATCTTAGACGATATTTAATTTCATCCCGGACGAATAGGACTTAGAAAATTTTTTCAAGCCAGTTCCTATTCGTTCCATGTGCTCAATAGGAGATAACTGTCTGATCGTCCCGTACTATCTGATATCGTCCCGTACGATCAGTATAAATTTTATATGATCTCCTTATATGTGTGTGTATGTTTTTATTCACTCAATTACAATCACCCCCTTTCAAATTTAATTCAAAGAAAAGTACAAGCTTCAAATTTACAAAGTATCTCATGTTGAATTTGATTTGAAGTCTTCGTAGTTTGGAGTTTGATTTTCCTGAAATGTTAGTACACACAAGAGCAAATACAAATCTTCTAAAATTGTTAGGAGATAACTACACATTTGAACAATAATGTTTGGAATCATCAAAACTATACAAGTTGCAAAAATGTAAAGCATGCAAATAGCAACTATCTTAACAGGAAGTCTAATGTCTATTGGTTTATTGATATAGTCCAGAATCAATTGGACTTCATCAATTGGAGTGTTCGACATTATAAGATAAGTGACTATAGAAAGCAAAAAGCGTAAGGTTTATACGATCACCAGCTTTAGGAATAATTGAAGTTATCAACACATACTAAATAATCCTGAACTTTTAATTTAAAGTGTATACATGAGGTAAGTGATTGACTGAAGGTCATCTCTAAGGGTTTGAATTATGGTAGACCAGTCAAAATCCTCTCTTGATGTCATAGTGTGTGCCCTTACACCCTTAGTTCTAAGATGTAAATATATGCCTAAATATGCCTTAGTTATCTCGACCCTTTGGTGAAGAATAAAAGAAGACATAATTATGTGATCATGTCGCATTCTAAGATTAGCAAGAAATTAATAGAAGGTATCAAAATGAAAGGCATGGATTAAAGTGAGAATGAAAGCAAATTGGGTAGAAGCAAAAAGGGGCATTGCAAAAAAGTTGATGTCTTCTTGAATAAGAAGATGAGATGGAGTCATCTTTGCTTTGAAGTAACATTGCTACGCTTCTTCATTCTTTCTTGAAAGCAAATTTTCATCTGGTTGATTAGACCAAGATGAAGAGCCCCTAGAATGTCTAGCACGCATTCTACTGCTTTCCATTTTTTGAAAGATTGAGCATAAGAAAGTTTAAAAGCAAAGGGATGATAAAAAATTTAAAGAATTTCCTTCAATTTAATGAAATCGGGAACATTCATACAGTATGACATGAGGTTCATATGTAAGATTATAAGTTTGTACTAGACAAAAATATTTTAGCACAAACCAATAAAAACTATCAAAATAATTAATGTGATGAAATGACTTTTCATAAAACACAATTCTCAAGGAGTCATATCGTATGACTTTTTGACCAAATCGATCGTATAGATGAACATGTGTTTATCCGGGATGATCAGTAATAATTTTTGTACCAAATGATTGAGAATGATCACATGCCAACTGACAACTGGATTGTATAGACAAAATTTGATTTCGTACGTACAATCTTTAAAAATAACTATTATTGGAAATCTTATCCCATTAGTACAGATGAAAATTAATTGATCGTACAGACAATGACATCATCATACAGTAGGATATGCTTACAAAAATCTCATTTTTGTCTTCTCAACTCAGTAAAAATATCATGTACAGTTTATTCAATTCATAAAATATGAAAGTGGTTTATACAGTACGAATGGAAAAGTAACTTAAGATATTATAAACAAAACTCTTTTCCAAAAACAAATCACCCAAGATCCACTAGATGCAAAGATGAAAACAAAAATAATACAAACACAAAACAAACACAAAACAGAGGAACAATCAAACATCAACAAAATACAAATAAAGAACAAACCATAAACATCAACATAGATGAAATACATTACAAATTCAGTTTACAGAATTACAATTTTTAAGGATGAATATCAATCACACCTAATCTGGTTCTTAAGGTGCTAAGTATTTAAAAAACCAATGGTTTTGTGAAAATATATGTAATGATTTTGTGAAAATATATGCAAGTTGATTATCAGTAACTATATGATATAGCTCAATTTCTCCTTTAGTGGTATAATCTCTAATGAAGTGATGTCGTATATTTATATGCTTTGTTTTGGAGTATTAAATAGGATTATTTGAAATGCATATGGTACTTATATTATCACAAAAAATTAAAATGGTGTCAACTGAAAATATTAAATTAGTAAGTTATTATTTTAACTAAAGAACCTATGCCACATAACTATCTAATGCTATGTATTCTACTTTAGCAGTACATATGACTACTAAATTCTATTTTTTACTAGAATAGGAAACTAAAGTGTTTCTAATGAATTGACAAGTTCTAAAAGTACTTTTACGATCAACCCTACTTCCTACAAAATTTGAATCACAATATCGAATGATTTCAAAAGAAGAGCTAGGCCTAGGATATCATATCTCTAAGTTTTGGGTTCCCAAAATATAATTCAGAATTCTTTTAACAGCAGTCAAATGTGATTTTTTTGGATCAACTTAAAATCTTACACATAAATAAACACTAAACATGATATTTGGTCTGCTAGCAGTTAAGTAAAATAATTCAATTATTCTTCTAAATTTCTTTTGATTAATAAAATTTTCCTTAGAGACCTTATATAACTGTACTGAGGAACTCATTAGTATACTCATTAGTTTAATTTTATCTATTTCATATTTCTTGAAGAAGTCCTTAATATACTTTGACTAACTAAGAAATATTACATCCTATTTCTGCTTTATGCTAAAACTAAGAAAGTAACTCAAATCTCCAATCAAACTCATTTTAAATTCACTACTCAATATTTTTGAAAAAAATATCACAAGGATTTTTATTGATTGATCCAAATAAGATATTTATAACATATATATTTGAATAATGAGTATGGCTTGTCCAATCTTTTTTAAGAAGAGAGTGGTGCTCACACTTCCTTTAATAGATGATCTTTCTAGTAGGAATATATTTAGCCTCTCATACTAAGCCCTAGGTGCATGTTTTAGCTCAAACAATGCCTTTTTTTAATTTAAACAAATGATTAGGGAATTTTGAATTTTCAAATCCTTGAGGTTGCTCAACATAAATATCCTCTTATATCACCCTATTAATAAAGGCACTAATAATATCTATTTGAAATAATTTAAAAGCTTTAAAACAAGCAAAGGAAAGTATCACCCTTATCGCTTCAAGTCTGGCTACTGGGGAAAAGTTTCTTCAAAATAAATTCCTTCTACTTGATTATACCCCTTGGTCATCAATCTTGCCTTATTTTTAATCACTACACCTGAATCATTTATTTTATTTTTGAGCACCCACTCAGTTCCAACAGCACTTTGATTTTTAGGACTTTCGATCAATTCCCAAATATCATTTCTAACAAATTGAATCAATTCTTCTTGCATGGCCAAAATCCAAAATTCATTAGAAAGTGTTTGATTTATATTAGTGGGTTCAATCATTAAAATAAAAGCTGAGTGGTTCACTTGTTTGCTAAGACCATGCCTAGTTCTAACACCTTGACTAGGTTCACCTAAAATCATTTTATTAGGATGACTTTTAGAATATTTCTATTTTCTAAGCAATTCATTTTCTATTTTATCATTGTTTTCAATATTTCTTTTTTTAACTCATTGGGAGATCTCTTTAATATATTTTTCCTCCAACCTTGGCTCTTCAGAAATACCAGATTCATCAAAAACTATATGTGTGGTCTCCTCAACTACCAAGTCCTTCTGTTAAAAACTCTATAAGATTTGCCAATAGTATAATGTTTTAGAAAAATTCTTTCATCAGATTTATGATCAAATTTTGCTAAAGGAGTTTTACCATCATTATAAATGAACACCTTACATTTAAAGACATGTAAATGTGAAAGGCTATGTATTCTCTCCTTAAGAAGTTCATAGGGTGTCTTATTCAACATAGATTTAATGTTCACCCTATTTAGAATATAACAAATTGTACTAACTGCTTCAGTCCAAAAATATTTTGGAAGTAAATATTTAGCCAACAAGCCTCTAACGGCTTATATCAAAGTTCTATTCTTTTTTTCAACAACCACATTCTGTTGAGGGGTCCTAGGTGCTGAGAAGTTGTGATCAATTTCTTGCTCTTTATAAAAATCTTTAAAATTTTTATTTTCAAATTCTCCTTTATAATCACTTTAAATTATAAAGATTTCAAAACCTAGCTTCCTTTGTATCCAAGTAGAAAAATTTCTAAATTCATCAAATAATTCACTCTTATGCGATAAGAAATTAATTCAAGTGTATCTTGAATAATCATCAACGATTACATACCCAGAAACTTTTCCTCCTAAACTTATAGTGCTGACTAGTCCAAAAAGATCCATGTGTAGGAGTTCTAATGGTTTACTAGTTTTAAGATTCTTAATTAAATGAAAGGAGGACTTAACATGTTTTCCTAATTAATATACAACACACAAGTGATTCTTAGTGAAGTCTAATTTGGGTATACTTCTAACCAACTCTTTCTAAGTAATCTTTCTAAGATTTTTCATGCTTACATGATAGAGTCTTCTATGCCATAACCATGATTCATCAAAGATAATTTTGAGTGAAAAAATATTAAAAGATTTAATATAAATTAAATCAGGCAAGTATATATTATTTACCATATTTCCTTGCAACACATCAATTCCATTTTGGGTTATAATGCAGCTTGTAGGTAAAAATTTAATGTTAAAACCCTTATCACAAAGCTTATTAATACTTAATAAGTTGTGTTTTAAGCCTTCAACCAATAATACATTCTCAATAAGGAAATTATTCTTATTGCTAATCATACTGCACCTAGCATTTTCATAGTGGTATTATCTCCCAATGTCACTTTGCCTTCATTCCTAGCTTCTAGTGATATGAATTGAATTGTATCTCCAATTATATGCTTTGAACATTTATTGTCCAAGTACCAAATGCTCTTATGAGGGCTTGTATGAGAGCATTTCTATAAAATTTTCAAAAATAGACTTGGGAACCCAAATAAATTTGGGTTCACCTATATGCAATGATAATTTAGATGCATTTTGATATGTTGTAATTTATATATCATAGATCTCCACTCTATATGTGTTCTACCATGAATTATACAAGTGTGATAAATATGGCCTATCATTCCACATGAAAAACATTTAACATCAGAAAAAGGATTTATCAATCTATGTGAGTTATAATATCTTTTCTTAGGTTTGAAATTGTACTCTGATCAGGATTGTAAGATTATTCAAGTGTAGGGGTGTCTTATTTTCTTTAAAAGCTTTTAGTTTTTCCTTAAGATATGAGTTTACACTTTCTAAAAATGTATTATCAACTTTCAACTCATGTTCTCTTCAATCCGCTTCAACCATAAACACTTTACATTCATTCTTAATGTTAGTATATGATGTTTTCAATAAATCATATTTCTTATTCAAATCATCAAATTTGTCCAACAATGCCATGTAGTTGCTATCTATGAAAACATGATCATTCCTAAGGATTTCATGTTCTTTTTATAAATTTAAATATTCTATGTTCAGTTTAGCATGCAATTTTTTGAGTTTCCTATATTCAATATGTATTTTCTCAGAAACATCAAATAATTCATCATAGAATAAATAACATACCTCCTCTTAATCCGAATGATCAAGTTTGTCTGCCATTAAGCATAACTTTGTGACTTCCTCTTCTGCTTCTATTTTTGAGGAATCTGAAGTTGAGTCAGCTAAGAAAGCTCTCTATAGTCTTTTCTTGCCCTTCTTAACATTAGTTTTCACCTCAACTTTTTCTTATCAAGATTAGCTTTGAGATTCAAGCAGTCAATTTTAATATGTTCAGGCTTCTTGTATTCATAACAAATAACATCATTAGAAATTTTTACATTCTTGTGGAACTTTTTCTTGTTCCACTGTTATTGTCTCCATTGTTTTCTTCTTAAGAAACTTTTGAATTGCCTTGTCATGAGTGCAATATCTTCTTCATGCTCAAGAAATGACTAATTTCTTTTTGAATCGTCCACTTTTAACATGATATTCTTCTCCTTCCACTTTTCACCTATATCAATCTGTCTTTGAGTCACTCGTTACTTGTAAGTAATCAATGATATAAGAAGATTATCAATAAAATATACATTTAGGTCTTTTGACTCAGTTATAGTAGTTATCTTTGCATCATAATTAATATATAAATAATGTAGGATTTTACTAACTAATTCTTTAGTTCTTTATCTAAAGCATGCAATGAGATAACTAGCTCAATAAAACATGTATACATATAAAAGATTGACTCATTCAGCTTCATACAAAAAAATTTCATAGTATTTTAATATAATGTTGAATCTGGATTGTTTCATCTCATTAGTTTCTTCATACATTATGTAAAGTCTATCTCAAATTTCTTTTCCAATTTTATAAGTTGAAACACACATGTAGTTCTCAGATTTTAAGACATATAAAAACTATTTGAACATTTTGCATTTAACTGAGCTAAGTATTTTTCCTCTAATGTTCAATCAGTAAATGATATTTCAATTCTAATGCCATCAATAAGTTTAATGAGTCTGATGTAATCTTTATGTACTAAAATCTATATGAGATAGTCAAGGGATTGCAGAAAAGTAGACATGCGAGTTTTTCAAAAGTCAAAATGATGTTATTAAATAGCAGTGATCTAGTGATCAAATATCCTTAATGAGTGTTCCGATTTCCAAAAGTAGCCATGATCATTTTTCCAAAAAGTTGTCTAAATCTTAATTTTTGAAATAGGCTATAATAGCACTTGAAATTTCATGTAGGTTGATAGACTTAATAGAACTATCCCAAGGCTATCAAGAGGGGGGTGAATTGGTAATTTAAAAAATCTATTGGATTTTAAAAAAACATTTTAAGAAATTTTACTCAATGATCGAAGTATGTGGTTGTTTATATAAATAGATTTTCATAAAATATTTTTCAACCATAATAATATAAAGTACAAAAAATAAAAATATAATAAAATGTAAAAGAACAGAAGAACAACAAATTTTATAGTGGTTCGATCTAACTAGACCTACGTTCATTCCCTGGAGACTCCTTCTCCAAGTATTACCCTAATTACAAGTGACTCTCCTTTTGCTCCCATAGTAAGACGGAGAAGCCCTTACAAAACATCTCTTTCACCAACCCGGTGCGGTAAAGAATTGTCATTCTTTTTCACCCTCCTAGTGAAGGCAAAGTATCGTCATCCTTTTTCACCCTCCTAATGAAGGAAGAGTTTCATCGTCCTTTTTCACCCTACTTGTGAAGGCATAGTACCCGATCTACATTGGAGATCTTCTCTCAAGAGGCTTAGGGCAGAGTTTTGAAAAATAACTAAGAGATCCTCACCTTTGGGCAACGTTGTGAATCCCTCATAATTTCCTCTTGCAAGATCTTTCACTCTCCACTCCCAAACGCTCTCCCAAATAACTCTCTTTTTTACACTCAAGAGAAATTGGCAGTAAATAGATCTCTAAGATAATTTCTAGGACTCATTATATAGAAAACACATGAAAACTTATCCATAAACGGAATTATTTTCAAAGTGAAAATTAGTCAGATCCTTTAGTATGATTGCGGATCATCTGTATGAACAGTTCAAAAATCATGGGATGATTTGGTACAAACACTATTTCGTATACTATTAGTCATCTGTATGAATAGTTAAAGTTTGTCTGGATGATTTGATATGAAGCTTATTTCGTATACTATCAATTATTTGTATGATATTTAGATCATTTGTACAAATAGTTAAAATTCATATGGATGATCTGGTATAAAGCTTATTTCATATATTGTTAGTCATATGCACGATATTTAGATCGTTTGTACAAATAGGTAAAATTCATCTTGATGATCTGGTACGAAGCTTATTTCATACACTATTAGTTATTTATATGATATTTAGATCATTTATACGAACAAATAAAAAATCATGGGACAATATGGTACAAAGCTTTTTTCATACATTGTTAGTCATCTATATGAATTGACATCGTATAATATAAATAGGGTAATTTTTTTTTTCTATTTCACTTTTAACTCTCACCCCTATGTGTATGTGCACAGTTACTCAATTATAATCACACTCTCTCATACTCAAGAAAATAAAAATTAATTATTTCATTATATGAAATCATATTCTACTCTATCTTGAAGTCTTCAACGGTTTAGAGTATGATTTCTTTGAAATATTAGTACACATAGAATAAATAGAAATATATCCATTTTATGTTAGGAGAAAATAGTAATAATAATAATAATATTTTGTTATCATCAAAAAAACACATTAAATAAAACTCAATCTTGAATTCTAAGTTGCAACAATGGTGTCAGATAATACTTTAAAATGTTTATTGTTTTACCTTTGCTCTAATATTGTTGATGACGCCTCTGCTTTCTTTTAAGAAAACTTTTGAATTACAATATCATCATCTTCCTCTACTATAAAACTGTCATTGTTTGAATCATTTGCCTTTAGTGCCACAGTTCTCTCCTATTTCTTTTCACCTATTTTATTTTTCCTTTGACTCACTCCTTGCTCGTAGGCAATAGAGTAAACATTTAAATCTTTTGATTGATTAATTATAGTTATTTTAACATCATAAGAGCTAGGTAGGTATCATAAAATCTTATTAACTTTTTTAGAATTTGATAGTTCTCTACCTAGTGCATGCAAGGGTGACACTATCTAGGTGCACTTAGTGTATATTTTAGATATAGTCTCACTAGGTTTCATGCAAAAAAATTTATAGTCGTGCAGTAGAATGTTTAGCCTAGACCCTTTAACTTCACTAGTTCCTCCATAAGTGATACACAACCTATCCCAAATTTCTTTTCCCGTAGTGTATATAGAAACTCATTATAATCCTCAGATTTTAAAGCACAAAAATAATAATTTAAACATTTATTATTTATTTATTTGAGTTCTCTATCCACATAACTCCATTTAATAAATGGAATCTCAATTTTGACACCATTAACTATATGAGATGGAAGTGAATAACCAGTTTGAATCATATACAAAATTCTATAATTAATGGATTACAAAAATGTAGGCATGCAAATTTTCCAGAAATTGAATAGAATATTTTTAAACAAAGATGGATGGGTTATGGAATAACTCTCAATAATATTCCTATTACCAAAATGCTCCATTAGATCTATACTTGAAGATTTTAAAATCTAAATTTCAAGACCTGCTTTGATACCACTTAAAAGTTCAAGAAGGTTATGAGACATCAATAAATTGGCCTGAGGCACACCAAGAGGGAGGGGTGAACTGATAATTTAAAAGTTAAGTACTAAACAAAAATACTTATTTTTTTTTCTATAAAAATAATTTGTAAACTAAATCTAGGTAGATAACTTAAAATTGTGCAAAAGCAATTAATAATTTTAAATGAGATTATATATATATATCTTTTAATACATGCAAATTTTCTTATTGCTAGCCATAATCCAACATAAGTGCAGTTAATCATAAATATTGAAATCAGCAAATTCAACTCACAAATAATAATAAAAATTGAAGAAATAAAATAAATGCAAAAAGGAAAAAAGCACACTAGAATATTTTATAGTGGTTAAGTTAACCTTGACCTACGTCCACTCCCCGAAATCCTCCACTCTAAGAATTACACTATCACTATAATGTCTCTCATTTTGCCCATGCATTAATGTAGAGAAGCCCTTACACAAATCCCTTCCACCAAACTCAGTGCGTGCGGAGAGCCGGAAGCTTTATCACCTCTAGGAGACTACAGCGGACCTTCAATATTTTTTTCCACCTAGAGAAGGCAAAGTATCTTGAACTCCTTTCTCACCCTCCTGGTGATGACAAAGAATAATGTCCTTGAGCTTAAGAATTTCTCTCCAAAGCCACCAGTGAAACCTAGACAAACACTTAAAGGAACAAGGAAAGACACTTGCTTGGAGTAACCATGTGATCCCATCACACTACTTCTCTATCAAACATAAGCACTCCCTCTTCTTCACAAAGCTTTCCTATATCTTCTTCTCAAAGCTCCCTCTCAAGAACACTCAGCAGCAAAAAACTTTGAAACAAGTCAATGAGAGAGATTTAAATATAAGACCTCACAAAAAGTCCTAAATTCAATTCTAGCGACTCTAAACATATAGTACAATCTTGGATCATATAGTATAATTAGTGCTAATTACTCTTATTAGTACTATATGAAGAGATAAGTGTTGTACAATCAATTCAAGGAATTGAGTTGATCATTTAGGACGATTTAGATCATCATCCAATACGATTAGCTCAAACAATTTGGATTATCATCTAGTACGATTGTTGATGATTTAATTATAGTCCCATGTAGGAATCGGGTCATATAGTATGATTGGTCAAATCGTCTTATACGATCTGATCAGATCAATTAAATCTAAATTTGTTTCCTAATCATAGGATTAATTTAGATAAGATTTAATTATGTCATACAATACGATACATATCGTCTAGCACAATGAGTACAAAATTTGAATTTCAAAATATTCCCCAAATTTTGATTGGCAGCTAGGATCCTTATTTTCAACGAATCGTCCTGTATGATATAAATCATACAGAACGATTAGTTCAGAAAATCTAACTTCTAATATTGTCACTAACTAACTCCCTTGAGTGTGTGTGTGCATGGTTATCAAACTTAGTATTCATCAAATATATGATTTGACTCAAAAAAAATACATAAGAATTGAAAATACAAACTCTTCACGACATACTTAACCCTAGTCTACCCAATCTTGAGCTGATCAAACTTGCAAGTGTACGGTGGACCTGAAATGTTAGTGCATAGGAAAAATAGATAGACAATAATAGCAATTAACATGAGATAGCATAGCAAAAAATCCAGTAATATTTATTATCATCAAAACCATAGGACTTGGGTCCAAATTTACAACATTTTTTGCTCTAAAAAACTTTTTGTACTTGGAAGTTGATTTTTACAACAACTTTAAAAATTTATTTCTTCACAGCAACTTTACAAAGTAGTAAAAAAACTATTCCAAATAAAGTCTAAAAATGCCCTTATTAATTTAAGGTTTGAAGCTGAAAGAGTACATAAAGATAAAAGTAGAAAAAAAGATGCAAATATCAAACCACAAATCTGAAGTTCTCTTATTGAATACTAAATCACTAAGGCTTGGCCTCGGACAACTTTCTTACTGCTTTCCATAACAACTTTTTATTATAAAAGTTTTTAAACTAAATTTTTTTTACTAGAAAGCTGCTTTAGAAAATAGTAAGAAAGATGTCCCAAACAAAGCCTAATTCAAAATTCTTAAGCATCATTATGCTAAAAATATTATTATAATATAAGTTTACCTTGGCTCAAGCCATATTTTGCGGGAATATTATCCAGCTTTTAAATGATTAAAAAATGTTCACATTGAGATACCAACTCATAATTTGACTTGAAGTTGATAAAGTAAATTAATTTGATTAAAATATTATGGAAATTTTAAGCAAAAACAAATCAATAAATTACAAGAGTATACACACCACTTATTATTATATTTATATATCTAAAACTTGAATTTTTATATTTACTCATATAATAATTTTGTGTCTAAATAATATATATATATATATATATATATAAAAATGAAAGATGTATTTTATTTTAAATAAATTAATATTAGCTATATTTTATATAATCTTATGCATTCACATATCTTTTTAGGTATTCAACTAGTAGTCTGTGAATTATAGCTGACGAATTTGTATCTAATGGAACCACAAGGGAACTTGCTCGAGAATCATCAAGATCTAACTCGACAAGAAATTCTAAGAGGAATCTCTCCTCACAAGGATAATTAAGGATCCTTGTGGACTACTCAGCTCATCACTCGTCATCCAGCAAGAAAGGCCACAAAGCTGTATGATGATATATATGACACATCATCACCAATCATGTTCATCACCTCAGCTAAAGGAAAGTGTATGTTCAAGATGGTTCCAACTCGCCCATCATAGGTAGCTGACCATGGTGCCTACCAGCCTACCATTCCCCACAACTCAAGCTCACTCGTCTCGCACTCCTAATCTATTAGGAGCTCTGGATAGGTTTTTATTGACTTTGGGACGTTTGCCAACCACTACTTTCCTTTCTTTGGACTTGTCACTAAACTCACCTACACATACTTGCCCTTAAGCACTCCGCACTACATAACTCACTCGAGACAAAGAAACAAGATCAAGAGAAGCAATCATTCATCAAGTTAGCCATAGTGTGACACATGTATAACGCAGTCTATATTAAGAGCCCTTAATTTCTGTACTTTTAATTTTTTTAATTGATATGACCACATTGCCCTGTGATCCTAGAGGTGATTAAGTACATTTTGTACTTTTAAACATTATATATACATATCAACTACTAATTTATTTTCTATGGAGTTTGCTCTTTCTATTTTCACAAGTTCTCAGGACAAATAAATTTGAATCCAATAAATTTCATAATTAAATTGTTATACATATAAATTTGAAAGTTTAGGCATGGGGCATATAAATTATTAAAATCTCATAAGTTCTCCTAGTTATGAAAGCAGAATTTGTTTTTTTTTTTTTTTTTGGAAAAAAGCAGAATTTATCAATAAAAATAAATTAGAGGGTAATATTGAAAACAACCTCGATGGTTTGTCAAATTACGATTCTTAGTAGGTTGAAATTGTGCAACCTCTCTCATTTCCTCCGACGACTCGCATCCGATTAGTTTAGAACGCACATCCTCTCTAATTTCCTCTAGTTGGCTAGATTCGCCGCGAAACCCTAGCTACGTTCGAGGAAAAGAGCGAGGAGCATCTGCTTTTGCTAATACTTTTCTTGTCAACCCTAGATTCAGTGCATCGTCTGATTTGAGAGAAATTAGAGCAATTGCTTCTTTTGTTTCTCTTTTATTGGCCCAACCTAGGCTTTAAGTTTGTGATCTGTAGATCTAGCTGGAGAAGCTCTAAGAATCGGCGTTTTTCTTCATCCATCCACATACCATCCTCCCCACCTTTGAATCCTAGGGCTTCTAGTCGTTTTTCGAGATTTAGCGGGGCTCTTTCGCTCCGAATATGACTCCCACGGCGACGGGATCTCAAGGAAGCGGGCCGCGTTATGCTCCTGAGGATCCTACACTTCCGAAGCCGTGGAAGGGTTTGGTCGATGGGAGCACAGGGTATCTCTATTACTGGAATCCTGTGACAAATGTGACGCAGTACGAAAGGCCTGCTGCGGAGGAACAGCTGCCTCCGCCACCGCCAATTCCAAAGTCGGCGCCGCTTTCATCCGTTCAGGTTCATCAGCATCATCATGATGAAGACGGGAGATCTCGGAGCCATCAGGTACTATCTACTTGAATATCAAATTTGTAAGTAACTATAGGTTCCTCCGTAGTGAACTGCTACTTGATTTTGTAAATATTTGGTTTCCTTTCTAATCTACAACTATATATATATATATTGGAATTTACCGCATTTTGTTAAAATTTATTCTCTTTGTTACATGAATGCAATATGTGACTTGCTTTAGGAATTTGTCTCCATAAGAGTTGAAAACAGTTGCCGGGAATATTTTAATTACTTTTCCGCTTCAGTGTCGTTGTTTATGATGCATTATATACTACTTTTATGTACAGATTGAGTGGTTCCGTTTGCATGTGCAATATCTTATGTGTAAAAGAATCGATAAGTTTAAACAATTAGGCTGTGGTTTAAAAAATGTAACTGAAATGTATAAACCTAGTTGCAATGATTATAAAAAGCCTTCACCCGCACTTTATCTGATAGTGAATAAATCAAATTTCAGCATCAAGGAGTTAGAGTTAGTGGAGAACGTTCTGGACATGCTTCAGGTGATTTGGGACATGGATCTTCTGGCCCACATAGTCATGTTCACCTTTCAGTGCATTCAAGGACATCTATGAGAAATCATGGTTCTTCTGATGCTGGAGTGAGTTTATCTGCTGAAGCATATCGTCGCCAGAATGAAATAACTGTCACTGTAAGTTTTCTGCATAGATGCTAATCTTACTTTACATGCCATTGTGCATTTTTGTCATTCTGAACTCTGAATGTCTAGCAAATTTTTTATTTATGTTTGTTATGTTTGCAAAATAGAAGTTGTGTTGTAACATATGGTGTCAGAATTTTATTGGAGTTTTTTTTTTTTTTTTGCATTTGGGCACACATATGATTTTTCTCTAGATTGTCATAATACAAAATAATGTGTTTGCTAAACTAATCTTTGCAGTCTTTATTTATTTCATGTGTAGTGCTCATAATCATTTAGGTATAATTTGGTATGAATTTGGTGCCAAAATATGTTAAATCCATCATATGTGCTGTATTTGTTTTACTAACTTATCAATTTATTGATCATGTGGGGTATCTGCATGTGCAGTCTTTTTTTATCTTTTGAAGTACTGGATACAAGCATTTTTATGGTACAAGTTGGTCTGCCCTTTGTTGAAATAACCCATTTCTGTTTTGGCGGCTGCTTTTTATTTTGATAATTTGTGATATGCATAGTTTTTCTCATTGTTTTTTGTTTTAATTGTGATTAGTTCTGCATAAAAAATTGATATTTTAAATGTCAATTACCTCGTTGGTTTTTAACAGATTTAAATATGGTTGTGAACAGCAAAATAAAGGATTTGAGGTATAAATGAGTTGATTGGCACAATTTTTTTTTTTTCCTTTTGGAGTTTTAACTTTGTTTTTATATTAATAAATTAACAAGAAGGTTTAAGTGGATAGATTTGGCATAATACATAATAATATGCAACTTAAAGAAAATTTTGGGAAAGTACTTTTGGTAATTAATGTTATTAAGGGCAGATTTTGGATAGTTTCTTCATAGATTGTTTTACGTATTACTACGACACTTGTGTTTGGCAGCAACCTTCTTGTGGTATTTAGAAATTTCTTTGGTTAGAATGATATTTTCACGAACTCTTTTGCTAGAGTGTTTAAGTTATAAAAGAAGTTTTCTAAATTTTTATGGAGGAATAAAATCTATAATATTCAAAAAATCTTTTAAAAACCCTACATCTCACCAGTGGCGGAACTAAGTTAGGCTCAGGGGGGCAATTGCCACCCCTTTAAAAAATGCTTGAGTGGGCTTATTTATGTAATTTGCCCCCCCCCCCCCCCCCACACACACACACGCACACAGTTTAACCCACTTATTTGCCCCCTTTTGACCTAGCCATGCGTAATCCGTCGCACATAGTCGGGAAAAAAAAAACTCGCCTCCTTCACTCTTTGCACACGTTGGGACTCAATTCTAAAAAAATTTGCCTCCTTCACAAAAAATTTCTCCTCTTTCTTTCCCGTTCTTCGTGCTGCATTGAGTCCCGACGTTAGCCCATAGCCAGCGTTTTGCTCTTCAATCGGCCTTGCTCTTCACCCGGCGCCGGAGTCCCGACATTAGGCTTCCAGCTTCCTTGAATCTCCAACAGTTAAGGTATAGAAAGCATATAATATCTTCTGACTTTTGCTTGAATCTCCAATTTGTGAACATAATAATCTCCATGGATTCCTTGAATCATTTTTTTTGTTGCCACAAACTATCATCTTCCATAAAAAAATGACTAGATAACTGCTTGGTATTAATTAGGATTTATGTAAAATACGATTTAGGAGTATGAGCAAAACTTTGAAGATCTATATTTATATTTCCCATTGCTTGAACCGGTCGGTTTTTGTCCAGATTAATTGTTGATTAAGCTATTTTGTTCTTTGATTTCAATGCGATATGTAGTTACTTGTTTCTTGGTCTCACAGATCACCTAAATAAATTAAGATTGAAACTGTAAAGTTAGCTAATCTATATATACATATATTTTATTTGTTTCTGCTTGTTTGGATTCTTACTGCTAGATTTGGTATATAAATATTAGTGCATGAATTAGTTTTTCCAGTTGTTTATAAATGCAATGGCTATTTCTCCTTGTGCTAAAGCGCCTGCATGATTTTTAGAAATGGGTAAAGCTATTGGATCAACCTGAAGTGATATGATTTATAGAAATGCAAACAATATAAGTAAATAAAGAGAATAAAATAAAAAATAATTAGTTGGTAAAATTAGTGATATGATTTTCTCTTAAATTTAGCAAATGGATCTTGTGCTGTTAAGTTTAATAGTTTAACATGCTGCTAGACTTGCTATATACTTAATGTTCAATTTGATCTGAAATATTTTTTTAGGAGTTAATAGATGAAACTTTATTTAAAGAGGAAAAAACATGTTTATATGAAAATTTTGCCCCCCTAAAATGAAAGGTTGGTTCCGCCCATGCTTCTCACAGTAGTTCACAATTAATTTTATAAACAGCTGTATCCATCTCAGATGACCCTTAATTGCACTTATATTATATCTTATGTGATAGCTGCTGTCCATGTCTTTGATAAATGTTTATTTTGATATGTTCAACTATACTGTTTGAGGGCATTGATAAGGTGACCGTCCCTTATCAGGTGAAATTGGTTGATATTGCTTAAATTAACTTAGTCTGATTTGGCATGGGCTGATGTTTGTTTTACCATGGATATGCTGGTTGGTGGCTTGATGGATGGATATTAGTTTTGGTATGCGCTTGATTTTTTTTAGCAGTCAATATGTAGAGATTATGTGCGGCTCTAGGTATGCTTTTGTTCAAAAAGCATGTCTACAGAAGTGCTGATCCTTTTACCGAATGATTTATGTTATATTGAGGTCTATTTGAGTTTTTATACTTCAGCATTGTGGATTTAGAGGATCTTCTTTAATGCATGCATATAAGAACTCAAATTCACTTTTCAATATAGAAAGGCAGAAATAAATTGTTGGCTTGTTAGTTTGCATTTATATTCTCATGTTTTTTCATCCTCAGTTTATTCTCTTAAAGTAAGAAGTGGATTTAGTTTGACCTTCCCTTTTATGTAGTTTATGTCTAATTTCCGAGATCATTAACAAGCTATATTTTTAATATTCATCAGGGAGATGATATTCCTGCTCCATACGTGACATTTGAGTCATCAGGTTTTCCACCTGAAATTTTGAAAGAGGTTTGTCTCACTGACATACTTTGAATTTTTTAAGGCTTTGTTTGCCAGCATTGCGTAATGTAAGTTTTTCAGTGCTTTTAACTTAGCTTGCATGATGTAATCTATATTCACTTGCAGGAGGTTCCATTTATACTTTCAGATGTATATACATTTATTTTTCTTTCCATTTTGTACTTCTTTGTAGCAGGTGCGATATTTGCTCCAGGGAGGAGCTAATGTCGTACTGTGATGTGTTTTGCTGCCCTCTTTTGTGAGGGCCGCATGTAGCTGGAGCAACCTTTATGGTGGACTGTTTTCTGGAAGGGCTTTCCAAGGTACCAGTTCTCTAGCTGCTGCCCTCTTTTGGGTGGCTCGCATGTAGCTGGAGTCCTTGTGGTGGACCAATTGTTGGGGCGCCTTCCAAGTCACCAGTCTTGTGGCTGGGCTGCTTCTGCGATTTGGTTCAAGCTGCCACTCAGGCAATCATGAAGGCCCTTTCTCCGGCTCCAGCTTGCATCTGCAAGCAGTTGTCTGCTCTCAGAGGATACACGTTTTCTGGCATTAGCTAAATCCTGCAGTTAACTTCCAAATATGAGAAGTATAGAAAACAGAACCAAGTGATTATAGAATTAAAGAATGGTACTCCTCATGGAGGGTTGTGGGTTTTTGCTTTTCCAGGTACACCGTGCAGGTTTCTCTTTTCCTACTCCAATTCAGGCTCAGTCATGGCCCATTGCATTACAAAACCGTGATGTTGTAGCCATTGCAAAGACAGGCTCTGGGAAAACAATTGGTTATCTCTTTCCAGGGTTTGTACATCTTAAACGAGTTCATAACAACCCCAAAATGGGACCAACTGTGCTAGTTCTTTCACCAACTAGAGAACTAGCAACTCAGATACAAGATGAGGCTGAGAAGTTTGGGAGATCATCAAGAATTTCTTGCACGGTTAGTTCCCTCTATTCCTCCCTGTCTTTGCATTTATGCATGTTTTGCTCATACGCATGCATTTTAATTTGTGAACTTGCTTTTTGTTATTCTTTGGTGTGACGTGTATTTGTGTGTTTGTGGTGCTTTTGAGCCTTGCATTGGGATATATATGTCATAGTTGCTGTTTTTATTGTGCATTGTTTGAAAGCCCTTACACTGAGTCATGCTGGATATTATTTGTTCTTATGCTTCCTTTGCATTGAAATCTCCTATGCTTGATAGATATTACATTGATTATGACTTGTGTTTCAGTTAGCTATATTGCAAATTTAAGATAATTTTTTCCTCTTAGCCCGTGCAAATGTGTATGACAGCTTTTAAGTCTGTGTAACTCTTATAAATCTGCATCATTTGTTGCTTAAAAACCCTCTTGATTGGAACTTGTTTACCCTATTTTCGTTGTGTAGCAGTTGCCAGATTTTATTTAACTCTTTAAAACATATGGATAAATTTGGTGATTAAATCCTTTTGGATTGAAACATAATTTGTGTTATTAGTTATTCTGAGGTTGCAATTTACATTTAGGTTTTCTTTCGTAGTAGCTTAGTAAGATTTTTTTTCTTTCCCTTCTTTCCCTAAAACAGCTTGGCTGCCATTTGACATTTAGAAATGGTTTCTTGCACTATATTTATAATTCACTTTTTATTTGAAATCTAATTAGTGCTTTAAAGTCTTAAGATGTATCTCCATGAAGTAGGGGCATGACATTACTATATATATGGCTTGCTAATATTGTGTAATTAAAACACAATATTAGCATTTTCTATTAAGTACAATATTATTTATTTCCCATAAAAGAGCATACTGATAGCAAAAAGAAATTACATGATTAGTTAAAATTAAATTTCAAAAAGTCATCAACATCAACATTTAGCCTTTATCTCAATACATGGGGTCAGCTACATGAATCTTTTTTCGATTGTCATGTTAAGAGTCAAATTTTCATTCAAATCTAATAAAAAATATTATTTCTAATATTTTCTATCGAAGTCTTTTTAGGTCTATCTCTACCTTTCTTAACATAGGTCAAATCTAATATATCTACTCTCCTAATCGGGTCATCGGAAGGACGAGATTTTATGTGACCAAACCATCTAAGGTTTTCTCTAGTCATTTATCTGCCACTTGAGCTACTCCAACCTTTTCACGTATAGTCTCGTTTCGCATTCTGTCTCTAAGAGTAAAGCCACTAATCCACCTGAGCATCCTCATCTCTGCAACACTTAATTTTATGCTTTTCTTTTAATGGCCAATACCCACCAATATTAGCATCCTCTATAGGATTATTATTAATTCATTTAGTAACTAATTTTGAAGTCATTCTCATATTCACAGTAAAAATACTTCAGAATAAAAAAAAACCTAAAGCTGCATTTAATAACATGGTTTTCTTAGTAAACTTAAAATATCATAATAACATCTTAATGAGAAAAGTTTCTACTTTGACAAGAAACAAACAAAAAATAAGAAATAATAATAGATTTGAAAATAGGGTTAAAGATGAAACTCAGAGAAGTTGGTGCTTTTAACATTTTGCCATACCTGAGAGGTGAGAAAGAGCAGTATGTTTGGTAGAGCAGCTTTGACACTCTTCACGCATGGCAAAAGGGCGAGATATGAGACTTCCACTTATTGTGTGGTCCCGACAATATAGGACACATCTCTTGAGAATGTCAAAGAGTAACTCGTGCTGCTGAACAAAGAAGAATGAGTGCTAATGTTGTGTATTTTAAACAGTAATCAAGGAGAGTAAGGACTTGTGTGGTTGGAATGCTAATGCTGAAAATGGAGTGGAAGACAGTGAGGGTTATGGTAGTGAAAGATTTTTTTTTTTTAAGTAAATCTATCTGTTCTATAAACCAGACCATCGAACCTGAATGAGTACTAGGCTGCAAACCTTAAATCATGTCCATTATGCGTTGCTCGTGTTGCTATCCTGTTGGGCCATGTTTGGCCAGTGTCCAACCCTAACTTTAGCTTGAAACATCTCCAATATAGGTTGTTAGACACATGTCGGGAGGCATGTCCAAGTTTAATAGCTGTCCAACATGTTAACAGCACAAACACAAAGACATTTTCATGTGTTTGTGCTTCCAGATGTACTCTCATTTGTACTGACCTTATCATTGACAATATCATGTTTCTGTGTTTATTTGTTAACATCTTATATGTTTTGATGAAGTGTTTATATGGAGGTGCCCCAAAAGTTTCACAATTAAGAGATTTAGATCGAGGAGTGGACATTGTGGTTGCAACTCCTGGAAGATTGAATGACATTTTGGAGATGAGAAGAGTCAGCTTACGTCAAGTCTCATATTTGGTTCTTGATGAAGCTGACCGTATGTTAGACATGGGATTTGAGCCTCAAATAAGGAAAATTGTCAAAGAAGTACCTCGTCGGCGTCAGACTCTCATGTTCACTGCTACTTGGCCTAAAGAAGTGAGAAAGATTGCTGCAGATTTGCTTGTTAACCCTATTCAGGTTAACATTGGAAATATAGATGAACTTGTTGCCAACAAAGCTATTACCCAGGTTTAGAATCAAATGTCCTCTAAGTGACCTAATGGATCAGTTAATTCTTGATCACTAATGCATTTTGTAATATCAATTAATCCTTTTTTCTTGTTTTTCTTATAGTATGTTGAATTGATAAGACCAGTCGAAAAGCAAAGGAGGTTGGAGCAAATACTGAGGTCTCAGGAATCAGGCTCTAAGATCATAATTTTCTGCACTACAAAGAGGATGTGTGACCAGCTAGCACGGTCTCTTATTCGTCAGTTTGGTGCTGCAGCTATTCATGGTGACAAATCACAGGTAGAGCGGGATAGAGTTCTGAGCCAATTCAGAACTGGGAGATCACCTATACTTGTCGCCACTGATGTTGCTGCTCGAGGATTAGACATTAAAGATATCAGGTACGGTGCAGTTGTTTAGTTTTGTTTTACAGTTGTAGAACATATAAATTATTGCATGTTATATTTGTTTTAAGTATAATGTTATATTGTATCAGCTTGGCTTGCTGTTATCATCATCATCATCTGCTGATCTATGCATATCCTTGCAGGGTTGTGATTAACTATGACTTCCCCACTGGTGTTGAAGACTATGTTCATCGGATTGGGAGAACAGGAAGGGCAGGTGCCACTGGAATTTCTTACACATTCTTCTCTGATCAAGATTCTAAATATGCTTTGGAACTTGTTAAAGTTTTGGAAGGGGCGGATCAGCGAGTTCCACCAGAGCTCCGAGACATGGCAGCACGGGGTGGATATGGTGGCAAGTCAAGGCGCTGGGCTTCTGGTTCTAGTGGTCGTGATAGAGGCCGATTTGGTTCTGGTCGAATTGACTCCACCAATGTTGGGAGAACTGGGCATGTCCTATCAGCTTCAAGTAGGGTAGACACTGATAATAACCGCAGCAACTATGGACGTGATCGGGATGCTCGAGACAGGTATTTGCAGGCTCTACTTTTGTTCATAGCCACATAATATTCTTATTATCTTTGCATATGCATGGCCGCATGAGCATAGCTTTCATGAGCTGGTACTTCAGTTCATATTCTCATATTTAATCAATCATAATACACATGTATCCACACTTAGGAATCACCCAAGCACTGTCCACATGAACGCCCTTGCCGAATTACCCCCTGCTTGATATTGAATGTACTATAGACCAAATTTCTTTACCATGACTGTACAATATGTTGTTCTTCTGCATTTTTTTCCAATTATGACTGGCTAGACAAGTTTAAGGAAATATTGAATGTACTAAAAGGATGTGCCCAAAGTACTAGCTATTTTTGAATTTACAGGGCGTTCTATTATATATTATGGCTATTGCATCCTATTTAATAAATAGAAAGTGTAATTGAAGGTTAAAAAAATGAGTCCTTTTCATGTTTAAAGAAGTTCAATCAGAATGATGGCAAATCGCCATAATATAGAAAAAATGTTCCAGTTCTTATTTGACTTGCTGGTAATGATAGGAAAGAACTTTAGAAATGCTAGAATTTTTCAATTTCTCCAACGCTCGTGCTACTCGTGCTACAGAAAAGAGTGATATTTGTTGGAGAGTTTTATGAAGAAGAACTGCCACACTTTGGGAATGCCATTCTCCTATTTAAATGCCATTTCCTTGATTTCTTCATTTGGTCTTTTTAAGAAATGTGTTTTTCTTTCCTTTTTTTTTCTACATCTTCCTTTCTTCTATTAAATTTATGCTGCAACAATCACTACCCTAATGAGCTGGACTTACAATTTTATCATATAATTAGAAGTGGTCGTTGCATGCAATATAAGGCTGCAGAATGCCTACTCTCTTGCAGGCTTGGTTCGTTATGCAAAATTTATAATTCTGGTTTCCTATGTTTAATTAATAAGTATATACACTTATAAAGACTTCATGGTGTACCCCATATCCATTTTAACTTATTTTTTATAATACCAACAGATCAGATCGTGTGGATCTGCATGCTGTTGATAAGCATGTCTATAATGATGCCAAAGGCATCTTAAGAGGCCGTAGTCATAGTCGCAGCCCTATCCGAAGCCCTAGCTCAAGCCCAAGCCCAAGAAAAGGAGAGGGTGTGTTTGGCAATGGTCAGAATCGGAGTCGCAGCAGGAGCTGGAATAATTCTCGCAGCCGTAGTAGGAGTCGTAGTCGCAGCATGGGACGCAGCAATGGCAGGCTTCCCGTTGCTGGGACTTCTGGCAGGCTATCACCACCGCCCAAGAGAAAGGAGATATCAGTTGACCATCATCATGGAGGACAATCACCGCCACCACGGAAACGAAGGGAAACTTCGAGTGACCGTCACCATTGTTCACCTCCACCTCCTAGGAGGGAAACATCCATCGATCGTCATCGTGGTCCTTCGCCGCCTAAGAAGAAGATATTCATTGATCGTCTTCGCAGACAATCACCAACCAGGAGGGAAAATTTGATTGATCGTAACCGTAGGCAATCACCAGAGTCCAGAAGAGAAAATCTGATTGTTCATCACCGGAGACCATCACCACCATCCAATAGGCTAAATTCAGCTAATGATCGCAGCAGGACATCATCCCTACCCAACAAGAATGATATCCTAGTTGAGCAAGGTCATGCCAAGGATGACTCACCAAGCTCCCCAAGGCAAGGCTCTCAATCTCCATACATCCAAACAGAGAATGGAAGTAGAACTGAGTTGGATAGGTTGGAGCAGTTGAGGCGGTCTCCCTCGCAGCACCTTATTTGTGAAACTGAGCCTGATCGGCCGAGAACACCTGAGCATCCAAGTGTAGAATCTGGACAGCTTCTTGATGGACCTGTACGACTGGCATCAGCTCCATCAAATGTGGATGAGGAAGAGGAAGGCTTAATTCCACCTGATGAAGAGGAAGGTTTGATTCCACCTGAACCAATTGCAGCTTCCCCTTATCATGTTCCTGATTCAAGGGGGGACAACTGATGAGCATCAGGAAATCAGCTTTCATATGATTTTGTTGTATCGTAGAATGCAGTTAAGCGGAACCTGCCTTACTAATAACCTGTATTGTTTTTCACGTCTTGAGCAAGGATATACTATCTGATAATGCGTACATTTTTTAGGCCAAGCCTCGAATCGTGGTTTTTATTGTTTCGGCTGCTTCATGGTATGAAACATATGAAGTTAAATATATTTAAAACTTCAAGCTTTCTTTATATGCATCGTTGCTATTTTGTATAACATCCTGGATTTTATTGATTACCTACGGATGTGTCACTCTTTTTGTATATTGTTTAGATTTGCAGTTTTCATTAATATCTTAATCACCGGCACGTAGCAAACATGCTTTGAAAGGGGATCTTTGAATTCTCGTTAGTTTAAAATGGTTGTATTTCTATGCGGATAAAGCTTGAAGTATATATAGCTGCTTTACATAAAATGAAGACCGAACAACTGCTGACTTAAAATATGGGGATAATTAAGCAAACTAACGGAGCAATCATTCGTTCAATCTATTAAAAATGAAAAAAGATGCTTGAAGACTAATCTAGTGCAACTGCTGTTTGGAGGTCAATTAGGAGCCAGCATGTTATTGTGTATTGCGTGATGTCGCGGCTCTTGATTAGCGTCTGGACGTGATGAGATCGGCATCCGCATGCGGTAATTTTTCATAGTTTTTACGTATTGGTTGTTGAGGATATTTGGTGAGATGATTGCTGGAGTAGTCATGCCATGGTAACCTTGCGTACGTATAATCATGTTGTTATGTTTTAGTCATTGTTTTGAAAATCCAACTGTGAACCGGGGACTGGACCAACCAGTTCGGTCGGTTCAACCGTGAATTGGTCTTATGGCCGGTTCAGTCTTCCTGAAGAACCGGTCTAGCAACAAACCGGTTTGAACCGCCGATTTAACCAGCCACCTGTTGAATCGGTCCCGTTTCTTAAGAACCAGTCGTTTCAACCAGTGCTTTAAAAATCGGACTGGACCGGTTGGTCCGACCGGTTCAATCGTGAACTGGTTTGAGGGCCGGTCCGATCGAATTAGAAAATCGGCTTTGCTTTAAACTAGCCGGTTTTGGGAAGAACCACCGGTTCAATCAGTGAACCGGTGAACTGATTCCGATTTTTTAAAACCGGCCGGTTCAAGTTTTTATAATAATATTAGTTAAATAAATTATTTAATATTAAATAAGTATTAAATTTAATCATAATTAATATAAATATTAATATAAAATTCTTAAATTAAATTAAAGAGAATATTATTATAATTTCATCAGTTTCATGTCTTTATTATTCCTTAAGAGCTCTTGTCATGAGAGAGCAAAAAGGTATATACACTATATAAAGCAAAACTTCTAATTGATGTGGGACTAAACTTATAAAGCAAATAGTCACCTTTAGTTCCATATTCAAACTATACAACTTACTTTTTTTAATGATTTTAAATTAATTTTTATAATATGAATAATATTTATTTTTTTAGTTGATAATATTTATTTTTTATCTATTTATTTTTTTATATTTTTTATGTGGATTCTACATTAATAGCTTTTGTCATGAGTAAAAATTATATGATATAAATTATAATATAAATAATTAATTTTTATAATTTGAACAATATTTAATTTTTGTAGTTTTTTTGGAAAATTTTTATTTTATTTTTTATTAATAATAATTAATTTTTGCCAAATGAAATACTCTTATTCTAAAAATTTGCAAAGTTTTAATTTTTCACCTCTAAAAATTTTTTATGTTACTAAATGAAATACTTTTATATTAAAATATTTAATTATATTTATAATTTTATATTTGTGAGTTTTTAAATAATTTATATTTATAAATTAAAATTAAATATGTAATATAAATTAGCAATAATTTATATTAAATTATATGGTTATTATATTTCTTTATTTTGTTAATTTTATTAAATTTTAATAATATTATTATTATTTATTACATCATCCGATTAGACTCCGGTTGAACCGGTCAAACTGTGAACCTCTCCTTCCGGTTCGTTGTCCGGTCCGATTTTCAGAGCCTTGGTTTCAACTAATAATATATTTAAATATTTTAATTTAATATAAAATGTTTAATTAAATATTAAATTTACTTAAATATCATATATTTTATTTAACAATATAATTTCAAATTTTTAATTGTATTATATATTAAATTAAATATAAATAATCTTGCTCACATAATGTTATAATACCATGTAAGCTGCTAAATTATGGGTACAAGAAAAGGTATATAAATAACACAATATAAAATTTCTAAGTGATGTGGGACTAAATAGCTAGTAATTTTTTATTTCAACTTTCAATAATGTGTGCATGAGATTTGTTTGAATAAGAATTTGTTGGAAACATTTCTTGTAGACTATTCAAATAAAAAATTATTATAATAATTTTTAAACTTCTTAAATTTATAATTAATTATATATTTATAAGTATTCAAATAAAAATAATTTTTTATAATTTTTAAAATTCTAAAACTTTTTTTAAATGTGAAATAAAATGATAGAAAAATAAAAAATCTTAAAAAAAAATATTGTATGTCTTTATAAATATAGTTTTATAATGTAAAATATATATATATATATATGTAGATTATGCTTAAATATATAATATAAAGTAATTATTTATATTAAATTTATATATTTATATATAAACTAAAATTTTATTAAATATAAATTAAAATAGAAGATTGAAGATATTTATATTTAAATTTAAAATTAGTTAATATATTATATATGTATGAATTCTATTTATTTTTTAGTCTCAAAATTTTTAGAATTATAAAATATTTAAGAATAAATTGTCATTATTATTATATTAATATTATTATTTTTAATAATATTATTATTTATTACGTCATCCGGTTCGATCGGATGAACCGGTCGAACCATGAACCTCTTCTTCTTCCAGTTCGTTATCCGGTTGGATTTTCACAACCTTGATTTTAGTGCTGAGAAGAAAATGCTAGCTAGGCCTCAAAGAGGTATTAAATCCACATAAATTGTAGAATGTGAAAGATTTAGATTTATTTGGGATATTTTTTTTATGGTTTTTAAAGTTATTTTTTAGGTTTCGTTTGAGACGGATTTTTATTGCTACTTAAAGTAGTTTTTAAGTATAATTTTTTTTTACTAGAAAGTTGTTTTAAGAAGCAGTAAAAAAATTGTCCAGCTTCATGAGACTTAT
Source organism: Dendrobium nobile (assembly GCA_022539455.1). Taxonomy (NCBI): domain Eukaryota; kingdom Viridiplantae; phylum Streptophyta; class Magnoliopsida; order Asparagales; family Orchidaceae; genus Dendrobium; species Dendrobium nobile. The sequence goes on from CM039721.1 coordinate 50,855,884, forward strand.
TATTATTTTCTAAAATAACTGTTTAGCTCAAAAGTTTATCGAGTCAGAAATTTTTGTACTAAAAAATTATTTTAGAAAGTAATGAGAAAGCTACTCCAAACAAAGCCTTAGTTTAAAAAAAATTTATACTAAAAATAATTTTAAATAGTAAAAAGACAAAGAAGTTTCAAATGATATCTTAAATTGTCTAGTTTATCCTTAACTAAAATTCAAATGCATTAATAAATGACTATTAATGAAATTAAATTTCATGCGTTCTCACCGTTTTAAAAGTAGAATAGAAGTCTGTTGCTTTTCTCAGCACACCTATACTACTATATAAAAGTTGTTTAGGATTCCTCTCAAATGCAATCCTACTCTTCCATTTAATTTATCAAAGATGAATCTTAACATTTCATTTTATTTATAAATTTAATTAACTTATTTATTAATTTCATTTATTCATTTAAATGGATGACTTTTTTCATTTTATTTACATTAATTGCATTTTTGCTACAGTCAATTGGAGCATTTAATTATTTATTTATTTTTTACATTCAATCATGATTAATTAATGTAATTATTTTTATTATTTCTTAATTAATACCTACTATGGCAATTAATAATATAATTCATTAATTAATATTCATCATAAATACTATTATAAAACTAATTTATAAATAATCTCATATTAATTTTAGTCCTTAAATTTATGATGAATATATCGAATCCTAAAATTTAAATGTATGATTATTATATAAAAAATTAAATTTAATTCTATCTTTTCAATACTCTCATTTTTAAATCTTTCTTAATTAATATTATTGGTTGCTTATTATACATGTTATCATTTAACTGTATAAATTACTTTTAATAAAAAAATAACTTAAATATTAAATTATTTAAAACTATTATGTTAATTCATATGTTAAATTTGTACGTTTAACTATTAAATTTATTATAAAAAATTAATTTACTTTTTTATCTCCCAAAATTCATTTTTAATAATATATATATATATATATATAGTATTATAAATCTTATTATTATAAAAGTCACTAGAATTTCTTCATAAATAGTCCTAACCTTTCATATTATTTTTTAAAATAGAATTTTGGCTATTATTTTTATTATCTTATTATGATTAATTAATCATTTTAAAAATAATTAATTGTTATAACTTTTTATTTAAACAAATAATTAAATAATATATACTTTGAATTCTCTAATGCTTCTTAGTCTTCCTTCACATTTATTGAATACCCTTTCGTATTCTCATTTTATCATTTTATACTCTTCTTTTTCTCTTTTATCATAATCTTAATTTATTAATTAAATATCCCTTCATATTCTTCTTTTTGTATCCCTTATGTTTATTATTCCTCTTCATATTCCATACAATTTTTATTCCTCTTCGTATTCCCCTATTCATAACTCTTTATATTCATTGTTATATTATATATTATAACTCTAGTAACTCATCAAACTCTAACCATATATGAAACTTTTTCTATTCCTTTACAATCTCTCTTATTTCCATGGTGTTGGAAAGATGATCTGGCTATAGTACTCCTAATAACTCATTCTCAATGGTAGTGTTGCGATGACAATAAAATCATATCAAGTTTCGACGAGAAGACCATATCAACTTTTTGCAGCACCTCTACGGCAACGGGAAAACTTTGGATGCCAAAGATGACTCTTTTTTTTGTTTAAAAATATTTCTAATTGCAACTAATTATATTTTTATCTATAAAATGAAATCTCTTTGCATAATTTTTTTATCATTTGTTTGATTTTATAGGAAAAGTTTTGGATGCCGAAGATGTCTTCGATTGTTTCATCGAAAAATCTCTTTAATATTAATTATATATATTCTACTTCATGTATGAAATGAATTTTTTTTTTATTTAGTTATTTTTTGTTTGATTTATTGAGTTTAATTATATTTAAATATATTTTATTTATTGTTTAATTGACTGGATTCTTTATTTCAATTATATATGTATATATATATATTTATTTATTTGATTTATTGAGTTTAATTATATTCAATTATATTTTGTGATCATTTGTTTGATTTATAAATTTCTTTTTTTACAAATATATTGTATTTTCATTGGAGAAATTAGATATGGAGTATTTTCTTACATCACAATTAAACGGTGATTCTTTCGGAGTAAGAGTTAAAATTCATTTCATTTGTTCAATTCTTTCTTTGTTTATATTTTTATGCATATTTGATGTATTCTTTATATGTTTTAAGATTATATATATATATATATATATATATATATATATATATATATATATATATTAGTTCATCAATAATTTTGATTATTAATTTAATTTTAAAACTCTATTAACATAAATGATTATGAATTAATATTAACATAAATAAATATGATTGATATTGATGAAAATGATCATTATTATAATTATTATTTTTTAAATATTTATTAATTTTTGTAAGTAAATAAAGATATTTTTATATTTTATAATATATATTTTTATTTTTAAAATTTTATTCACATGCACTTTGCGAAAGATAAGATTAGAGAGAGTCGTACCTTTGATTGTTTAGCCATATTAAATGGAGGCCTTCCAATGACCCTGTTAGGAATGTTGAGGTATTATATTTGACTTAAGGTAGAGGTAAACTTAAAAAAACTTGGTTAGAAAATATTAAAAATGATCTTTCTTTATTAGATTTAATTGAGAATTTGACTTTTAACAGGGACAATGATGAAAAAGGATTCATGTAGCTGACCCCAAGTAGTGTGACAAAGGCTTGATGATGTTGCTGTAGTTGCACTTTGTGCACGTGTAATTTATCAAAGATGAATCTCAACCTTTTAATTTATTTATATATTTAATTAACTTATTTATTAAATTCATTTATTCATCAAAATGCATGACATTTTTTTATTTCATTTACATTAATGTCATTTAAGTAAGAGTCAATTTTTGCATTTAATAATATTTATTTTTATATTCAATTCGAATTAATTAATATGTTTAATTTTATTATTTTTTTTATATTTACATTTAATAAATTTATTTAGGAAATTAATTTATTCATTTAAATGCATGATGTTTATCATTTTGATTACATTAATTGCATTTAAGTAAGACTTAATTGGTACATTTAATTATATTTATTCTTATACTCAATTAGGATTAATTAATATTTTTTTAATTTCTTTATTAATACCTACTCTAGCTATTAATAATATAATTCATTAAAAATGTCATGCATATGTGGCATTAATAAATAATTTTGAATACCTACTCTAGCAATAATATATCTATATTGCTATTATAAAGCCGCTTGAATTTTCTTCCATAGTAAATTTAGACCTTTCATTTTATTTTTGAAAAATTATTACAGCCTTTCATTACTTTTTTAAATTTTAAAAATATAAGTTTTACTTATTCCAAATTATTATTGACATTAATTAATTATTTTAATTATATTATATTAATTACCATGGTTATAAATATTGACTATTTGTTTCTTTAAATTAAAAAAAAAGGTTTATAAATTAGCTATCCTGAAATGTTAGATAATTATTATAATTAATTGGTATTTAAAACTATATTTATTATTTAATTAATGCTAGTGTTTGTATTAATTTATGGCAGGTTTATGAATATAGTTCTCTCCAAGGAGCTTATGACATCACTCACGTTAGTAGTAGCATTTTCTTAAAAATTTTTATTTATTTATGTTAGTAGTTACGTTAAGTTTAGGTTAATTTCAGTAATTAGGTTAAAATAATTATTAAAGTGATATTTTTTATTCTAATATGTACGACTCTGGAGTTAGGAGTAGACGGAAAAAGAAGAGCTACTTGAATTGTTGACTAGGTGCGGGGAGATTTTTTCTCTGCTAGGGTTTTGCCGCCATTGGTTTTGCTTTCTACCCACCGTCCCGCCGGGGGGCCTCCCCCATGGCCAGCTCCTTTTTTCTGCCTCTTCCATCTTCCTCTTCTCATGTCCCCACTTCTGCTGTTGTCTCTCCGTGAGATTGGAAGAATCTGCTTGTGACGACCCCGCAAGTTTCTACAGAGTTTTCTCATTCTCTAGCCTTCGTCCCCACACAAAACTTTACTACACAGTTTACTTGTGAGCAGTTTCAAGCTGGAGCCCCTGAGTGGTCGCTCTCCCTGGTTGGCTACTCTATCGGCAAAAGAACTTTCTATGAAGCCCTGCTATCTACAATCAAAAAGACCTGGCAACTCATAGGTGACTTCTCTCTGCTAACAATGGATGAGGGTATCTTTCTTCTGAAATTTACTACGGTAGAAGACTATGAGCATGCATGGTCAGGAGGCTCGTGGTTTTTCTTTGGCAATCCTTTCATACTGCAAAAATGGAGTCCGGACTTTGTGCCAAAGCATGAAGAGTTCCCGTCGATACCCCTCTAGATCAAGATCATGAATTGTCCACTCTCTTGCTAGACGCCCGAAGGTATTTCTAAACTTGCTAGCTGTGTTAGTATCCCCCTAGCTGTTGACGCTCTAACGGTTGCAAAAACTCGCCTTACCTTTGCGAGAGTCTGTGTGCAAGTTACTAGCTCCTCCCCCCTACGGGATGAAATTTTCTTTTCTGTTTATGGTAAAGTTTCTCCCCTTCATATCCAATATGACTGAAAACCTGAGAATGAAAGTTTGTTAGGGATGTTAAGCCCTATAGAATTAGCCCAAGGCTAACCAAGAGGGGGGTGAATTGGTATTTAAAAAATTCCTCTAAGCAAAGCACGAATACAAACCAAATCACCACAAAAAAAAATAAGTGCGGAAGATAATAAATGCGGAAGCAATAAAAAATAAGAACACAAGGGTTTATAGTGGTTTGGTCAACTCAACCTACGTCCACTCCCCAGAGGCGCTCTCCGAGTATTTCACTACAATCGTGACTCTCCTTTAGCCCTCACAGCTAGGAGGAGAAGCCTTTACAAACACCTCTTTTTGCCACACCTGGCAAGGCAGAGAACCTTCCTCCTTTTGCTTCCTCTTGAAGCAGGCAGAGAACCTCGATCACTTGTTGGAACTTACCTCTCCCAACCCTTCTAAGGACAAGAGACTCTAGGGAAGAAGAAGTGGAACAATGCTTGGAGCAACCCTTGTGAATCCCCTCACAAGCTCCCCCTCATAAGATCCTCTCTCTCTCTCTCTCTCTCTCTCTCTCTCTCTCTCTCTCTCTCTCTCTCTCTCTCTCTCTCTCTCTCTCTCCCCTTTAGGTTTCTCAGGTCAAGACAGCAGCCAAGGATGTTCAAAAACGTTGAACAAGAGCTCTTAAATAAAAGAGCTTCAAAAGAGCTCATTAATTACAAGTTGCCGACTATATCGTCCAGGACGATATGGAAATCGCCTTGGCCGATCAGTACAAATCCCATGAGATTGGCCAGAGCATCGCCCTGAATGCAAACTGGATGATTGAAAATTGGCTTGATTGTCAAGGACGATCTCATGATCGTCCCGGCCGATTAGTTCAAATCAGAGGAAAATCGTCCAGAGCATCACCTTGAATTCAAGCTGTCCGATCCAGATCGTACAGTACATCGCCCTGAATTTGTGCTAGCCGATATTAATCGTCCAGGAGCAACTAAGGATTTTAGAATAGATCGTCCTGGCTGATCTTGCGATCGTCCAGGACGATATGATCATATCAATCATTCTTAATTACCTCCTTGATTTTCTGATCAATTAAGGCATAATTATGAATATCATCTAGGCCGATCCTAGATCGTCTCGGCCGATTACCAAAAGTACAGAATACCTTAATTGTTTATGGCGGTAATTTCTTTCTGTTTTGAGCCAATCGTCCTGGCCGATACAAATATAGTCTAGGCCGATTGGCTAATGACGGCTGCCTTAATTAAGAACCCCTGATTAGATTTTCTATTTTAAGCCTGATCGTCCAGGACAATGTAAATATCGTCCTGGCCGATTTGAGTAAAAATAGAAATTCTAAGTCTCTCAAGTGTGTGTGTAGGGTTACTTTGCATCAGTCACACCAAATATTACAATTGACTCATGAAGAGAAAAAATAAAATTACAGACTGACTCAACCCTAATCTACCCATTCTTGAGCTGTCTCTGTTTTTTTCGTCCAATCTTTGATTCCTAAAACGTCAGTAGTAAAAGATAGTCCAAGACAAGTAAGAGTGTTTGCCAATCATCAAAATATAGTTCATAGACCTGAATTTGCAACAATCTCTCTCTTTTTGATGATGGCAAAATACTACAACAAATATTTAAAAAATAGTAGTGTAACACACGGAATCGAAAGTGCAAGAATCATCCTAAAACTACTCCCCCTTTTGACATCTCAAAAAGGAGGGAATCAAGAACAAAAGCAAACCTCAAGACATCCTCCTTTTTTTTAACCAAAGCTTGAAGATGATGTAGTATTCCATGTGATTGATTTTAAAAACTTGTGAGTTAATGAATTAACAACATCAATAATCCAAAGAATGGTAGAATATCCGATCATGATTACCCTTAGCTCAGACTTTCTCTTAGGGTAGAATCATCTTTTAAAATCAATGACCTAACTCAAAAAATTAATTGGATGTAAAAAAAAGAATCCATTCATCACTTAGTTTAAGAAAAAAAATATCTTGTAGAATAATGAACCACGGTAAATTTGTCACAATCGCAAAACAATCGAAATCAAGTCTTTGATACATGAAAGCATCTAAGTTTTAAAAGATTTGAAAAGAGAGAATAGCTTGCCTTTTAGTGGGCTCATTTTATGCCTCTTGTCATTTTGATTGGCTCTTTAAGCATCTTGATTTTTGATACACTTTTGTGTATATACTTTTTCTTTTCAATTTGGCGTCATTGGCCATTTTTTTATTTTTGCAATCTAAATTTTCTTTTTCAATCTCTTAAAAAAGACTTCTTAGTTGTGAGTATATTTTCTAGATATTAGAGAATAGGAGATCTCTCTCTAACATAGAGAAGAACTATCCACAAAACAGAATCAATAACCAATGGCAAGAGTAACGAGGAATCTTGATGTGACAAAAAAAAACTTTAAGCATTATAAATACAAGATCGATTTACTTAAGCAAGTTTAGAAAACATCTTAATTTCATACACAATCTTTAATTTGAAATATATTTTTGATTAGAAAAGAAAACTATGCCACTAAAATAGGTTAGAGAAGGAAACACAATCACAAAATATTTTTACCATCTAATAGATTAAGATATGTAAAACATTGACTACAAATTCTCAAAAGCAAGGACAATGCATACGATATCATATCAACGATGATTTTTGAAAGTTAAAAAATTGAGAAAAACAACAAGAAAGCAAGCTAAATCAAATAAAAAAAATAAAACAAAAAAAGAAAAGAAAACAAAGAGCAAAAAGGAAAAACAATTAAAAGAAAAAGAACAAAAACCAAGTAAAGAAAATAGAAGATCAAGTTTATGCAGTTATGTCAATCACACCCAATCTGGTCCTTAAAGAGCTGAAAGTGTCGAAGGCCAGTGGTTTAGTAAAGATGTCAGCTAGTTGATTTTCAGTTGTCACATGGTGTAACTCAATGTCTCCCTTAGTCACATGGTCTCTAATGAAATGATGCCTAATGTCAATGTGCTTAGTCCTTGAATGTTGGATAGGATTCTTAGAGATGCATATGGCACTAGTGTTGTCACAAAAGATTGAGATGGTGCCTACAGGTAATCCTAAATCCAATACCTATTGTTTCAACCAAAGGACTTGGGTCACACAACTTCCAAGAGCAATATACTCAACTTTAGCAGTGGGAAGTGCAACATAATTTTACTTCCTACTAGACCATGAGACCAAAGTTGTCTTATAAATTGATAAGTCCCTGAAGTACTTTTTCTATCCACCTTGCATCCAGCAAAATCAGAGTAAAAAAATCCAATAATCTCAAAAGAAGTGCTGTGTCTAGGATACCAAATCCCTAAGCTTTGGATCCCCAAAAGATATCTAAAAATTCTCTTAACAGCAGTTAGGTGGGATTCCTTAGGGTCGGCTTGAAATCTAACACAAAGGCAAACACTAAATATTATGTCGGGTCGGCTCGCAGTCAAGTAGAGTAAAGATCCAATCATGCCTCTGTACTTCTTCTGATCAATAGACGTACCACTTGGGTCCTTATCCAATGGAACACTAGAAGTTATGGGAGTATTAATTGGCTTAGATTTATCTATCTCATACTTCTTCAAAATATCCTTTATGTATTTTGTTTGATTAAGAAAGGTTCCATCATCCAATTATTTTATGCTAAACCCCAAAAAATAGGACAACTCTCCCATCATACTCATCTCAAACTCTCTACTCATTGTTTTAGAGGACTCATCACAAAGTTTTTTATTAGGAGATCCAAATAGTATATCATCCACATAAATATGAACAATGAGTAAATCATCTCCAATTTTTCTAAGAAAAAGGGTGGTGTCTACGCTCCCCTTAACAAACTCCCTTTCTAGTAAAAATGTGCTAAGCCTCTCATACCATGCTCTTGGTGCCTGCTTTAAACCATACAAAGCCTTTTTTAATTTAAAAACATGATTTGGAAATTAGGAACTCTTAAAACCTTGGGGTTATTCTACAAACACATCCTCTTTTATTTCCCCATTCAAAAAGGCACTCTTGACATCCATTTGATAAAGCTTAAATCCTTTATAATATGCAAAGGCTAATAGCACTCTAATGGCTTCCAATCTAGCTACAGGGGCAAATGTCTCTTCAAAGTCTATCCCTTCTATTTGGTTATACCCCTTAGCCACCAATCTTGCTTTATTCCTAACCACCACTCCTGAATCATTCACCTTGTTCTTAAAGACCCACTTTGTCCCAACTACACTTTATCCCTTAGGTCTTTCTACAAGCTCCCAAACTTCATTCCTAACAAATTGATTCAACTCCTCCTGCATTGCTAAAATCCAAAACTCATCAGTAAGGGCTTGGTTTATATTGGTGGGTTCAATCATTGAGATAAAGGCAGAGTGGTTCACCTCCTTCCTAAGTCCATGTCTAGTCTTAACTCTATTAGAAGGGTCTCCTAAGATCAAATCCTTGGGGTGACTTGTAGAGTATCTCCAATATCTAGTATCTCCAATCTCTAGGTAAGGTTTGAGAAGGTCCAACCCTTTCCTCCTGATCTAAATTTTCTACTCTTTGGGTGACATCTCCTACTCCTTCTATGTTTTGATGACCTACTTCCTTCTCCAAATTTTCTACTGCACTAGTAATCTCTCCAATATCATCATCATCCTCAACTCGATACTTTTTAGGATCAGACTCATCAAATACTACATGGGTAGTCTCTTCCACCACTAAAGTTCTCTTGTTAAACACCCTAAAAGACTTCCCAACACTAGAATATCCCAAGAACACTCCATCAGATTTAGGATCAAATTTTCTCAAGTGAAACTTCCCATTGTTGTGAATGAAAACCTTACAACCAAAGACATGAAGGTGGGAAAGATTGGGTGTCCTACCCTTAAGGATCTCATAGGGTGTCTTCTCTAATTTGGCTCTAACGTTCACCCTATTCAACACATAACAAGCTGTGTTAACCACTTCAGCCCAAAAGTATTTTGGAAGTGAATACTCAGCAAGCAGGGCTCTAGCGGGTTCCACCATGGTCCAATTTTTCCTTTCAGCTACCCCATTATGTTGAGGGGTCCTAGGAGCTAAAAAATTGTGGCTAATCCCCTTGTCCTCACAAAAATCTCTAAATCTTTCATTCTCAAACTCCCCCATGATCACTATGGATGGTCAAGATCTCACAACCTAGCTTTTTCTGAATCCAAGTAGAAAATGTTTTAAACTCCTCAAATGACTCATTTTTATGTGTAAGAAATTTAGTCCAAGTGAACCTTGAGTAGTCATCAACAATCACAAAACCATAGACTTTCCCTCCCAAGTTGGCAATGCTTATGTGTCCAAACAAATCCATGTGCAGTACTTCTAAAGGTCTAGAGGTGCTAATTTCCTTAGTGGGGTGAAAGGTGGAGTGGACTTGCTTTCCTAATTAACAGGCATCACAAAGGTGGTCTTTTGGGGACACCTCTAACTAGGTCTTTTTGGGTCACTTTCCTAAAGGTTTTCATACTTGCATGATATAATCTCCGGTGCCATAACCATGAATCATCAATCACTATTTTTAAGCAAAATGAAGCAGTACATTCAATGTTATTTAAATCAAGCATGTAGACATTGTTGACCCTCTTTCCCTGCAAAATAGTATTGTTACTTAAACTTACAATACATGAATTTGCAAAGAATTGCACGATGAAGCCTTTGTCACAGAGTTAACTAATGCTGAGCAGGTTGTGCTTTAATCCATCTACAAGCAAAACATTTTCAATCATAAGGTTCTTGGAATTACCAATTATACCTGGGCATACCACCTTCTTGGTGGTGTTGTCTCCAAGAGTAACCTTGCCTCCAGTCCTGTACTCCAGCGAAACAAATTGATTGGCATCACCAGTCATATGTCGAGAGCAACCGCTGTCCAAGTACCACATACTCTCATGAGGCCTTTTGTGAGAGCCCACCTACAAAATTATCAAATGTTAGATTTAGGAACCCAAGCTGGTTTGGGCTCCTTCTTATGAAAAGTAGAATTCAATGCATGGGTGGTATGCTGTAAATCATGCACCTTGGGTCTTCACACCCAATGTGTATTATGGTGAACAGTGCAAGTGTGTGAGATGTGTCCTAGCATGCCACATGAAAAATATCTAACACCTGGAAAATGATTTCTTAAATGGTTTGAGTTATAATGCCTCTTCCTAGGTTTTGGCTTTTGATCAAGTGTTAGTGTCATCCTAGTTTTCTTAAATGTATCCAATTCATTTTGAATCTTCAAGTTAGTAAATTTTAGGGCATCATCATCAATCCTCAAATTTTCTCCATCTCTTTAGTCTTTTTTAAATCAGATTCAAGAGAGGTGTGTGTGACTTTTAGTGACTCATGCTCTTCAATTAATTCACAATGCTTTTTTGTTTAACTCATCAAATTTATCAAGTAGAGCCATATGATTTGAATCAATTGTTGAGTGATCTTTAGTTATGATTGCATGCTCTTTTTGTAACTCCAAAAATTCTAATTTTAAGCTTGCATGCATTTTCTTATGTTTCCTATATGATGCATGAATTTTTTCAGAAATTTCAAGAAGTTGATCGTAGGAAAGTTCACATACCTCTTCTTGATCAAGATGATCATCTGCCATCAAGCACAGTTTTGTTGTCTCATCTTTTGGTTCCGTCTCCGATGAATTCAATGCTGAATTTGCCCAAAATGTCTTTTGGAGTCTTTTCTTGTCCTTCCTGAACTTGGGTTTCTCCTCACCCTTTCCTTTGCTTGAGTGATCTTAAAGTGTAGGACAATCGGCTTTCACATGTCCAGGCTTCCCGCATTCATAACAAACAATATCAGAAGATCCTTTAGAATATTTATTATCCTTACCTTTTCTCCAATGATGCTTTTGCTTCTTCCTTAGAAAGTTTTTAAATTGCCTTGAGATGAAGGCAACTTCATCGCTTTCAGACCCGGAAGAATCGGAGTCAGATTTGTGTGCCTTCAGTGCCACCATTTTCTCTTTCTTTTTCTCACCTGCATCAAGATTTCTTTGATTCACCCCTTGCTCGTAAGCAATGAGTGAGCCAAGTAAGTTATCAATCGAATAAGTGTTCAAATCCTTAGATTCAGTTATAGCAGTGATTTTAGCATCAAAAGAGGAAGACAAGCATCGTAAAATCTTGTTTACTTTTTCAAAGTTTGAAAGTTCTCTTCCTAAGGTATGCAAAGAAGTAACAATCTGAGTAAATCTCGTATACATTTCAGAAATTGATTCATGAGGTTTCATACAAAAAAGTTCATAGTCATGCAAGAGAATGTTCAAACGGGATTATTTAACTTCATTAGTGCCTTCATAAGTGATACACAATTTATCCCAAATTTCTTTACCAGTTTTACAAGTGGAAACACGCATGTAGTCTTCTAATTTTAAAGCACAGAAAAAATAATTAAGACATTTTGCATTTAATTGAGCCAAATCCCTATCATCTAAAGTCCATTCAGTAAAAGTAAGTGGAGCAGTAATGCCGTTAAGTTTACCAATTAGAGGTGTATAACCATCCGTAACAAGCATCCACATGCGATAATCAGTAGATTGTAAAAAAGTAGACATACGAGTTTTCCAAAAATCAAATGGGATATTATCAAATAGAGGTGGTCGGGTAATAGAGTACCCTTTCGGTGTATTACGATTTCCAAAGTTAGCCATGGATCAAAATTCAAAAAGTTTTCAAACTTAGTTTTTATGAATCCCGCTCTGATACCACTTGAAAGTTTGTTAGGGATATTAAGCCCTATAGAACTGGCCCAAGGCTAACCAAGAGGGGGGGGGGGTGAATTGGTATTTAAAAAATTTCTTTAAGTAAAGCACGAATACAAACCAAATCACCATAGAAAAAGTGTGGAAGATAATAAATGCGGAAGCAGTAAAAAACAAGAACACAAGGGTTTATAGTGGTTCGGTCAACTCGACCTACGTCCACTCCCCGGAGGCGCCCTCCGAGTATTGCACTACAATCGTGACTCTCCTTTAGCCCCCACAGCTAGGTGGAGAAGCCTTTATAAACACCTCTTTTTGCCACACCCGACAAGGCAGAGAACCTTCCTCCTTTTACTTCATCCTGAAGTAGGAAGAGAATCTCGATCGCTTGTTGGAACTTACCTCTCCCAACCCTTCCAAGGATAAGATACTCTAGGGAAGAAGAAGTGGAACAATGCTTGGAGAAACCCTTGTGAATCCCCTCACAAGCTCCCCCTCATAAGATCTCTCTCTCTCTCTCTCTCCCCTCTCTCTCTCTCTCTCTCTCTCTCTCTCTCTCTCTCTCTCTCTCTCTCTCTCCTTTAGGTTTTCTCAGGTCAAGACAGTAGCCAAGGATATTCAAAAATGTTGAATAAGAGCTCTTAAATAGAAGAGCTTCAAAGGAGCTCATTAATTGCAAGTTGCCGACTATATCGTCTAGGACGATATGGAAATCGTCCTGGCCGATCAGTACAAATCCCATGAGAGCGGCCAGAGCATCGCCCTGAATGCAAATTGGATGATTGAAAATTGGCTTGATCGTCCAGGTCGATCTCACGATCGTCCTGGCCGATCAGTTCAAATAAGAGGAAAATCACCAGAGCATCGCCCTGAATACAAGCTGTCCGGTCCAGATTGTCCAGCACATCGCCCTGAATTTATGCTGGCCGATATTTATCGTCCAAGAGCAACTAAGAATTTTAGAATAGTGTTGCAAACTATTTTCATGGCTTATGTTTTGATGATTGACAAACACTATCTCTCTTGGAATACTTGTTGCTTCTAACTTTTCAGGAATCGAAGATCGGACGATCAAGAGGAAACCAAGTCCAGGATCGCGTAGGTTTAGGGTTGAGTCAGTCTGTAATTTTATTTTTCACCTTTTGAGTCTACTTGTAATAATAAAAAAGACTGATGCTAAGTAACCCTTCACACACACACTTGAGAGGCTTAGAAATTCTGTTTTTGCCCACATCGGCCCGGCTGATATTTATATCGTCCGGGACGATCAGCTCAAAACAGAAAGTCTAATTAAGGATTCTTAATTAAGGCAGCCGACATTAACATATCGGCCTGGACGATACGTGTATCGGCTAGGACGATAAGCTCAAAATAAAAAGAGTTAGCCGCCTTAGACAGTTTAGGCATACTGAATTTTAAATTATCAGCCAGGACGATTCCAGGATCGGCCTGGACGAAATTACCAAATTATGTCTTAATTGATCAGGAAATCAAGGGAGTAATTAAGGATGATTGATACGATCATATCGGCCAGGACGATCGTGAGATCGGCCTAGACGATCAAGCTAAATTTCAATCGGCTAGGACTGTTCCCAGGGCTGTGCTCAGGACGATTTACCTCTGATTTGAACTAATCGGCCAGGACGATCGTGAGATCGGCCTGGACGATCAAGCCAAATTTCAATCGTCCAGGACTGTTCCCAGGGCTGTGCTCTGGCCGATCTTCCTTAATTTGTACTAATCGGCCAGGCCGATGTCCATATCGGCCTGGACGATAAAGTCGGCCACTTGCAATTAATGAGCTCCTCTTGAGCTCTTCTATTTAAAGAGCTCTTCTTCAACGTTTTGAAGAGACCTTTGGCTACTGCCTTGACCTGAGAAGACCTTAAGGAGAGAAAGAGAGAGAGGGAGAGAGAGAGGATCTTGTGAGGGGGAGCTTGTGAGGGGATTCACAAGGGTTGCTCAAGGATCGCTCTGCTTGTCTTTCGTATGGAGTTTCTCGTCCGTGGAAGGGTCAGTAGAGGTAAGGAGTTTTGCCTTTGGTTGTGGTTCTCTGCCAGCTTCAGGAGGAAGCAAAAGGAGGTAGGTTCTCTGCCTTGCCGGGGTGGCAAAAAGGAGTTTCTTGTGAGGGCTTCTCCGCCTAGCTGTGGGGGCTAAAGAAGAGTCACGTTTTGTAGTGCAATACTTAGAGGGTGCCTCCAAGGAGTGGACGTAGGTCTAGTCGACCGAGCCACTATAAATCTTGTGTTCTTATTTTTACTTCCGCACTTTTAAATTCTGCATTTGGTTTGGTGGTGTGATTTGGTTTGTGAATTTATTTCTTTGTCTCAAGAATTTTTAAAATACCAATTCACCCCCCCCCCCTCTTGGTTAGCTTGGGACTAAGTTCATAGGGCTTAACATCCCGAACGAACTTTCAAGTGGTATCAGAGCGGGATTCAAAAAATTAAGTTTGAAAACTTTTTGAATTTGATCCATGGCTAACATAGGAAATAGAAATACTACTGAAGGTTATTCGATTACACGACCTCCTCTATTTGACAACTTACCTTTTGATTTTTGGAAAACCCGCATGTCAACGTTTTTACAATCTACTGATTATCGCATGTGGATGCTTATTCAAGAAGGTTATTCTCCACCTTCTCGTGAAATTAATGGTATTAAAACTGAAGTTGCTTTTACTGAATGGACTTTCGATGAACGTGATTTGGCTCAGTTAAATGCAAAATGTTTGAACTATTTTTTCTGTGCTTTGAAATCTGAAGATTACATGCGTGTTTCAACTTGCAAAACTGGTAAAGAGATTTGGGATAAATTATGCATCACCTATGAAGGTACTAATGAAGTTAAGCAAACCTGTTTGAACTTTCTCTTGCATGACTACGAACTTTTTCGTATGAAACCTCATGAATCGATTTCTGACATGTACACTAGGTTTACTCAGATTGTTACTTCATTGCATGCACTAGGAAAAGAGCTTTCGAATTATGAAAAAGTTAACAAGATTTTGAGATGCTTGCCTTCGTCTTATGATGCAAAAATAACTGCAATCACTGAATCAAAAGATTTGAATACTTATTCCATTGATAACTTACTTGGCTCACTCATTGCTTACGAGCAAGGTGTGAATCAAAGAAATCTTGATGCAGGTGAGAAGAAAAAGGAGAAAACAATTGCACTGAAGGCGCACAAATCGGATTCTGAATCTTCCGGGTCTGAAAGCGATGAAATTGCCTTCATCACAAAGCAATTCAAAAGCTTTCTAAGGAAGAAACAAAAGCATCATCAAAGTTGGAGAAAAGGTAAGGATCATAAACATATTAAAGAATCTTCTGATGTTGTTTGTTTTGAATGCAGGAAGCCTGGACATGTGAGAACTGACTGCCCTATACTTAGAGATCAATCAAGCAAAGGAAGAAGAGAGAAGAAAGATAAGTCTAGGGAGGACAAGAAGAAAAACCAAAGGAGCTTTTTGGCAGAATCTGGTACTGACTCCTCTGAGACAGAATCAGAGGAAGAAACTACAAACTTGTGTTTCATGGGAAATGACCAAAGCAATCAAGAAGAGGTATGTGAACTTTCCTACGATCAACTTCTTGAGGTTTCAGAAAAAATTCATGCATCATATAGAAAACTAAAGAAAACTCATGCTAGCTTGAAACTAGAATTTTTAAATCTACAAAAAGAGCATGAAATTTTGATTAAAGATCATCAAACAATTGATTCAAATCACATGACTTTACTTGATGAATTTGATGAATTAAATAAAAATCATGATGAGTTAGTTGAAGAACTTGATGCATTAAAAATATCACACACATCACTTGAATCAGATTTTAAGAAGTCTAAGGAGAAAGAGAAAATTTTGAGGATTGAAAATGAAGTTTTAAAAAGCACAAATTTGAAAATTCAAAATGATTTAGAAGCATATAAGAAAAATCGGATGACTTCTACTTTTGATCAATTGCCAAAACCTAGGAAGAGGCATTATAACTCAAATCATTTAAGAAATCCCTTTCCTGGAGTTAGATGTTTTTCATGTGGCATGCTAGGACATATTTCACACACTTGCACAATTCACCATAGTACACATTGGGTGTGGAGACCTAAGGTGCATAATCCACAGCATACCACACATGCATTGCATTCTTCTCTTCATAAGAAGGAACCCAAACCTGCTTGGGTTCCTAAAACTAACGTTTCATAATTTTTGCAGGAAGGCTCTCACAAAAGACCTCGTGAGAGTATGTGGTACCTGGACAGTGGATGCTCTCGACATATGACTGGTGACGCTAGCCAGTTTGTTGAACTCGAGTCCAGGACTGGAGGCAAGGTTACCCTTGGAGACAACACCACCAGGAAGGTGGTAGGAGCAGGTATAATTGGTAATTCCAAGAACCTTATGATTGAAAATGTTTTGCTTGTAGATGGATTAAAGCACAACTTGCTCAGCATCAGTCAATTCTGTGACAAAGGCTTCATCGTACAATTCTTTGCAGATTCATGCATTGTAAGTTTAAGTAACAACACTATTTTGCAGGGAAAGAGGATCAATAACGTCTACATGCTTGATTTAAATAACATTGAATGTGCTGCTTCTTTTTGCTTAAAAACTGTGATTAATGATTCTTGGTTGTGGCACAGGAGGCTTTGTCATGCAAGTATGAAAACCCTTAGGAAAGTGACCCAAAAAGACCTAGTTAGAGGTGTCCCCAAACTTAAGTTTACAAAAGACCACCTTTGTGATGCCTGTCAACTAGGAAAGCAAGTCCACTCCACGTTTCACCCCATCAAGGACATTAGCACCTCTAGACCTTTAGAAGTCCTTCACATGGATTTATTTGGACCCATTAGCACGGCTAGTTTGGGAGGGAAAGTCTATGGGTTTGTGATTGTTGATGACTACTCAAGGTTCACTTGGACTAGATTTCTTTCACATAAAAATGAGTCTTTTGAGGAGTTTAGAACATTTTCTACTTGGATTCAGAAGAAGCTAGGTTGTGAGATTCTGACCATCCATAGTGATCATGGGGGAGAATTTGAAAATGAAAGATTTGGAGTTTTTTGTGAGGAAAAGGGGATTAGTCACAATTTCTCAGCTCTTAGGACCCCTCAGCAGAATGGGGTAGCTGAAAGGAAGAACCAGACCTTGGTAGAAGCCGCTAGAGCCATGCTTGCTGAGTATTCACTTCCAAAATACTTTTGGGCTGAAGCAGTTAACACAGCTTGTTATGTGTTGAATAGGGTGAATGTTAGAGCCAAATTAGAAAAATCACCCTATGAGATCCTTAAGGGTAGGACACCCAATCTTTCCCACCTTCATGTCTTTGGTTGTAAGGTTTTCATTCACAACAATGGGAAATCTCACTTGGGAAAATTTGATCCTAAATCTGATGAGGGAGTATTCTTGGGATATTCTAGTGTTGGGAAGTCTTTTAGGGTGTTTAACAAGAGAACTTTAATGGTGGAAGAGACAACTCATGTAGTTTTTGATGAGTCTGAGCCTAAGAAACATGGAGTAGAAGATGATGATATTAGAGAGATTACTAGTGGAGTAGAGAATTTGGGGAAGGGGTGTGAGCACCCAAGTAATGAAGGAGTAGAAGGTGTCACCCAAGGAATAGAGAACTTTGTTGAAAGGGGGGAAACTTCACACACTTTGCCTAGAGATTGGAGATACTCTACAAGTCACCCCAAGGATTTGATCTTAGGAGACCCTTCTAGTGGAGTTAAGACTAGACATGGACTTAGGAAGGAGGTGAACCACTCTGCTTTTATTTCTATGACTGAACCTACCACCATTAACCAAGCCCTTTCTGAGGAGTTTTGGATTTTAGCAATGCAAGAAGAATTGAATCAATTTGTTAGGAATGATGTTTGGAAACTTGTGGAAAGACCTAAAGGACAAAGTGTAGTTGGAACAAAGTGGGTCTTTAAGAACAAAGTGAATGATTCAGGAGTGGTGGTGAGGAATAAAGCAAGGTTGGTGGCTAAGGGGTACAATCAAATAGAAGGGATAGACTTTGAGGAGACTTTTGCCCCTGTAGCTAGATTGGAAGCCATTAGGGTGCTATTAGCCTTTGCCTGTTATAAAGGATTTAAGCTTTTTCAAATGGATGTCAAGAGTGCCTTTTTAAATGGGGAGATAAAAGAAGATGTGTTTGTAGAACAACCTCCAGGTTTTGAGAGCTCCCAATTTCCAAATCATGTGTTTAAATTAAAAAAGGCATTGTATGGTTTAAAGCAGGCACCAAGAGCTTGGTATGAGAGGCTTAGCACATTCTTACTAGAGAGGGAATTTGTCAAGGGAAGTGTAGACACCACCCTTTTTCTTAAGAGAGTTGGAGATGATTTACTCATTGTTCAGATTTATGTGGATGATATACTCTTTGGATCTTCTAATAAAAATTTGTGTGATAATTTTTCTAAAACAATGAGTAGAGAGTTTGAGATGAGTTTGATGGGAGAGTTGTCCTACTTTTTGGGGTTTAGCATAAAACAATTGGAGGATGGAACTTTTCTAAATCAAACAAAATACATAAAGGACATTTTGAAGAAATATGAGATGGACAAAGCCAAGCCAATTAACACTCCCATGACTTCTAGTGCTCCATTGGATAAGGACCCAAGTGGTAAGTCTGTTGATCAGAAGAAGTATAGAGGCATGATTGGATCTTTACTTTACTTGACTGCGAGCCGACCTGACATCATGTTTAGTGTTTGCCTTTGTGCTAGGTTTCAGGCTGACCCTAAGGAGTCCCACTTGACTGCTGTTAAGAGAATTTTTAGATATCTTTTGGGGACACAAGGATTAGGGATTTGGTACCCTAGACATAGCACTTTTTTGAGATTATTGGTTTTTCTGACTCTGATTTTGCAGGATGCAAGGTGGATAGAAAGAGCACTTTTGGAACTTGTCAATTCATTGGACAATCTTTGGTCTCTTGGTCTAGTAGGAAGCAAAACTCTGTTGCTCTTTCCACTACTGAAGCTGAATACATTGCTCTTGGAAGTTGTGTGGCCCAAGTCCTTTGGTTGAAACAACAGGTATTGGATTTAGGATTACATGTAAGTACCATCTCAATCTTTTGTGACAATACTAGTGCCATATGCATCTCTAAGAATCCTATCCAACATTCAAGGACTAAACACATTGACATTAGGCATCACTTCATTAGAGATCATGTGACTAAGGGAGACATTGAGTTACACCATGTGACAACTGAAAATCAACTAGCAGACATCTTTACTAAACCACTGGCCTTTGATACTTTCAGCTCTTTAAGGACCAGGTTGGGTGTGATTGACATAAATGCGTGAAACTTTTTATTTTTCTTTCTTTTACTTTTTCCTGTTTTGGTGTTTTAGTTCTTTTTGTGTGTTTTATTTATTTTTTTTCTTGTCCTTTTTACTTAGTTTTCAAAATCATGGCTAATATGGTATTATATTCCTTGTCCTTGCTTTTGGGAATTTGTAGTCAATATGCTTTTATCTACTCAATCTCCTAGATGGTAGAAATATTTTGTGATTGTGTCTCTTTCTCTAACCTATTTTAGTGGCATAGTTATCTTCTTTAATCAAAAATCTCTCTTAAGTTAAAGATTGTTTATGGAATTGAGATCTTTTCTTAAACTTGCTTCAAAAACTCTATCTTATACTTATAATGTTTAAAGTTTTTTTTCACATCAAAATTGCTCGTTACTCTTGTCCTTGATTATTGATTCTGCTTGTGATAACTCTTCCTTTGGTTAGAGAGAGTGCTCCTATTCTCTAATATATGAGAAGATCTATTCACAGCTTTGTCTTTAAAAGATCATAAAAGCGACTATAGCTTGCAAAAAAAAAAAGGCCAATGATGCCAATAAAAGATGCGCAAAGCGCCAAATTGAAAAATATAGAATACACAAAGTGTATCAAAAGATGCGCAGTGCGCCAACCAATTGTCAAGAGGCATAAAATGAGCCCACTCCAAAACAAGCTACTCTCTCTTTTTAAATCTTTTAGAACTTAGAAGTGTTGGTTATCAAAGACTTGACTTCGATTAAATTGCGATTGTGATAAATTTACTCTACCTCATTATTGTATGAAGATAGTTTTTCTTAAGCCAAGTGATAAGTAAAATCTTTTTTTCTCATAACCAATTAATTTCTTGAGTTAGGTCATTGATTTCAAAAGACAATTCTACCCTAAAAAATGTCTGAGCTAAGGGTAGCCATGATCGGATATTCTAACTCTATAGATTGATGAGCTTATTAACACATTAACTCACAAATTTTCGAATCAATCACATGGAACGCTATATCATGTTCATGCCTTGATTAAAAAAAAAAAAAGGGTCTCTTTGCTCTGCTTTCTTGAATCCTCCTTTTTGATATGTCAAAAGGGGGAGAAGTTTATGAGGTCCTTTTTACATCAATCCTGAATTTTTTTTTCATCTGTTTTCGTAGTGGTTTGCCATCATCAAAAAGGGGGAGATTGTTGCAAACTATTTTCATGGCTTATGTTTTGATGATTGACAAATACTATCTCTCTTGGACTACTTGTTGCTTCTAACTTTTCAAGAATCGAAGATCGGACGATCAAGAGGAAACCAAGTCCAGGATCGCGTAGGTTTAGGGTTGAGTCAGTCTGTAATTTTATTTTTCACCTTTTGAGTCTACTTGTAATAATCAAAAAGACTGATGCTAAGTAACCCTTCACACACACACTTGAGAGGCTTAGAAATTCTGTTTTTGCCCACATCGGCCCGGCCGATATTTATATCGTCCGGGACGATCAGCTTAAAACAGAAAGTCTAATTAAGGATTCTTAATTAAGGCAGCCGACATTAACATATCGGCCTGGACGATACGTGTATCGGCCAGGACGATAAGCTCAAAATAGAAAGAGTTAGCCGCCTTAGACAGTTTAGGCATACTGAATTTTAAATTATCGGCCAGGACGATTCCAGGATCGGCCTGGACGAAATTACCAAATTATGCCTTAATTGATCAGGAAATCAAGGGAGTAATTAAGGATGATTGATACGATCATATCGGCCAAGACGATCGTGAGATCGGCCTAGACGATCAAGCTAAATTTCAATCGGCCAGGACTGTTCCCAGGGCTGTGCTCAGGACGATTTACCTCTGATTTGAACTAATCGGCCAGGACGATCGTGAGATCGGCCTGGACGATCAAGCCAAATTTCAATCGTCCAGGACTGTTCCCAGGGCTGTGCTCTGGCCGATCTTCCTTAATTTGTACTAATCGGCCAGGCCGATGTCCATATCGGCCTAGACGATAAAGTCGGCTACTTGCAATTAATGAGCTCCTCTTGAGCTCTTCTATTTAAAGAGCTCTTCTTCAACGTTTTGAGGAGACCTTTGGCTGCTGCCTTGACCTGAGAAGACCTTGAGGAGAGAAAGAGAGAGAGGGAGAGAGAGAGGATCTTGTGAGGGGGAGCTTGTGAGGGGATTCACAAGGGTTGCTCAAGGATCGCTCTGCTTGTCTTTCGTCTGGAGTTTCTCGTCCGTGGAAGGGTCAGTAGAGGTAAGGAGTTTTGCCTTTGGTTGTGGTTCTCTGCCAGCTTCAGGAGGAAGCAAAAGGAGGTAGGTTCTCTGCCTTGTCGGGGTGGAAAAAAGGAGTTTCTTGTGAGGGCTTCTCCGCCTAGCTGTGGGGGCTAAAGGAGAGTCACGTTTTGTAGTGCAATACTTGGAGGGTGCCTCCAAGGAGTGGACGTAGGTCTAGTCGACCGAACCACTATAAATCTTGTGTTCTTATTTTTACTTCCGCACTTTTAAATTCCGCATTTTGTTTGGTGGTGTGATTTGGTTTGTGAATTTATTTCTTTGTCTCAAGAATTTTTAAAATACCAATTCACCCCCCCCCCCCTCTTGGTTAGCTTGGGACTAAGTTCATAGGGCTTAACATCCCGAACGAACTTTCAAATAGATCATCCCGGTCATCTTGCGATCATTCAGGATAATATGATCGTATCAATCATCCTTAATTATCTCCTTGATTGTCTGATCAATTAAGGCATAATTGTGAATATTGTCCAGGCCGATTACCAAAACTACAGAATACCTTAATTATTTATGGCAAAAATTTCTTTCTATTTTGAGCCTATCATCCTGGCCGATACAAGTATCATCCAGGCCGATTGGCTCATGACAACTGCCTTAATTAAGAACCCCTGATTAGATTTTCTATTTTAAGCCCGATCGTCCAGGACGATGTAAATATCGTCCTGGCCGATTTGAGTAAAAATAGAATTCTAAGCCTCTAAAGTGTATGTGTGTAGGGTTACTTTGCATCAGTCACACCAAAGATTAAAATTGACTCAAGAAGAGAAAAAATAAAATTACAGACTGACTCAACCCTAATCTACCCATTCTTGAGCTGGCTTCATTTTTTCCGTCCGATCTTTGATTCCTGAAACGTCAGTAGTAAAAGACAGTCCAAGACAAGTAAGAGTGTTTGCCAATCATCAAAATATAGTTCATAGATATGAATTTACAATAGAGAAATGCTCTCAATGTGGATCCATAATGCACCCACCGTCCCTTTGCCCAAAAGATCCCATTCTTTCCCAGACTAATATACAAAGGACTAGAGGCTGAAGCTCCAGTCGTAAACCACGGTTCACACCGCCCCCTCGTCTCATCATTCCAAAGCCTCCACCAACAACCAAAGCCAATGCCATAATCCCAGAACCACCATTACTCCCAAATCTACCTCTTGGAAATATAATTTCGAACCTTAATTCCTCTTCAGGTGAGCTAACTGATCACCCTCCTTCATCCCCCCCCACCAACGCTCTTCCCCACCACCAAAAGACCCACCCACAATTAAAACCAAAAACCAGTTCGATGCTCTATCCAACTCTGAGAGCACAGAACAAATACCTCCTAAATATCTAGTCCCTAATACTAACCCAAACCTCTCTAATCCTAACCACAGCAGCCCTCCTCACACATCCCCTAGAAACCACCAACCCAACATTCCTAACAACAATGACATACCCTCCTCATCATCCACCTATACCTCTGATACTACCAAAACCCAGCAAAATACTCAGCAAAACCAAAAGAAAACTAGAGGCAAGCCCAAAAAGGCCTCTACCCCAACCCATAAATGTTAATGATCCTTCCAAACATAGCAGCTTGGAATATTCGTGGGTTTAACAACCCTGACAAAGTCTCATGCTACAAAAATTTAGCCCAAAAACATAACCTTGACATCCTCTTCATTCTTGAAACTAAAACCTCCCTTTCCTCTCTCTCCAGTCACTGGTTCCAAGCCAATCATAGAATTTTCCCTATGGAGAACTCTTACCACAACTTTCATCTTTCTAATCCAGGCCGTATCTGGATTAAGTGGAATGCCAATTTTGTTAACTCGTGAAATTACCACCAACCAGCTTATTCATGGGACTATTACGGTGGCCTCTAAACCCATCTGTGCTATTACCTCTATTTATGCTAGTAACTCTCACACCGAAAGGCAAATTTTATGGGACAACATTCAGAATATTTCGAGTACTATGGCCACTCCTTGTGCCATTATTGGCGACTTTAATTGCTGTCGATACCCTAATGAAAAGGTTGGGGGTATTCAGCTCAACAACACAAAACTTGGAGATTTCAATAAAGTTATTTTTAGTTCTAGCCTCCACTACCTCTCCTCTATAGACCATTACTTCACTTGGCACAATCAGCAGCCGGGTAACCCCATCCATATAAAACTGGATAGAGTTCTTATTAATGATGCTTGGCTAAATGTTTTTCCTAACTCTTATTATCTTATGGGGGATCCCAACTGCTCTGACCATTCCCCTCTCATTTTAGCTAATAATCATAATGGGATGAAAGGACACTGTTCTTGTATAAGAACTACTTCTCTACTAAGTTAAAATTTTGGGATTGTCTGATCTAAGCCATCTCTCAAGCCAATAACAGCAGTCCCCTTTGTTCCTTTTACAACAAGCTCAAAAGCCTCAAGAATCTCATTAAGCATAAAAATTGAACCAATTCCTCTGCTATCCAGAGAGAGATCGATTCTCTTACTGATCTCCATAATCAAGTCCTCACTAAACTCCAAGGGAATCCTATTGATCAAACCCTAAACACTGAGCTTAATAGCATTAATGCTAAACTCTCTTACTATCATATCACCCTTACTAGTTGGATGTCTCAAAGAGCAAAGGTTAGATGGCTGACCAATGGAGAAGACGACTTAAAATTATTATTTTCCAAGATCAACATTTCTTCCAATCACAACAGGATTAAAGAAATTGGTACAGACTCTGGGTCTATTTCCTCCCTCAAAGACATCTCCAACACTTTCATCAACCATTTTTCTAAGCTCTTCAACACCCAGAATTCTCCTTCCCCCAATTTCACCTCTCATGATATCCCCACTGGCACCACTATTCCACGTCACCTCTTGCCCCTTCTCACTGCCCCTGTTACTATGGAGGAGATCAAAGCTATTATTTTTTCTAGCAAAGCGAACTCTACACCGGGTCCTGATGGGTTCCCGTTTGAGTTTTATAAATCCACCTGGAATATCATAAAACACCCTCTTTGTAAGGCTATTCTTTCTTTCTTCTCCACTAGTTTCATGCCCAAACAAGTGAAAGTCACGGCTATTTCTTTAATCCCTAAGCAACCTCATGCTAGCACCATTTAAGATTACCATCCCATTTCCTTATGCAATGTGGTTTATAAGGTTATTGCCAAGATCATTGCCAATAGGATGAAAGAGGTTTTGCCCATCATTATCCACCCTAGCCAAGGTGGTTTCATTAAGAATAAAATCATCACTGACAACATTCTTCTTGCTAATGAGCTTCTAAGAAATTTTAACACTAAAGCCAAGAACAAGTACTTTTGCGCCAAATTTGATATTAGGAAAGCATTTGACACGGTATCTAGAGATTTTCTTCTGAATAGGCTGGTGGTCAAAGGCTTTCTGGATGTCTTTATTTCTTGGACTAAAGCCTGTATTACTGAGGTGCAATTTTTGGTTTATATCAATGGTGCTCTTTAAGGTTTCTTTAGCTCCACCTCTGGGCTAAGGCAAGGCTGCCCGTTATCTCCTTACCTGTTTACTGTTGTTATGGATGATATTTCTTCTTTACTGGATCAAGCTTCTAAACATCACAAGTTTGATGGCATCATCTCGGGTGACTGTTCCATCACCCACCTTATGTTTGCTGAAGATCTTTTGGTTTTTGGGGAAGCTACCTGTACTAATGCTCATACTCTCAATGCCATTCATGATAATTTTACTTATGTTACTGGTTTACATGTCAATGCCCATAAGAGTAGCATACTTATTTCTAAGGGTGCCTCTTGCAGGCTGAGCAAATTTGTGATATTCTTCATATTCAGCAATCCTTTAACCCCCTTAAATACCTTAGGCTTCCCATTTTTTACAAGAAGCTGAAAGCTTTTAACTTCCAACCCCTGATCCATAATATTAGCTCCTCACTTGCAGGTTGGAAAGCCAAAACGTTATCATTTGCTGGCCGTATCCAGTTCCTAAAATTTACCATTTGTAACACTTTGGCCTGTTGGATTAGGGGTTCTATCCTACCTAAAGGTTGCTGTAAAACAATTAACCATCTTTGCTCCTGATTTTTATACTTTGGGGATACTAGCTTGAAAAAACTTCATACAATCTCCTGGAAGAACACCTGTTTGCCGAAACAATTTGGGGGTTTGGGTATTCCCTCCATTGATAGCCTTCAACACAATTTTGCTTGCTCGATTATTTGGAGGTTTTTGAACAGTTGTAACCCTCTTTTTGACTGGTGGAGAGCTTGCTACACGTCTTTATGGAACTTATGGAATGGTAAAGGTTCGACTTACTAGAATTTTATTTGCTCCACTACTAATTCTGTTAAGCATTTCCTTAACCTTTTTGTCCACCAAACTAGCAATCTGTCATTTCTCTGGGACCCTTGGTGTAATGGTAAATCTATTGTTGATTTACTGATCACAAATTATGAGCTACAGGAATTTTCTTTTATGTTGAACTGGAAGATTTCTAAGGTTATTTGTGATTTGTTGTGGAATCTCGCTAACTGCCTTGATTCTTCTACTATCTCTGCTATTTCCTCAATTCACATTAATGAGGATGTGGAAAATCATCTTTGGTTGGGATCTCAGAAGCCTAAATTTTAAAATTTTCAAGAAATTTTATATGGTCATTTGGCTAAGATCCTCTGGCATAAACTTGTTTGGCATAAAAAAGGGGCTTTACGGTTTTCTAGTTTTACTTGGATGGCTTTTAAGGGTGGCCTTAAAACTGCAGATGTTTTAGCTCATCGTGGGATCAATACTGGTACTAAATACTATTTTTGTTTTGCTGAAAATGAAACAGTGTCCCACCTCTTTTTCGAATGCAATTTTACCTTTAACATCATCAAAGGGGTTCTTCCTTGGCTGGGTAATCATCTTATGCGGTCCAATCTTTACTAAGCTTTAGATAGTATGCTGGATCAAAGGCTTACATCAATTCACACCAGTTATTACTTGCTCTCTGGATGTGCTTCTGTTTATTTTATTTGGAGAGCCCGAAATGACAGACTTTTGGTGGTATTTTTGCATGTCAAGCCACGATTTCAAGGAAATTTCTCATGCTGTTCTCAGGAAGATTGCAAATTGGAATCTCAACTAGTGCATTCGCTAATGGTTTTTTTGGAAATTTTATGTTGTTGTTCACTGGAAGTTGGTTTTTTTGGAAGGACGATGATGATAACTACTCTGCAGCAGCCCTTAGGATGGTCTTATTGGCAACCAAGGGCATGGCATGGTGCAGTCCCTTCGAGCTTTTGACCCTACCCGAGTTCACCACTATTTGCCACCTGAGTCCTTTTGCTCATTTTAGCATTTTTCCTTTCCACATGTAATTTTGATTTTGCTATTTTTGTTGTCTTTGGCTTCACTTTTTGTTGTTGTGAACCAAGACCATAGGTTTCCTTTTTCTTACTTGTAATTTTATTTCATCAATGATACGGACTATGCCCCTAAATTTCCCCCCAAAAAAAAAAAAAAAACTTATACGACTGAATTTTTTTTTTTTTTTTCATTTATAGGAGACTCTTCCTACATATTTATGGTTAATACAAAATTTAAGAACTTTGATAAAGCATGCCATAAATTATTTTTAAATTTTAATTATTTATTTCTTATTTTTTAAAATTTTATTCATATGTACCATGTGCACATATATTTATTCTAGTAATCAATATGATTTGTTAAATCTTCTTTTAGTGATATTTTTAAGAAGTTGTTTGGTTGATTGTAAATAAATACAATTTAAAAAGAATATGTGGTAAATGGAATGTAATCTTACAGAAATATTTTAGACTTGTTTGGATGAGTTTGGTTGTAGGCTAGAATATTTTTTGTGGTAAAGTAAAAAAAATCTTTTGCCTTAGCATTGCACGAGTATCAAGCTCACAAATAGAGAAAATAGAATCACCATAATTTTTTTATATGAAAATCCTAAAGGAAAAAACCATGGGGCCACACCTAGTTGAAATGAAACAACTAGTGTATGAATATATTATAAATGATTGATTCATCCTAGAACTTGAGGATGATTAAATTATAATATTCAACTATTGGGTTGAAATCTAGCGACAAACTGATATCTGAAGAAAATTCCAACGACAGTCGGTGGTCGGGCGGAAGTCCAATGAATGTCTGATGACGGTCGATGTCCAGGCAATTATCGAGGAGGCTGGTGGCAAGAGAACTCTAATCTCTCTTCCTTCTTCTATCTTCTTTGCTTTGCCCCCACTTTGATGAAGAATGATGGTCTATTTATAGTTTTTTTGGAGTGGAATGACTAGTAAATAGGGAGAAGATCGAGGGTATGTGCTCTCGGACTATTTCAAATGGATGATTAATATTAATTCTCTTGATCATGGGTCATTTATAGAGTATTTGAGTATTTTAATGATATCATAATTCATCAATCTTGGGCTCATTGGATTCATTTCGTCGAGCAGCTCAATTCGACTATAAGCATGTCACATTTGGAAACCATTTGGTTATTAAATTTTTTGTTTGAACCTTCCTAATGCATTTTGAATCCTTGATTTGGACTCATTTAGTCTTGGATTTGGTAGAACTAGGTGTTGTTGGATCCATCTTTTCAATATATTCAATTTGACTATAAGCTTACTAAAATCAGAGTTCGGATGGTCCCATATTTATTTTTAAAATTTACATATTCAAATTTTCCTTTAGATTCGCGCCCAAATCATAAAAAGTATTTGATGATATATCAGTTGTCACTCTATTTTTAAACGTTAAAGCTATAGAAGTTTAAAAATACATGTTATAGCTTCAGGGAAATTTCAAACGTGGTTCAAAACTTCATAATAGCTTGATTGTGATTGTAAAGCTACTAATTAGTTTTGAAAATGTTAAAATTGAGTCATGAAGGTTAAAAAATAGTTTCGAGAACCCCACAAATGTCTGAATTATCTTGTCCAAGCCAACAAATTGGATTGACCGTGCCAAAAATTGGGCTCATGCATGACTTGGAGTTTGAATCAGTTAGATGGCCTCTATCGTTGCCGCCTCCAGAATGCCCGCCACCACCATGTGTTGCTCGACCTATCTGTCTACGTTGGCCTACCTGTCCGCATGAGTTGCTCGCTTGCACGCTGTTGCCTATGCAGTCTACGAAGGCACCTTTTTGGTGCAGCGTGTTGGTTGGCACGCTAACTATAGCTACAATTACAATTTAATACTTTTTTAACTTATATATATATATATATATTCCAAAAATTTCAGGAATATTCTTAGATATTCCTAAAAATTAAAAAAAAAAAATCTAAAAACTCCCCCACCCTTCTAGATAGGGGGAGAAATGAGCCTCTTTTAATAACTTGCTACATAGAATGATGGTCTGAAGAAATCTCATAAGGTGGCCAAGACTAACGAGGTGATTTCCAATGTTATTGCTGATTCTTTGATCATTTTCTGGAAGAAGTTTTATTTCACCAATGATCTTGTGGTGAAGGTGAATGAAAGTCTGATTGGGCATGTTCTCCTCCTCTAGGATATCGGGCTATCTATGAGTTTTGTTTAGGAGTAGGGCTATGATTTCCGCCTCCCTCATAGTTGATTGATATTTCAACACCATGTAGACTGAGTTTATCCTGATTCTCCTATAGAGCACGATCAATTACAATGGGATTAATTATCTTTTTTAAAGATCATGGAGCAGTGTTGACTCCATAGTGCTTCTTTCAAATAGGTTGATTCACTTGTGATGCATAGGGTCATAAAATATTCAGATCTAAGTGGCTGAATATTTGCACCCGAGATCTATCAAAGAGCTGGGCCGGTGGATTTTTCTTCATACAAAATGATTAGAATCTTTTGGAGAAATAAGTAAAACTGAAGGATTTACTCATTCCCTTTCATGTTGGAGCATAAGACATAATGATGATGCTCAACATTTTTTATGTATACAACCCTCACTATAAGGTATGCTATCTCAAAAAGTATATGGAGAAAAAATATTTCTTCAAGGTTGGATTATGTACTCAGGCGTGGAGGTTTCATGTATTTATGTTGAAAAAGTCATCAAAGGTTCAAGAATCATCTTTCCACACTTCAAATGCTCCCCTCTAAATGATTAGTGAATGATGCTGATCCACAGGCCTCGCCCAAAAAGAAGAATGTGGAGGAGATTTTAGCAGGTAATGTCAAAGGTCACAATTCATCTTCATCCATGTTATATATTCTAGAAGATATTTTGAAAAACCAATATGTTGGACGTCAATGAGGTAATTACTTGGTGAGTATGCACTTCTTTTTTGTTCTCCTTTTTTGCGCATTTATAAGGATATATCCTTTGCATATATCATCTTATTATTTTAGTTACTGCAATATATAAATCTTGAAGTTGAGCTAACTTAGATCTTGAATGATTGAAATGATGAATTTGTGAAAGTTAAATATATTCAAGGAGAGTATAAGCAAAAATATAATGGTAAGATTAAAGAGATGAAGGTAGAGGAAGAACATTTAGTATAATATAGAGTTGAATTGGCTATTATGGCAACATCTGCTTCTTCATAGAATCAATAGATAGATCAAATCCATATTAAACTAGTGGATGCATTGATGATTATTAATTTATATGTGAAGGACTAGAAAATCCTTGAGTAGAAGATACCAGCCTTTGAAGGTGAAAATAAGATATTTTAGGTCTTTTTTCTAAGAAAGAGATTACTCTATCAAAGGCTGAGTCCAAATAAAATTATCATCTCCCAAATTCATAGAAGAATTTAAGAAATTTATAGCCTTTAAGAGCCTAACAAAGAATCATGTTCAGGATGCTCATAATCACATATATGATGTAGAGGTGAAGACCTAAAAATAAGAGTGTATTGAAGAAGGCTTTATTTGAGTTTTTCTAAAAGGAATTCATCTATTATAGTGCAAGACTATAACTAAAATTGAAGAGTTGATACCTAGCTAGGCTTCTAATGATTTCCCTTCAGAATCATGTAATAATGCCCTTACCAGCGAGGATGATGATGTTGAGATTGTATAGTATTTCTTTGTTATTGGTTGCATCATTATATCTTTATTACTGATTATTTTATATATTTGAAGTTGAAGTTCTTATATATATATATATATGAAACTTATTTGATGGTTTTTGTTTTATTTCAAGTAGGGTGGTATAAAATATTTTAGTGAACTCATTCATCTTGAGTGAATGTAATAGACATTCTCCTAGGATATTTGACCTATCTGAGGTTGTTAGTCAAAACATGGCTTGATGATATCAACCTATATGGAAGAGGTCAAATCAAATCCCCCTAGGATTGATCATCCAATGATTGAGATACCATAAAGATTGTGTATGTCTCAAATCAAGGATAAAAGACTAGTCTTTTCTCATAGTACTTCTTGAGATATCTCTTTGAGTGAATTCTAATGAAGACTAAGGAAGTATTAGATACAATTATTAGAGTGCGCTAGTCAATGTTATTTGGAGCATCTTTGTATGTTAAGGAAGGACAATAAAGGAGAAAATTGATCATTCTTGGTGATATCATTCTATTGTATTTTTGTACTATGATTTCAATGAAAATGAGCTTGCTTATCTTTTCTTACATGTCAGGCTAATTTTTTAGTTTTGAATTGATGATGTAGAGAACATATTAAGTACTAATTGAAATTCTTGGACTATAACGTTAAATGATATTTTTGATATTATCATGCTCTTTATTTAATGTACATAATAGTCATATGTGTAGTTAAAACCTAGTGTGATGTATAAATTTGATGGAGAAATGCAAGGACAATCAGGAATATTAGAATAATATGTTTACATATCTCAACATAGGATATAGAATATGTTAGGTTCTTAAGGAGATGATATAAGTGTAGGAGGTCAGCATATATCTTTTTGACCCATATAAGTCGACAAGAATATAGGGATGCATATGCTCTATATCACTTCACAAATAAGATTTTTATTAGGAAATATAAAAAATTTATATTTTTCAATCCAAAATATTTTATTTAAATATTATATCCATTATCTTTCATTATTATTAGTTAGTGATTGAATCTCCAAAATCAAAATTTTTATTTCAGTAGGATAATTTTGTAATTAGAGTAAATATTAATAGTTAATTATTAGAAAGCATACTTCCTCATGGGTTTGACACTCTCTTGTATCACTTTATTACTTGATTTGGCATCTTATATTAAGTGGGGTTTATTATTTGTAAATCCAAGAAAACCCAAGCAATGTTTGAGAGATAGAGCCTTAAAAATGTTCATAATTCATAAGTGCACTCCATAGTCCCCATCAAGTTTATGGCACTATTTTTAGGTAAGTATTTTACTTTTTTTTTTTTTTTTTACAAAATTTTAACTATATTATTGAATTACTTGCATAATTAGACTTACTTATATCCATTATTTTAGGTCTTTTATTTGTGATTGCATATTTATTGTTACATTAGTTGTTGTTTTGAATAGTTTTGCATTTTGTTTTGTAATAATAATAAACTTATAATCTAAAAATTAGTGCATTTAATTATATGTATTATATATAATATATAACATCATAGTGCTTATTATTTGAGCACCATGGTGCTTAGTCATTAAAGTCAAAAAGTGTGCCTCTACATAAAGTAAAAAGTGCATTGTACTATTATAACATTAATTATTAAAATTAGGAGAGCACTGCGACGTTGGTATGCATCATAATTATTTCATTTATAATGCCGCAACGGCTCCTTTTCATTTGCACCCCAACATTTCCACACGTCGAACGTCGCAACGGTAGCCCTTTCCAAAAAGGCGCTCTAATTTCCAAAAACTAGTGTCGCTTTGCCATGTGTCATGAACCACTGTAGCACTTGTCAATTGACCAATCTATCATTTTATACCTACATTAAGCCCTGTAGAGTCATGTCTCACAGTGTCGAAGTGCTTCATCATGTTATAAGTAGGGGATCCATTTTCATTTCATTCGCACCTTCCATTTCCATCAAACTCTTATTATTTCTTTGAAATCCTCTATAGAATAATGGCTGCTAAGATGTTTGGAAAGAAAAGGGAATCTTATTCTTTTGATAAGAATCGATTAATCTCTGTTAATATTGAATCTAGATTTGTTGACTCGGTTATAAACAACCAACTGATTCCAGAATGAGTTTTTTAGATTCCTACTTGACCCATTATGTAAATCATAATGAGTAGAGGCTGGAAAAGTTTATGTGAAGAGCTATATGATGTTATTATTAATATTTTCTGAGAATTTTTTGCAAAGGGAAAAGAGACAGTGGATAATAGATGTTATGTTTAGAGTAAGTGGGCCCCAATTGATTCAATAGACATTAACAAAATTTACAAAGTTAGGGACTTCAAATTTGATGAGTATAATGACTTTATTAATATGCCTATAAATCTTGATGTCATCTTGAACATTTTGTGTAGACCTAAAAGCATAGAAAGATAATAAAATTATCAATTTTTCTTGCCTCTTATATGACTCAAACATCCAAAGCATGGCATTACTTTATTTATACTCATTTGTTACCTAGTCAAAATATTAGTGAAGTCACC
Source organism: Dendrobium nobile (assembly GCA_022539455.1). NCBI lineage: Eukaryota > Viridiplantae > Streptophyta > Magnoliopsida > Asparagales > Orchidaceae > Dendrobium > Dendrobium nobile. Next base: position 50,889,315 of record CM039721.1, read on the forward strand.
CGTGGTCGTGCTCTTTTGAACTATTCAATTCAAATGGGATATTTCATTGATGTTGAAATAGTTATTTTTTTAATCTCTTATGTACATCATTATGGGTACCACATATATTAGGTTAGGACACCCTTCTCTTGTTTATGCTTTGTGTGTAGCAGTAGGTGTTAAGGGGGAACAAAATAAAGAATAATTATTTCCCATTCAAGATCTCACCAAAAGAAAAAAATTAGGTTTTAAGAAAGCAAGAGAGGAAGAGAAAGAAGGTGATTTCAGTGAGCCAAGATCATATGGTAGACCAAGAAGCAGTAGTAGCAATATGAATGCCAAAGCTCCTAAAACATTAGGAGAACATGTGGCAGAATTGAGAGGAAAAATGAAAGAGGTGTTTCACTTTGTGAGGAAACTAGGAATTAGAAAATTGAGATGAAAATGAGGATGGCTCATAGAATGGACCAACAAGACAAGTATTATACATATACCTTAGACTTTAATAATGCACTTATGGTTTGTTTAAGAGAAGCCCTTTCGTGGAGCATCCTGAATAACTTGAGTTCTCCTCTACACCTACATACAATCCCGTTATTTAGTATCCTTGAGAGAAAGGACATGATGATAAGGAGGAGGGGAATGAGAAGAAAGACCCTGATTTAGAGAGTTAGGGGTTGATTTTCTTTTTCTTAAGTGAGAGATAATTTGGAAGCTATTTTGGTTGGGTAGCATATTTTTATTTTAAGTTGGGAAGGGAAACATTGTTTTGATGTATAGTTTGGCTGAAGACTTAAAATTTAGTGCTTATGGGAGGCAACCCACTTGAGATGATATGTATGGTAGTTAGTGTGCTAGTTGTCTTGTAACTTGTGTTATGTTCATGCTATGTTATCATATGTTTTATGCCCATTTTATCATCTAAAAGAAAGCATGTGTAGTGTTAATTGTTGTTTTTATTTTTATTTACATTTTATTAAAACCCCTCATGCTTACTACTAATTTCATTATTTCTTATATTTTTATTATTTAATTAACCTTAGTAAAAATGATAATTAAGATTTATATAAAATTAGGATATTAATAAAATTCTATATCATAATTCAGATGAACGCTATTTAAACTTAATATAGTGAAAAAACTAATAATTAGCTAACTTAGATCATTTAAGTTATTATTTTAATTTGAAATTATAATTTATACCTTTATGCATTAATTTTCTAAATAAAGATGAATAATTAGGATTAAAGATTAGATTTGAGTATATTAAAATTGAAAATCATAAGTAAATTGAATTTATAAATGGTAATCATTTTAAATCCATACATAAAATTCATTAAGATTGTAAAAGAATTTGAAGAAAAATTGATATTCAAAATCAATAACTATGTATTTTATGAAATTAAAAAAAAACTATAAAAATAGTTTTAAAAAGAAAAATTAAGAAATGTGAAAATAATTAAAAAAAAGAAAGAAATAAATAAATAAGATGAGTACATTCAAAAATTGGTATCAATTAAAAGCTTAGAATCTGATTATAATCTCATACTTAAATTCATAAAGGATGAAATAAGAAAATTAGTATAACTAATGATGAACTAATGAAGTTTTAATTTTAACTACTTACATATCTAATCTTAAGCTACATTATTCACTTTAAAATTTAAAAATTAATAATTAAATCAATAAGCTATAAATTCAAATTGAGTAATAACAATGATAATTGATTAGTCTAATTATTAATATATTTTCAAAAAAAATAATTATAACTTTATTTATTTTTACTAATTCTAGACCATGATGTATTATTCAATATTTTAGTAATTTTAAATTATCAATTTTTACTTTGGTTAATCATTTAATCAGAATTGTAAAAAAAAAATTATTTGCTTTGGGACAAGCAATAATTTAAGCTGGGGAGAATTTGATAAGTATAAATAAAATATTATTTTATGCATTATATTTTTAATGAAAATATATTGTTTTAGTTATGTTGTATAAGAAAAATATAGAAAGGGCCCAAAGTTTTATGTACCATCTATCACTGCAGCTTTAGATAAATCAACGCCACAATGCTTTCAAGGACACCGCCAAAGCACCACAATATTGACATTGCAGCACAAAATTATTAGTATAGCATCGAGATATTAAAATGATCATCTTGGTAGTGTCATGTTCACTGTTTACAAGCATCGTGGTATCACAACCTATCATGCCTTAGCACCAAAATTGTCATTCAGGTGCCATAACTTCTAAAAGTCAGTAGCTCTGCGACATAGAAGTTGTATATTCTAAAGGACACAATCTGCCAACAAAGCGACGTGAATGTTCACTAAGTAATTGATCCACGTTAGCAAGTAACGCAGTAGAGAAAAAACATCAATGCATCAGTGTTAGTTCATTTTTTGGGCACTGCGGCGCCAATCTTTTATGAACCACAGTGCCAGTTGCCTAATTTATATTTTTCTATAAATAGTCATTGTGTTATTTTTGTAATATAGTTTAGTCACTTATCTAATTTCAGTTCTTTTTAGAGTACTTCTTGAGATCTATCTTAGAGTAAATTCTAAGGGTGACTAGGAAAGTACTAGGTACAATTATTAAAGTGTGTTAATAAGTGTTACTTGATGCAACTTTGTATGTTAAGGAAGGAGTGTATAGGAGAAACATTGATCTTACTGATGATAATATTCTCTAATATTTTTCTTCTTTTATGATTTCAATGCAAATGAGTTTTTTTATCTTTTCTTCTATATATGGCTAACTTTCTAGTTTTGAATTGATGATGTAGAGATCATATTAAGTATTAATGAGGATTCTTGGGCTATAAAGTTAAAAAATACTTTTAATATCATCTCTCTTTTTATTTAATGCATATAGTGGTCATATGTATAGTTAAAATCAAGTGTGATGTATAACCTCGATGGAGGAATGCAAGAATAACTTGGAATATCATAATAGTATGTTTACATACTTAGACATAGGATGCAAAATATGCTAGGTTCTTAAGAAGATGATATAATTATAGGAGGTTAATAGATTTCCTTTTCACCCCTACAAGCTCGATATAGATCTAGGGATTCATATGCTCTAAATCACATTACAAATAAGTGCTTTAATAGGTAAGATAGGAAATTTACATTCATCAATCCAAAATATTTTATTTAAACAATATATCCATTATTTTTAATTATGGTTAGTTATTGATTAAATCTCCACAATCAATATTTTTATTTCATTAGGATAATTTTATAATTAGAGTAAATAATTGTAGTTGATTACTATAAAGTATACTTTCTTGTGGGTTTGACACTTTACACTATCACTTTATTATTTGATCAGCATATATACTTGCATATATTAAGTAGATTTTTTTATATATATCAAAGAAAACCTAAGCATTGTTTAGAGGAGATAAAGCCTTAAATATTTTCACAATTCAAAAGTGCACTCAATCAATCCCGTTATAGTACAACAAGAGTAGAGGACATTTGGGAGTTTCTCAACATATTGCCCCTCATCCTTTCCTAGGAATGTCTCCAACCATTTCAGTATTATTCAGTTTGTAACCTCTGTTTGTCTATTTTCCTTAGGATGGACTACTAGTTGTATATGAAAATCCTTACAAAATGATGTGAAGATATTTTTAGTGAATTGAGTCCTATTCTCGATGATGATCCTTGAAGGAATGTCAAAATGATAGATTATATTTTTCCATAAGAATTGTTCTATATTAGCTTCTATGATCTTGCTAGAGATTTTATCTCCACCCATTTGGTGAAGTAGTTTATAGCTAGAATGATGATTTTTTTTTCTAGTGACTATAAAAAAGGTTCAATTATATAAACTTCCCATTAGGCTAAAGGCCTTGGGCTTTGGAGTAATAAAAGCTCTACAATGGGTATATGGGTGAGATTAGAATGTAATTGACAATTTTTAAACTTTTGAGTAAATTCAAGTGCGTTATATTTCATTGTGGGCCAATTAAATTTCAATCTCAAGATTAAAAGTATGAGATGCGCCAAGAGGGGAGGTAAATTCATATTTTTTGAAATAAAGATCAAGCCTAAACAAGAATTCTACCTTTATTATGAATTTCAAAAAATAACTTAACTAATTAGAAGCTAAAGCTAGTGATTAAAAGATGATTGAAACAGTGGTGATGAAATTTTAAATCGTATTTAAAAGTACTACAATCAAATTCTCACCAAGCAATTATATCAATGTTAAATGCAAGAAAAAATAAAATGTAGTAAATGAAAAAAGTACACCAGAAGATTTATAGTGATTCGATCATTTGACCTATGTCCACTCCCCGGAGTCCTCCACTCTGGGAATTACACTAATCAAAAGTAATTCTCCTTCTTATCCCACAACAAGGTGGAGATACTTTTACACAAACTCACTTTCACCTTCCCCGATGTGGTGGAGTGTCAGAAGCTATGTCACCCTCCTAATGACGGCAGCAAACCATCTTATTCTTCTCTATCCATGAGAAGACAAAGGACCTTTAAGGATGTTGACCTTAAAGGCTCTCCCCCAAGAGAGCTCCCACAAGACTTACCCAGGCCACAAGAGGAGCAAGCGTGCAACAGGATTGGAGCAACCATGTGATCCCCTCATACGCCTTCTCTCTCACAAACTCATCTTCTCCTTCCTCTCACAAGCCCTAAATCCCTTTAAGAAGCTCCCTGTCAAGAGTTTCCTTCCTTTTCACGTTCCTCTCTCTCTCACTTTCAGAAGATAAAAGCATTGAATAAATATCAGGCTTCAAGAAACCCTAAAATTTTTAATTTAGCCATTTAAGTTCATACAGTACAATCACTATCGTATAGTACGATCAGTTCAAAATAGCTTTCATCCTAGTACGAAGGAGTATGAATAGGCAATAATTGTCCAATACATCATATAATATGATACAAATATCATTCAGTATGATATACTATATTTCTTTTATTCATACAGAATGAATGCTGGGATGACAAAAATTCATCTCTATTTATCATCTGGTATGATCCAACTCGTACAGTACAATAAGTTAAAATATTTAGGTCATCTGGTATGATGTATATATCGTAAAGTACGATTAGTTCAAAAATTAAGGTTTTGTCTGGTATGATATTCAGGATGACCAAAAATAGCCCCGTTTCATCGTACGGTACAAATCGGGTTGTATAGTACGATCACCAATCATTAATTAAACCTTGATTTAATTGACTAATTATTGGGGTTATTTTTAGCAAGTATTTAAATATTTGTGCAGTACGATATTATTGTACAATTAGTTCAAATTTTTAAATATTAAAAACTTGCTTAAATTAATCTAACAGCTAGGGTTTTGGCTTAAAAATGAATCATACATTTTGATCATTATCGTATAATATGATCATTATCATACAATGCGATTAGTTCACAGAAGATAGTTGTTGAGCCACAGTGTATCATATAGTATGATTTTAAATTATACAGTACGATATACATACAAAATAAATTTTTTCCTATAAAAAACTCTCCCCCTGTGTGTGTGCATGGTTACTCAGTTTGCATAAACTTTTTGTTGTCAGACTCAAGAAATAAAGAAAATAAAAAAATATAAAGTTACAGACTCCTTCATATCCTTTTCTACCCAGTCTCGAGTCTTCTATTATCTTGAGTAGTGTGTGATCTCCCTGAAATATTAGTACTCATAAACAAGAGTAACGTTCAAAATATTTAATAAAGAATAAGATAATTCAATCAAAGTTTATCATACAGTACAAAGGTGAATTGTATAGTACAAAAGGTAGATATCATACATTATGAAAGACAATTATATTACACGAAATGATTTTAATGTTTGGCCATATGTATCATACAGTATAAAGTTTATCATATAGTATGATAGACAAATCAAAAATCTAATCTAGAACATTGGTTGAACAAAGGGCTATTATTTGTATATTTTGTAATGATCGTACAGTACAAAGGTGAATTATACAGTATGATGGTGACAAAGAATTGGTTATTTTGGGAACTCAGTGAGATAAGTGTGTGAAGATCAGGAAACACCTTAGACCTTTTTTTTGTCTAAAAAAGTTTTTTTTAATCAAGAATGAATGTCTATGACACCTAGTTTTGTCCTCAAGGTGTTAAAGGTATCATAAGCTAGTGGTTTCATGAATATGTCTTCCAATTGATCTCCTGTAGCTATATGATGTAATTTTATATGTCCTTTGACTACATGATCTCTTATGAAGTGATGTCTAATATCTATATATTTTATTCGAGAGTGTTGAATTAGATTTTTGGATATACAAATTGTATTAGTGTTTTCACACATAATTGGGATGCTTCCTACGGGTAATCCAAGATCTAGAAGTTGTTATTTCAACCATAGCACTTGTGCAACAGAACTTCCTAATGTTATATATTCTGCCTCAACCGTGGAAATGGCTACTGAATTTTACTTCCTATTGGACTAGGAAACTAAGGATTATCCTATGAATTGATAGGTTCCAGAGATGTTTTTCCTATCCACCCTACATCCTACAAAATTAAAATCTGAGTACCCTAAGATTTTAAAGGAGGTGATGTGTCTAGGATACCAAATTCATAAGTTTGGGGTGCCTTATAGATATATAAGGATTCTCTTGATCGCGGTCAATTTAGAATCTTTAGGGTCAGCTTGGAATCGGGCACAGAGGCACACACTAAACATTATATCCAGTCTACTCGCAGTTAAATAGAGGAGAGATCTAATTATTCCTCTATATTATTTCTGGTCAGCTGATTTTTTATTTGAGTCTTTGTCTAGTTGAATTATAAAACTCATGGGAGTGTTCATGGCCTTAGCACCATTTCATATTTTTTTCATAATATCCTTGATGTATTTAGTTTGGCCAAGGAATATTCCATCTTCCATTTATTTTACACTAAAACCAAGAAAATTATTTAGCTCTCCCTTCATGCTTATTTCAAACTCTTTAATTATTATTTTTTAGAATTCAACATATAAGGTTTTATTTAAAGATCCAAATAAGATGTCATCTACATAAATTTGAATAATGAGAATTTCATCTTTTTCCCCTTGTAGAGAGAGGGTGGTATCTACACTACCCTTAACAAATCCTATAACTAGTAAGAATGAGCTAAGTCTTTCATACCAGGCTTTAGGTTCTTGCTTTAACCCATACAATGCCTTTTTTAATTTGAATACATGATTTAGGAATCATGAGTTTTCAAATCTGGTGGGTTGCTCAACATAAACATCCTCTTTGATTACCCCTTTTAAAAAGCACTCCTAACATCCATTTAATATAATTTAAAACCCTTAAAGCAAGCAAAGGCTAAGAGCACCCTTATGGCTTCTAATCTAGCTATTGGGGCAAAGGTTCTTCAAAGTCTATGCCCTCAATTTGGTTATACCCCTTAGCTACTAGTCTGGCCTTATTTTTTACTATGGTTCCTAGGTCATTCACCTTATTTTTAAAGATCCACTTTTTTCCCACTATACTCTGTTCTTTAGGTCTCTTGACTATTTCCAATACATCATTCCTAGTAAATTGGTTCAACTCTTCTTAAATTTCTAGGATCCAGAATTCATCCCCTGAAGCTTTATTTATACTCGTGGATTCTATCATAGAAATAAATGCATAATTACTAACCTCTTTCCTAAGTCCGTGCTTAGTTCTCATACCTTTTGATGGGTTTCCTAAGATTAATTCTTTAGGATGACTAGAAGAATATCTCCAATCTCTAAGCATTTATTCTTGTGGTTCTCTCCTTTCTCCAATGGTCATGGTTTCTACTCCCTGAATGGCATCTACCTCATCTTCTTAAAATTTAGGTTCAGAGGACTTATCTGATTTATCAAATACTATATGGGTAGACTCTTCTACTACCAGGGTCCTCTTATTGAAGATTCTATAGGCCTTACTTATAGATGAATAACCTAAGAAGACACCCACATTAGCTTTGGGATCAAATTTTTTCTATAAGATATTTCCCATTGATTAAGATAAAACATTTGTAACCAAAGACATATAAGTGCAAAAGATCTGATGTCCAACTCTTAAGGAGTTCATAGGGTGTTTTATCCAGCTTTGACATAATATTCACCTTATTTAAAACATAATATGTAGTGTTCACTACTTCTGTCTAAAAATATCTAGGAAGAGTGTACTCAGCTAGCATTGCCCTAGTAACTTTTACCAAGGTTTTATTATTTCTCTAAGCTATCCCATTTTACTGAGGAGTTTTAGGGGCAGAGAAGTTATGCTCTATTCCTATCTCTAAACAAAAAGATTCAAATCTTTCATTTTGAAACTCTCCCCAATGATCACTATGGATTGTTGAGATTTTGCATCCTAATTTCTCAAATGACTCACTCTTATGTGCTAAGAATCTTACCTAAGTGAATATGGAGAAGTCATCCACAATCACAAATCCATAATTTTTCCCACCTAGGCTAGCTGTGCTAATGGGACCAAATAGGTCCATATGAAGCATTTGTAGTGGCCTATATGTATTCACATCCTTGATTGAATGAAATGATTATTTTACTTATTTTCCCAATTAGCAGGCATCACATAGATGGTCTTTAGTGAAGTCTAACTTAGGTATGCCTCTAACCAGGTTTTTTGGAGTGATATTCTTAAGTGATTTCATGCTAATATGACATAGTCTCCTATGTCATAGCCAAGAGTCATCCATTATTATTTTTAAATACAGTGAATTTGAATTTTTAATACAGTTAAGATCTAATATATAAATATTATTTATCCATTTTGCTTTCAATACAAGTTTATCATTTAATCTAATCAAGCATTTGTCAGAGAAAAATTTTATGTCAAATCCTTTGTCACACAATTAACTAATACTTAACAGATTATGCTTTAAACTGAAGTTATGAGATGCGCCAAGAGGGGGGATGAATTGGAAAACTTGTTACAATAAAAAAATCCTAAACAAGAGTTCTAATAATTTTTTTTTATATTTTTAAAATTTAAACAAGAAAATTAAATTATGTGGAAGTAAATTCTTGAAATACAATTTGCAACAACGAATTGTTACAATAATTTTCACCAAGCAATTTTAATGTAAATAAAATGCAAGCATAAATAAAAAATAGTAAAGGAAAAACACACCAGAGATTTTACATTGGTTCAGTCACTTGACCTACGTCCAGTCCCCGGAGTCCTCCACTTCAAGAATTTCACTACTAAATAATAGTTCTCCTTTTTGCCCCTCGGTAAGGCGGAGAAGCCCTTACAAACCTCACTTTCACCAACTCAGCATAGCAGAATTCGAAGCTGTGACGGCAGTGTACCTTCTCATTTTTCTCTCTCTGGAGAAGGCAGAATACCTTAGAGGATACAGATGTAGAAGAATCATCCCCTCGGAGAGCCTCCCACAAGATCTTCTCGGACCACAGGAGGAGGAGCAAAGTGTAGCAAGCTTGGAGCAAACATGTGATCTCCCTCACACTCCTTCTCCCTCATTAAGCCCACCTTCTCCTTCCTCTCACAAACCCTAAAATCTTCTCAAGAGCTCTCTCCCAAGGAATCCCTCTCTAATCACGTTCTTCTCTCTTAGTCACACCAAAAAAATAGAAGTTTTTGATATTTAAAACAGGCTCCAAGGAACCCTAAAATTTTCAAATTAGCCATTAGGATCGTACAGTATGATACAATATCATACGGTACGATTAGTACAAAATGGACATCATCCTGATACGAAGGTTTACGAACAGGCAAAAAGTTCTGAATATAATTGTACAGTACGATATAAATCCATACAATACGATATGTAAAATCCTTTTATTCGTATAGTAAGATTTCCGGGATGATGAAACTCATCTCTATACATCATAGGGTATAAACTACTTCATATAATATGATTAGTCAAAATCAATAGATCGTTTAGTACAAAAATCAGGACGTTCAAAAATAGCCTCAGTTGATCGTATAGTACGAACCAGGTCGAATAGTATGATAACCAATTAGAAATTAATCCTTGATTTATGCACTAATCTCGAGGTTAATTTAAGTAAGTATTTAAAAATAGGTCATACAGTACGAATGGTATCATACCATATGAAGTGTTATTAAACTACTTAAATTAATCTAGCGGCTAGGGTTTTTTATTAGTAACACATTGTACAATATGATTATATTCGTACAGTATGATTTTTTCATAGAAAGTCATTTCAGCCAGATCAGATCATACAATATGATCAACAGAGAAAAAAAAATCATTTTAAAAACCCTCTCCCCCTGTGTGTGTGCCTGATTGTTCAATCTTACATATAATTTATGGCCAGACGTAAGAAAAGAAAAATTGATAATAAATAAAAAATTATAATGTTATGAACTCTAACTCCTAATCTACCTAGTCTTGAGTCTTCTTGTTGTCCTGAGTAACTTGTGATCTCCTTGAAATGTTAGTACTCACAGACAAGAGCAGAAATCAAAAGTATTCAATGAATAGTAATTCAAACGGCATTATTTTTCATCATCAAAATCTCACACTATGGATCATGGAATGCAACATAAACTATTAACTAATAAAATGTTTTCAATTAAAATTTTTTTAGAATTTCTAACAATACTTGAGCCCACCACCTTCTCGGTAGAGTTGTCTCTTAAAGTAAGCTTGCCTCCAATCTAGGTTTCCATGTAATGAACTTCTTAATGTCTCCAGTCATATGTCTTGAGCATCAACTATCAAAGTACCACATGCTCTCAATAGGTCTTTCATGAGAGCTCCCCTATAATGTCATTCAAAGGCTAGATTTGGGAACCCAAGTGAGTTTAGGTTCCTTCTTATGCTTGCATGAGTGAGATGTATGCATACTCTATTATGGTGAATGCAATTTAGGTCTCCTCACGAGGTGTGTCCTACGATTAATCATGCAAGTGCGGGCTATGTGTCATAGCATGCCATAAGAGAAGCACCTAACATCAGGAAATGGGTTCACTAACCTATGTGGGTGATGATGCATCTTCTTAAAGGTTTGTGATGCATTCAATATCGGGGGTTGGCTCATTTGGGCTAATGGGGATGATGGTTTATTATTTTGAAGTGCTATGAGTTTTGCTTTCAAAGCTTTATTTTCATATTCATAAGCTGCCACTTCTACTTTTAACTGATCTTTATTATTATCTATTTCTCATGCAAGTTCATCCAATTTCTTATACTCTTTTTTTAACTTAATATGTGATGTCTTCAAGGAATCATATGCATCGGATAATTCAATATGCTTTTTATTTAATGTATCAAACTCATCAAGGGACATGTGATATCTATCTAAATCAGAATGTTCTTTAACTAAATTAGTTTTTTCAGCTTGTAAAGTAATAAATTCAACGTTAAGGTTGGGCATTTTCTTTAACTTTCTATACAAATCATGAATTTCTTTCAGAAATAACCAATAATTCTTTATATGAAAGTTGACATACCTTGTCTTGATCTAATTGATCAAGATTATCGTTAGTCATTAGACACAAATTTGTTACCTCCTCCTCTGCTCTTCTTTTGATGATTCTGAGGTAGTGTCAGCCCAAAATGCCTTATGTTGCAAATCTGATTTTATGGGTTAGAATTTTGATGATAGCAAACATTCATATTTTTGTTTGATTGCATTGCCTACTAACATTTTAGGTCCACAAGATCGAGTGCAACTCAAGTTAGCTCAAGATTGGGTAGATTAGGTCTGAGTCAATTTGTAAATTTTTCCCTTTCTTGAGTCTATTATAAATGATGTGGTTCCTGATGCTAAGTAACGTTACACACACACACATGGGAGAAAATTTTTATCTGTTAGTTAGACTTCTCTATTTTAATTACATCATCCAGAATGATCCAAACATCATCCTGGATGATCTGTTAAAAATAGAAACCCTAATTAGGACATCCTGGTTAAGGCAGACATCATTAAGCTCATCGTCCTAGATGATATTTATATTGTCCGGGATGATAGGCTCAAATCAAAAAGAATCAGCCACCAGATTTACTTAGGTATTATTTATTTTTGGACATCATCCATGACATCGTCCTGGACGATGCAACAAAATTATGCCTAAATTAATCTGCTTATTAAGAAAAGCAATTAAGGTTTTGATTGCTCGATCCAATCATCCTGGACGATCGCATGAACGACTGAGATGATCAGTTCAAAAAACCTTAGCTATTCCTGGACGATCTACATTAGCTAGCTGCCTCTAGGGCAATGGTCTGGACAATTTTCTCGTATTTGAACTAATCATCCGGGATGATCATGAGATTGGCCTAGACGATCAAGCTATTTTTTCATCATCCAGATATCCATTCAGTGCAATTATTTGGATGGTATTCAAGGATTTATACTGATCATATAAGACGATATTATATCGGTCTGGATGATATAAACAAAAATCTTCTAATCATCCCAAACCGTCTGGGGTGATTGAGAAAAATTTATGTTGATCATCTAGGATGATATTTATATCATCCTAGAGGATAAAGTCTATTTGGATAAAATAAGAGCTATTATGAAGCTCTTAAATAACTCTTCTATTTAAGAGCTTTTGTTCTACCCAGGAGCTCATATTTTGCTACTGTCATGACCTAAGAAAGCCTAGAGGAGAGGGAGAGAAAGGGAGAGAGAGAGAGGATCTTGTGAGGGGGAGTTTATGAGGGGTTTCATAAAGGTTACTCCAAGCAAGGATCCAAGTCATCTTCTCTAATCATCATCCCTTGTTCTTCGAGGTTTGAGAGAGGTCCACTTCAACAATCAATCAAGGTTCTCTGCCTGCTTCAGGAGGAAGCAAAATGAGTTAGGTTCTTTGCCTCATTGATGTCGGTGGAAAGGAGGTTTTGTACAGGCTTCTCTGCCTATTTATGGGAGCAAAAGGAGAGTCACTGAGTTTAGTTCAATACTCGGAGAGCGCCTCCGGGGAGTGGACGTAGGTCGATTTGACCGAACTACTATAAATTTTTATGTTCTTTTCTACTGCTTTTTTCGCATGATTTCTTTGTGATGAATTTTTTAAGATTACTGCAATCACTGAATCTAAAGATTTGAATACTTATTTGATTGATAACTTACTTTGATCATTCATTACTTACGAATAAGGGGTGAATCAAAGAAATCTTGATACAGGTGAGAGAAAAAAAAGGAGAAAACTGTGGCACTAAAGGCCAAAAACACAGACACTGACTCTTCTAAGTCTGAAAGTGATGATATTGCCTTAATCACGAGACAATTCAAAATATTTCTAAGGAAGAAGCATAAGAACCATCATAAGTGGAATAAAGGTAAGGGTAACAATTTTATGAGTTATAATGATACTATCAATTTTGAACAGAACCGGGGAAAGTATACAGAAAAGACAGTTCTTTTCTATTATGTAGTAGTCTTATTAGAATTCTTTCTAATTATATTCAATTCTATTAGTTATATTATTCTTATAGTCTTAGTTTTAGTATTAGTTAGTGATCCCGGCTCGGCGAGTGCTTTCTTCCGTGATGAACTGTTGGCACCAGTCCTACATTTTGTCTCTGTGGACCGAAGGATGAGTTGTCTGAGCCACCCTAGCATTTCTTTTGGGGTCGGCTTATTTTTTCTTTCTTTTCAGTGACCTTTTTTCCTTTGACTAGAGTCTTCTTTGTTATCTTCTAGTGCCTTCTGTACTCTAGCTTAGGAAGTTCAATGCCGTATTGATCACGGATTCCTCCTCTTCCCCAGATCAACATGCTGGTTAGGTGTCATCCTAGACCAGAGGAGCCAACTATAACATCAAGGCCACTCCCAGAGGACATAGAGGCATAGGTGGGGCACACACAAGAACAAACACAAGCAGCCAACACTCCAGAAGGATTGGAAATGAACGATTGGAAGAACAGGTAGAACATATTAGTACAGGGTCAGTCAAGTTGGACCCCCCCAGACATCGATACATTGAATCGATCCAAGCTAGTACCCAGAGGAGGTAAATTGACTCCATTGGGCCATATCACTTCCAGAATGACAGGAGCAAGTTAGACGTCGCAGGGAGGCAGCTTACTTAGCTCATGATGAGCTAGATAGGAGCACTGATGCTTTTAACACCGTGAGAGATCAGCGAGCGCTACAATCGAGATAGAGGGCTTCACCTCTAGGATGAAGACACTCTGGAAGGAGATTACAGGGCTGATGTCTTGCAGAGTGACAGGTCTTGCATCGTATTTGCCTAACGAGGCAGTGATTAGCGAGATGTCTTACTTTTCTTACTGGATCAACCGAATCTACTGCTGCTCCAGCTACCCCTGTTCTAGCCACTTCCCATCCCTACGCGGGCCTTTCTCAAGCTACGGGCTTTGCAAGTGGAACTCAATTGGCTAAACCAAAAGATCCTAGTCGGTTCTTAAGCTCTTTGCCTCTTTGCTAGAGGAAAGCTCTCCCTCGTCCGGTTCTACTCTGACACTGAATTCTTCCTATCACGATCTCGAAAGTCTTCCATTTCCAACTAGGAAGGCACGTAGTGAAAGAGAAGCGATTTCATTCGATTTGTTGTGGATTGGATGATGGAAAAACCAGCAAGCAGCAAGCGGGGGAGAGTCAAGTTGCCGTAGCTCGCCTGGATGACTTGTACAAAGTCAGCAACCATTTTGGGGCGCAAGCGTAGGCAACACGGTACTGACGGGGTGGGGAGCGTAGTGAACTGGTTTTCTGAAAAGGTTGGAAGATCTGGCCAAAGAAGGTGATAGCCCTGTTCATTCGTTCCCATGGTTCGATCCCGAATTCAAGAAAGAAAAAGAGAAATCTCGTATAGAAAGAAGTTAGATAAGAGAAATTTCTGCTTCGCTGCTTTTTTACTTGGCTGTACGACGTGAGTTTCAATGTCTCCCCTCTTTTGGAGGAGGCCTGCCGATATGCCATCTGATGAGCCTAGCGAGGATCATATCTGGGCTACTATTGATAGCCATGATCCGACTCCACCCAAGAGCGCTTATGTCATATGGGAACTCATGGCTGGAAACAATCCTTATGATTTTGATATCCGGTAAGAATAAGAAGAATCAAAGTCCAGGTTGGTTGGTGAGCCTAGTGATAGGAGACTATCTAGCTTGGTTCGGAGAGCACTTGTTGGGTGAAAGATTTGTTTTTTGCTAAATGTTACGGCCTAAATGCTAAACTATTGACCCTACTTGTTCGGATGGGTGTTCACCCCAAAGTGTTCCCGGACTGCATGCATACATCCGTAAGTAACTTAGTGCAACATGGCAAATTTCATTGAGAGGAATCAGCAAAGAAAAGAAAAACTGGTCTTCATTCATGTGTATTTCAGAGATTGTCCTCGGGCTGAGGAGTGTGGTCGAGCCTATCTCCTATTCTTTGGGATTAGGATTAGTAACACCAATAACAGAATTCCTCCCTATGGTTTGCTTTTCCAGGAAAACACCAATTTCAATGGTAGTTGGGGGAAGAAGCCGATTTCGTATTATCAGCCGCATATTAGATCAGCTGTTTCTAGTGCTACCATTGATTAGATGTCGGATATCGATTTCTAATAATATTACTCTATCTTCTCATAAGTAGCGCATCTTCTCGCTTCGCGCCTCTAGTTAGCGCCTTGACTTCCCTGGAGTTCGTTCCCACCTTCTAGGGACACCTGAAAAGCAAGCCTGAGCTCTTTCAACTTGAAAGCTTTCAGCGTGGAAAGAAAGACCTTATTCTCATGTCTTGAAAAGAAGTAGCTCGACCGTACCCTTCCTTCCAGGGATGAACTTGCTGGTTCGATAGTCCCAGGAAAGGTTCAATGCAATTGACGAGTTGTTTAAGGTATCCCTCACAGCTTGCATTCGATGCCTATTCTCTGACTAAAGTAAAGTAAACTTCAAGTCAATAATGACATTTCCATTCATCCCAGATATAGAAGATCAAGTACTAGAAGATCTGTACTTCAAGCTCGACTGTAAGGGCTCAGGTATGAGGGTCAGGATATATTAAAGCTTATTTCCCTATATTTAAAACTCATCCTAGCAAGGAAAAGGGTGAGGAGAAAACCAAGTTCAAAAAGGATAAGAAGAAGTTCCAAAAGGTGTTTTGGGTAGATTCTACATCTAACTCCTCTGAGACTGAAGCTGAAGAGGAGACTACAAACTTATGCTTGATGGAAGATGAAAATCTTAGCCAAAGTGACCAAGAAGAGGTATGTGAATTAACCTATGAGCAACTACTTGAAATTTCTGAACAAATTCATGCTTCATATAGAAAACTTAAGAAATCACATGCTAGCTTGAAATTGGTTTTTAAATTTTTAAAAAGAGCATGAAATTCTTCTTAAAGATCATTCTATAATTGATAGCATTCACATGTAATTACTTGATGAGTTTGATGTATTAAACAAAAATCATACTGAATTATCTAATGCACATGATTCCTTGAAGTCATCCCATGCTGAGTTAGAAAAGGAGTTTAAGAAATTAGCAAATCTCAAAGTTTTTGAAAATAACAAATCGTCATTGCATGTATCACATAACTTTAAAAAGAAGCATCAACACCTGAGTACCTTTTTTTGGTGTTAGATATTTTTCCTGTGGCATGCTAGGACACATTGCATGCACTTGCACCATTCACCATAGTACACATTCAGTGTGGAGACCCAAATTGCATGATTCACAGTATAACACACATGCATTGCATTTTACATTTTATAAGAAGGGACCCAAACATGTTTGGGTTCCTAAATCTGATGGTTGATGATTTTGTAGGCTTGCTCTCACAAAAGACCTCATAAGACCATGTGGTACTTGGACAGCAGATGCTCATGACACATGACTGGAGATGCCAATCAATTCTTTTTTCTGGAGACCAAGATAGGAGATAAGGTTACTCTTGGAGACAACACCACTAGGAAGGTAGTAGATGCATGTATAATTGGAAACTCTAAGAACCTTTTGATTGAAAATATTTTGCTTATATATGAACTGAAACACAACTTGCTCAGCATCAGTCAGCTTTTTGATATGGGATTCATCATAAAATTCTTGGCAAATACTTACATTATAAGCTTAAATAATAACATTGTTTTGCAGGGAATATGAATCAATAATGTTTACATGCTTGACTTAAATAATATTGAATGTGTTGCTTTATTTTACTTAAAAATTACTATTGATAATTCATGATTATGGCACAGGAGGTTATGTCATGTCAGTATAAAAACCCTTAAGAGAGTGACTTAGAAAGACCTAGTTAGAGGTGTCGCCAAACTTAAATTATCAAATGACCACCTTTGTGATGCCTGCCAATTAGGTAAGCAAGTACATTCCTCTTTTGACTCCATTAAGGACATTAGCACCTCTAGACCTTTAGAAGTCCTTCACATGGATTTGTTTGGACCCATTAGCACTGTCAGCTTAGTAGGAAAATTTTATGGTTTTATGATTATCGATGACTAATTGAAGTTTACCTGGATTGGATTTTTATCACATAAGAATGAGTCTTTTGACGTGTGTAGATCCTTCTTCACTTGGATTTAAAAAAAGTTTGGTTGTGAGATTTTGACCATTTATAGTGACCATAGGGGAGAGTTTAAAAATGAGATATTTGGAGACTTCTATGAGGATAAGGGGATTAGTCATAACTTCTCAGCTCCTAAGACCCCTCAATAGAATAGGGTAGCTAAAAGGAAGAATCAGACCTCAGTTGAAGCCACTAGAGCCATGCTTATTGAGTATTCACTTCTAAAATACTTTTAGGCTGAAGCTGTAAATACAGCTTGTTATGTGTTGAATAGGGTGAATGTTAGAGTCAAATTAGATAAGACACCCTATGAGATCCTTAGGGATAGGACACTCAGTCTTTCCCACCTCCATGTCTTTGGTTGTAAGGTTTTCATTCATAATAATGGGAAGTCACACTTAGGGAAATTTGACCCAAATTGTAATGAAGGAGTGTTCTTAGGATATTCAAGTGTAAGGATATCCTTTAGGGTGTTTAATAAGAGGACTTTGGTGGTGAAGGAGACTTCTCATGTAATATTTGATAAATTTGATCCTAAGAAGTCTAGAGTTGAGGACGAAGATGAAGTTGGAGAGAATATCACTGGAGTTAAAAATTTGGAGAAGAGGGTAGAGCCCCAAAACATTGAAAGAGTAAGTAAGATTACTCAAGGAGTAGAAAATGTAAATATGGAGAAAAGGGTTGAACCTATACACAACTTGCCTAGAGATTGGAAATATTCTTTGAGTCATCCTAAAGAACTGATCTTAGGATACCCTTCTGAAGGTGTTAAGACTAGGCATGGACTTAGGAAGGAAGTGAACCACTCTACCTTTATCTCAATGATTGAACCCACCAACATCAACCAAGCCCTTTCTGATGAGTTTTTGATATTAGCCATGCAAGAGGAGTTAAACCAATTTGTTAGGAATGATGTTTGGGAGCTTGTAGAAAAACTAAAGGGACAAAGTGTAGTTGGAACCAAATGGGTCTTTAAGAATAAGATGAATGATTCTGGTGTGATGGTTAGGAATAAGGAAAATTGGTGGCTAAGGGGTACAACCAAATATAAGGGATTGGTTTTGAGGAGACCTTTTGCCCTTGTAGCTAAATTGGAAGCCATTAGAGTGCTATTAGCCTTTACTTGTTATAAGGGAATTAAACTTTTACAAATGCATGTTAAGAGTGCCTTTTTAAATGAGATAATAAAAAAGGATGTGTTTGTAGAGCAACCTCTAGGTTTTAAGAGTTCCCAATTTCCAAATTATGTTTTTAAATTAAAAAAGGCATTGTATGGATTAAAGAAGGCATCCAGAACTTGGTATGAGAGGCTTAGCACATTCTTACTAGCGAGGTAGTTATTTAAGGGGAGTGTAGACACCACCCTTTTTCTGAGAAAAGTAGGAGATGATTTACTCATTGTTCAGATCTATGTCAATGATATACTTTTTGGATTTTCTAATAAAAGGCTATCTAATGATTTTTCTAAAATAATGAGTATGGAGTTTGAGATGAGTATGATGGGAGAGTTGTCCTACTTTTTGGGGTTTAGCATAAGACAACTAAATGATGGAACCTTTCTAAGTCAAATAAAATATATAAAGGACATCTTGAAGATGTATGAAATGGATTAAGCTAAGCCAATTAATACTCCCATAACCTCCAATGTTCAATTGGATAAGGACCCAAATAAAAAGTCTGTTGATTAAAAGAAGTATAGAGGGATGATTAGATCTTTACTTTACCTAATTACTAGCCGACCTGGTATAATATTTAGTGTTTATCTCTGTGCTAGATTTCAAGCTGATCTTAAAGAATCCCACTTGACTGCAGTTAAAAAGATTTTTAGATACCTCTTAGGAATCCAAAACTTAAGAATCTGGTATCCTAGGCACATCACTTCTTTTGAGATTATTGGATATTCTTATTCTAATTTTGCAGGTTGTAAGGTGGATAGAAAGAGCACTTATGGGACTTACCAATTCAAAGGACAGTCTTTAGTCTCCTGGTCTAGTAGGAAGCAAAACTCTATTGCACTTTCCACTGTTGAAACAAAGTATATTGCCTTAGAAAGTAGTGTGGCACAAGTCCTTTGGTTGAAGCAGCAAATTCTAAATTTAGGATTACCTGTAGGCATAATTTAAATCCTTTGTGACAATACTAGTGCCATCTACATTTCTAAGGATCCTATCCAACATTCAAGGATCAAGCACATAGATATAAGGCATCATTTTATTAGAAACCATGTGACCAAAGGAGACACTAAGTTACACTATATGGCAACTGAAAATCAACTGGCTGACATCTTTACTAAACCACTGGCCTTTGACACTTTCAGCACATTAAGGACCAGATTGGGTGTTATTGACATAAATGCATGAACTTGATTCTTATTGATTTCTGATATATTATTTGTTTTTATTTTTTACTTCTGTTGTTTTATTTATGTAGCTTCTCATTGTTTATTTCTTTTTTTGTTTTTATTTGTTGCTTTATTTTTCTTTCGTATGTTATATTTCTTTTCCTAATCATTACTGAATTGATATCCTATGCCCTATTTTTGTTTTTGTAAATTTGTAAGTCCAAGATTGATATCTCTAAATCAGTTAAAGGGGAAAACACCGTTGATTATTTCCTTTCCTCTAACTTCTTTTAGCGGTATAATTTTCTTTTCTAAACAAAAGTCTATCTCAAATAAAAAATTGGACTTTACAATTAAGATATTTTTAATCTTGCTACAGTAATATATCTTATATATATATATATATATATATAAATATATATAATGTTCAAAGTCTTTATATTACCTTTAGATTTTTGAAATCTTATCATTGTATTTATCATATGATTTTTTATTTTATTTTGAGATTCATTCTTTCTTATATTAGAGAGTGAGTTTTTCTTCACTAATATCTGGAAGATATTATCACAATTGAGAGTATTTAAGAATTTTAAAAAAGGGGGCCTAGCTTGCAAAATTAAATGAAAAAAAAGTGGCCAATGATGCTAAAATTAAAAGATGCGTAATGATGCCAAATTAAAAATATATATATGCACAAAGTGTATAAAAAATAAAAAGATGCACAAAGAGCGCCAATCAAATTGACAAGAGGAATAAAATGAGCCCACCAAAAGCAAGCTTCTTCCCTTTCAAATTTTTTAAACCTTAGAAGAATTCATTTGACTTGATATTTTCAAAGGCTTGATTTCTAAATTCATGATCGAGATTAATTACTTTGATATATTATTCTACAAAATATTTTTCTAGAACCAAGTATTAAAAAGATCTCTTTTTATTATCCAATTATTTTTCTGATTTAGATCTTTGTTTTCAAAAGACGGTTTGCCCTGAAGAAGTCCAAGGTAGGGCTAACAGGATCGGTTGTTCTACCATTTTTTAGATTTTGACAATGTAAACTCATTGATTCTTATAAATTTTTAATTCAATCATATAGAAAATTTATCATATTCAAGCCTTGATAAAAAAACTTTATTTTCTGTTCATTTTTGTGTCTTTTTTATATTTTTATTTTTAACTTTTTCAGTTGGGTTTTCATTTTTAGGCCTTTTCTGATCATCTCCATCCATCCTTTGTTTTTAACCTTTTTGTCACACCATCCTAAACAAGATTTATATCATCCTAGACAATGAGTTTCAATCATTCTTATAATTCCATCTACTGGCTGTTCTGACCTTTCTGTTTTTGATCGTCCTGAACGATCCAATCATTATCCTGGATGATATGCTCATCTTCTATTTCCATTATTTGTGATCATCCTGAACGATCCTCCTCGTCCTGGACGATCTTCACAATCTTTGCTCAATTATTGGTGATCGTCCCGGATGATACCACTGTTCATTCTAGACGATCCATGTGGAAAAATTTGGTACTCAACTTTAGTTCGATCGGTACGATCCATTTTTGTGCATCATCTTGGATAATCCACCTAATTATCCAGGATGATATGCTTTTTCAACGATCATCCGGAATGACTCCTCGGGACTATCGCCTATGTCTTATCATCCCGGACGATATTTAATCATCCTGGTTGATATCACCGCCTTTTTGACCAATCATCTCGGATGAAATTATTGCACCAGATCGTCCTGAATGATTATGCAATCGTCCTGGATGATCCGACTGATTCTTTATAAATCGAGCCCCTCTAGCTATTTTTCTTACACCCTCTTTTTTTATCAGTCTTACACTTCTTATTTCCTTGTTGTTCTTGATCAATAGCAGGAGAAAATCGATCTCGCCATCTTTCTTGGAGTTCCTTGAGGGAGACTCTGGACCCTTCACTAAGGAGGATGATCAAGCTGCCTATCAAATGTACAAAATAGTCGGGATTACTGTCTCCCAGACTGTCAATCACACATTCTTTCCTACCATGTCCTAGATCTTTTTGCGCACACTTCTTTGACCTTCCTTTTTAATCTCTCTGTCCCCTTCAACTCTGAGCTTCTTTTTGAATTTTTCACCAACCTCCACATTAATTCTTCTTTCACTGCTCTCCCCTAGGTGAATCGACACCCGTCAAGATCACATATTAGGACGGTGCAGAGCTTTTGCAACTTTTCACCAAAGGGGCAAACTCTATATCCTCTGTTCTAATCCTGATTATAATTAGGCTCCGGCCAACTATTTTCTTAAAAATACTAATGCTCACTTTCACATTAGAGAGTCTAGCACCTTACTCAAAGATGCTAGGACAATCCAGCATGTTCTTCGCACCTCAATTCTTCCTAAAGTTGGTGATCACGTTCATATCAATCCTCTTCTTTCGATCACCACTTTGTATATTTTGGCTCACCGAGAATTCAATGCCACAGATTTGATCTTTCATTACATTGAGCATATGACCACTATTCAAGATCTAGGACATAGAAGGAAGCCCAATCTTGCTCTAGGACATATCATTGCCTATGTCTTAGAATCAAAATATAACCTCCAATATCCTGCCCCACCAAATTTTCAGCCTGCCTTCCACTCAAATAACTCCTTTCACATTCTTTATAGTACTCATCTCCACCCGGGACATGAGGAAGCTGAGGGAGCTGAGGAGGAGGCATCTCCTACACCTGTTCCTACACCTATTCCTGCACTTACTCCGCATCGCCAGCACTCTCAGCTGGATTAGCTGGTTGAGCGATTTGACTAGTGGGAGCTTCGCTTCGAGGTGTACATCATTGCATAGGAGCAATAACATACTGAGGACATTATTTTCCGGCAGCACCAGCACGACCAGGATATGGCCTGATTTGGAGAGGAGTTCGCCACTCTTTTGAGTTACTTTCAACCACATCCACCTCCACCACCACCTCCTTCAGATGATCAAGGGCCATCATTCTTTTAATGTTTTTTATGTTATTTTTTATTATAGTTTGATTATATTTGGTAATCTCTATTTTGTTTCTTTTCTAGTTTCCCTCTTCTTTTTTGTGATGTCAAAAGGGGGAGTAGTTAGTTGTATTATTTATTCTATAGTTTGATTATGTTATTGGATAGTTGATCTATTTCCATTGAAGTGCCTTGAAGTGCTTAGATTATTTTTTGGTTTGCCATTATAAAAAGGGGAAGATTATTACAAATCTGATTTTATGGATTAGAATTTTGATGATAGCAAACATTCATGTTTTTCTACAACTACCTTGCCTACTAATATTTTAGGTCCACAAGGTCGAGTGCAACTTAAGTCAGCTCAAGATTGGGTAGACTAAGTCGGAGTCAGCTTGTACTTTTTTTTCTTTCTTGAGTCTATTATAAATGATATGGTTCCTGATGCTAAGTAACCTTGCACACACACTTATGAGGGAAAATTTTTGTCTATTGGTTAGAGTTCTCTATTTTGATCACATTGTTCGAGATGATCCAAACATCATCCTGAATGATATGTTAAAAATAAAAACCCAAATTAGGGCATCATGGTTAAGGAAGTTGTCATTAAGCTAATCATTCTGGATGATATTTTTATTTTACCGAGACGAAAGGCTCAAATCAGAAAGAATCAGCCACCATATCTACTTAGGTATTATTTATTTTTGGACATCATCCAGGATATTATCCAGGATATCATCCTAGATAATGCAACACAATTATGAAATTAATCTTCTTATTAAGGAAAGCAATTAAGCTTTCAATTGCTCGATCAAATCATCCTAGAAGATCACAGGATCGGCCAGAATTATCAGTTTAGAAAACCTTAGTTATTCTTGGACGGTCTACATCGGCTAGCTGCCTTCAGGGCGATGGTCTAGATGATTTTCATGGATTTGAACTAATCATCCAGGACGATCGTGAGATTGGCCTAGACTATCAAGCTAATTTTTCATTGTCCAGACATCCATTCAGTGTGATTGTCTGGATGATATTCAAGGATTTGTACTGATCGTACAGGATGATATTATATCGGCCTGGATGATATAAGCAAAAATCTTTTGATCATCCCAAATCATCAAGGCTGATTAAGCAAAATTTATGTTGATCATCCAGGACAATATTTATATCATCTTGAACGATAAACTTGGTTAGGATAAAATAAGAGCTATTCCAAAACTCTTCTATATAAGAGCTCTTGTTCTACCTAAGAGCTCATCTTTTGCTGTTGTCTTGACCTGATAGAGCCTAGAGGAGAGGGAGAGAGAGAGAGAGAGAGAGAGAGAGAGAGAGAGAGAGAGGATCTTATGAGGGGGAGTTTATGAGGGGTTTTATAAAGGTTTCTCTAAGTAAGGATCCAAGTTGTCTTCTTCGATCGTCATCCCTTATTCTTGGAGGTTTGAGAGAGGTCCACTTCAGCAATCGATCAAGGTTCTCTGCCTACTTCAAAAGGAAGCAAAAGGAGTTGGGTTCTCTGCCTCATCGGTGTCAGTGGAAAGGAGGTTTTGTACAGACTTCTCTGCCTTGCTGTGGGAGCAAAAGAAGAGTCACTACATTTAGTACAATACTCGGAGGGCGCCTCAAAGGAGTGGACGTAGGTTGAGTTGACCGAACCACTATAAATTTTTGTGTTCTTTTCTACTGCTTTTTCCTCATTTAATTTCCACATGATTTCTTTGTTGTGAATATGGTTTGATTAAGATTTTATTTTTTGACTGAAAGATTTTTTAAAATACTAATTCACCCCCCCCCCCCTCTTGGTTAGCTTGGGCTAGTTCATAAGGGCTTAACATCCGTAATAAACTTTTACCTTATATGTCTTCAGTTTACCTTTGTTATACTTTGGCTTCTTCTCACCCTTCTCCTTAGTTGGATTGATCTTTACGTTGGGGCAATTAGCTCGGAGCTGACTATGTTTTTTGCAGTCAAAGTAAATTATGTCAGATGAAACTTGAGTATTCTTTGAGCTTTTACCTTTGTTCTAGTTGTTTTAATGACGCCTTTATTTTCTTTTCTAAAAATTCTTGAATTAACAGGTCATTAAGGCTATATCATCGTCTTCCTCTACTGTAGAACTTTCACTTTCTGAGTTGTTTGCTTTTAAAGCCACCATTCGCTCCTTCTTTTCTCCTGTATCATTTTTCCTTTGACTCACTCCTTACTCATAAGCAATGAGTGAACCAAGCAAATTGTCAATTGAATAAACATTTAAATCTTTGGACTCAGTAATTGCAGTGATTTTAGCATCATAAGAACTCAGTAAGCATCTCAAAACTTTATTGACTTTTTAAGAATTAGAGATCTCTCTACCTAGCGCATGCAAAGATGTCACTATCTGGGTAAACGTAGTATACATGTTAGATATAGTTTCATTATATTTCATGCAGAAGAGTTCATAATCATGTAATAAAATATTTATTATATACTGTTTAAAGTCACTAGTTCCTTCGTACGTGATACACAGTCTATCCCAGATCTCCATACCAGTAGCATAGGTTGACACACTCATATAGTCTTCTGATTTCAATGCACAAAATAAACAATTTAAGCATTTTGCATGTAATTGTGCTAGATCCCTATCCTCACTGCTCCATTCACTAAATGATATTTGAGATTTAACGCCATTCAAAAGTTTAAAAGGTGCAGTGTATCCTTCTTGTACTAACATTCATATGCGATAGTCTATTGATTGTAAAAATGTAGACATTCATATTTTCCAAAAATCAAACGGTATGTTGTCAAACAAGGGTAGACAAGTTATGAAATAACCCTCTGCAGTATTATGGTTACCAAAATGTGCCATAATCAATTTTTTTAAAACACTATTTTTGTAACCCCTCTCTGATACCAATTAAAACTATGAGATGGGCTAAAAAAGGGGGGGGGGGGGTAAATAAGTATTATTTGAAATAAAGATCAAAGCCTAAACAGGAGTTCTATCTTTTTTATAAATTTCAAAAAAAAACTTAACTAATTAGAAGCGGAAGCTAGTGATTAAAAGACCATTGCAATAGTGGTGATGAAATTTTAAATTGCACAATGAAGTAGTATAATCAAATTCTCACCAACCAATTATAGCAATGTTAAATGCAAGAAAAAATAAGATGTGGTAAATGGAAAAAGCACACCAGAAGATTTATAGTGGTTTCGTCACTTAACCTACATCCACTCCCTGGAGTCCTCCACTCCAAGAATTGCACTACTCAAAAGTGATTCTCCATCCACTCCCACAATAAGGCGGAGAAGCCTTTACACAAACTCACTTTACCTTCCCTGATATAGTGGAGTGCCAGATGCTATGTCACCCTCTCAGTTACGGTAGCAAACCTTCTCATTTTTCTCCCTCCTAGAGAAGGCAGAGGACCTTTTAGGATGCTGACCTTAAAGATTCTCCTCTTAAATAGCTCCCACAAGACTTACCCAGACCATAAGAGGAGAAAGCGTGCAGCAGGCTTGGAGCAACCATGTGATCCCCTCACACTCTGTCTCCCTTAAAAACTCGCCTTCTCCTTTCTCTCACAAGTCCTAAATCCCTTCAAGAAGCTCCCTCTCAAGAGTTCCCTTCATTTGTCACGTTCCTCTCTCTCACTTTCAAAAGACAAAAACATTGAATATATATTAGGCTTCAAGAAACCCTAAAAATTTTAATTTAGCCATTTCTATTTGTACATTACGATCACTATCATACAGTACGATCAGATCAAAATAACTTTCATCTTGGTATGAAGGAGTAGGAACAGGCAATAATTATGTAATACATCATATAGTATAATACAAATATTATCCAATATGATATACTATATTTCTTCTATTCATACAGAACGAATGTTGGGACGACCAAAATTCATCTCTATTCATCATCTGGTATAATCCAACTTGTACAGTACAATCAGTTAAAATATTCAGGTCATCTGGTATGATGTATACATTGTATAGTATGATTAGTTTAAAAATTAAGATTTCATTCAATATTATCTTTGGGATGACCAAAAATAGTCTCGGTTAATCGTACGGTACAAACTGGGTCATACAGTACGATCACCAATCATTAATTAAGCCTTAATTTAATTGACTAATCATGGGGGTTAATTTTAGCAAATATTCAAATATTTATATAGTATGATATAATCGTACAGTATGATTTTTTAAAATTTTAAATATTAAAAACTTGATTAAATTAATCTAACGACTAGGGTTTTGGCTTAAAAATGAATCATACAGTACGATCATTATCGTACATTATGATTAGTTCATAGAAGATAGTTATTGAGCCACAGTGTATCGTATAGTACAATTCAAAATTGTACAGTATGATACACATAAAAAAAAATTCCTATAAAAAAACTCTCCCCATGTGTGTGTGCATGGTTACTCATTTTGCGTATACTTTTTATGACCAAACTCAAGAAATAAAGAAAACAATACAAAGTTACAGACTCCTTCATATCCTATTCTACGCAGTCTTAGGTCTTATATTATCTTGAGCATTGTATGATCTCCTTTAAATATTAGTGATCACAGATAAAAGTAACATTCAAAATATTTATTGAAGAATAAGATAATTTTATCATATTTGTCATCATCAAAATATCAAACTAGGGGTGATAGACTACAACAAAGCACTTATACGATATTTCTCTTTCTCCTAGATGCTCTCTGCATACTCCTGAATGAATTTATCGAAGTGCATAATCAAATTTTGAAGGTGGGAGGCACATGAGGTATAGTCTAGTGAATGCTTGTTTGTACAACTCTCTACCAATAATATTGAAGTTTTTTTTTTCCTACCTATAAAGTCATATTATAATTATTAGATATCAAGATAGCACACCGTCTTATAAGAAGGATAAGATGGGATTGATCCAAGAACCTTCTCTTGGTTTGTCGATCAATTATATGATACACAGACCTTGAACACTTGGGATGTGAATCTCCTTAATACACTTTCTCTTGAAGGCTTCCCTAGTTATTGATTTAGCAACTTTGGAGAGAGCATCTATTCGTGTATTTTACTCTTAGAGAATATGGATGATTTAATGTTCTTTTATGTGGGCTAAGAGCAACTTTACCATGATACAATACTAGGCTAGTTGGGGGTTATGGGAGTCAAATTCTCCCTCCACTTGGGAGATGACCAATTGTGAATCGATATGAATCGCCAAGTTTTATCTTCATATTATATAGCTAGCCTTTAGGGGTGTCAAAATGGGTATTTGGGTTAGAATTAGGTTAAACTGGGAATTAACCTAGCTCCAAATGGTTGACCTTAAATTGACCCAATTTTATAAATGGGTCAAAGCTTCAATCCTAGACCAAAACTACTGGGTTACTAAGGTAACCCAATCTAACCTGCTAACCTAGAATATTAGGTTAACACAAAGAATGTGTGGTACAAACTACTACGAGCAATCGAGTATGGGATTGAGCACAGACATAAGCCCTAAGGGCTTGGGCAGAGCAAGTGCATGTAGGAATAGGCAAAGCCGTACAGATGAAGAAGGTGTAGGTAAAGTAGGATATGTTCATGCAAAGAGAGAAACTCACATGATTAATTGTAGGATCATGCTGCAGGCAAGGGTTTCTTGGTCATTTCATATTGATTTTAGGTTTTTGGGTCAACTCGAACCTGAGCCAATTTTAGAAATGGATTAAAAAAAACTCAAACTGTACTAATCTAAAAAATGGGTTAACCCGAACCTAGAATTTTTTGGGTTGAGTCAAATATTAAAACCCCTACCCACCTTAACTCGATGATGAGCGCCTCATATATTGTAACATTATTCATTATAGGGAACTTCAGTCAGACTTCGTATTCAATGATAAGTTTTTATGGAGGGATTAACAAAATTCTTGACTCAACGCCAAAACTTCCAAAAGCTTTATCGACATAGAATGTCAAGCACATGGGAGAAGAAGAATTACCAGTGTCTCATTAGATGCTAGAATGTTGCATTCAACCACAAAATTTGTAAGTGCTTGAGATTTGATGTCGGGCCTATGTAAGTAATGGATGTCAAACTCTCCTAGTTCCACTGACCATTTGATTAATCTTTCATATGCTTTTAAATTTTGAAGGATATTTTTCAAAGGGAGATTTTTATATACCCCAATTATATGAGCTTAAAATTAAGGGTATTATTTCTAGGCTGAGTAGACTAATGCTAATACTACTTTTTCTGCTAGTGGATAGCATCCCCATGTTTTAGATAAGATATTACTTACATAATAGATGGGATGTTGTACAATATTTGCTTCTTTAACCATGATTAAGCCGATAGTATAAGTAGACACAATCATGCATAAATATAACTTTTCTTCATGTATTGGTTTTGAAAGAAGCGGAGGTGATGCTAAATACTTTTATAGTTGTTCAAAATATTCTTGACATTCATCAGTTCATTAGAATCCTATGTTTGGAGCACCTCTGAGTATCTTAAAACAAGGCAGATACTTATCCCTTAAGTTGGCAAAAAAATGAGATAATGCCACAATCTTTCCTTTAGTGACTTGATATTCTTTGGGGGCATTATATTCCTTAATGCCTTGAACTTTTTTGTATTGTTCTCAATCTCTCAATGGGGTACCATGAAACCTAAGAACTTTCTCGAAGCGACTCCAAAAGCACACTTGGCAGAATTGAGTCACATGTTATAACGACATAAAAGATGGAAATAATTTTTTTACCAATATATCATCTACATATACTTCCATAGTGTGCCCAATAAGGTCTTTAAAAACTTTATTCATGAGGTGCTAATATGTGGCTCTAACATTCTTGAGCCTAAATATCATGACAAAATAATTATACAGACCTTTATCTATTTGAAAAGCTATTTCATCCTTATCCACAAGATCCATATTTATTTGATGGTAATTAGAGTAAGCGTCCATAAAGCACAACAGCTGATGCTCGGATGTGGCATTGACCAATTGGTCAATACAAGGAAGCAAAAAACTATCCTTTGGGAAGCTTTTTTTGAGGTTCATATAATCCACACACATTTTATAGGCCCCACTATCTTTCTACACCATGAAGATATTTGTCAGCCAAGTGGGATAGTGTACTACCCATGCAAACCCAGCTTCCAAGGGTTTATCAATCTCTTTCTCAACTTCTTGATGGCAATTTTGTATAAACTTTTATTTCTTTTTGGATAATCAGCTTATACGTTGGATTTACTTTGAGGGAGTGCATGATTACTTTAGGGTTAATTCTATGCATATTAGTTGGACTTTATGCAAAAATATTTTGATTTTTACATAGAAAATATACATAATTTCTCCTTTTCTTCGTCTAAGAGAAGAAACCCAATTTGCATAGTTCTTGAGGTGTGCTTGTTTGATATAATACATAGGAGAGGTCTTCCTTAAGAGAAGTCCTCTATGGGATATCCTCATTCTGGAGGTGAAAGTCATCAATGCTTAAAGTAGCTGAAGAGGACAATTGTACCTACCTAATATAGCATAATTGCACCACTTGTTGGTCTCCTCACACCATACCAATCCTAGTAGGGGTAAAAAATTTTAATTTGGTATATATAATGGAGGTGACAACCCCAAAAATTGAATTGATGGGTCTTCCAAAGATAATATAAGTTACTCTAATTATACCATAATAAATTTTATTGTGTGAGTAGCTTGTCGAGTATATTCTTCAAGTACAATCAGGAGGTTGATTGTTCTTTCTACTCGTATGGGTTAATTATCAAACCCATATAGTGATCCTATGATGGGCTAATGTTTTTTATCTAGCAAGACCTATGTTGAGAAATGTAAAGTAGAATAAAACATCCACGGAGCTCCCATTATCCAGTAAAATCTTTTTGATATTATTACATGGGTCACCTATTCCCGTATTAATCACAAGTGGATCTTAATAAGGGGTCTTTACTCCCACAAAAAGTAATGAAGTGATTAGTATGAGACTTCTTTGGTGTTGGCCCTTTATTTTCTACAGATAAGATTTGGTTAGGCATTAATGGGCCTCCGATGATGGTTTCAATCTTAGTAGCCATTTGATGATTATTTTGTAGTTAGATTTGCATAGGTTTTTTTTTATGAGCAGGTGGATTTTGAATGAACTGTCAAAGGGGGTCTTGTCAAATAAGTCTCTTAATTTCATCCTTGAGTTACTTGTAGGCTTTAGTTGTGTGTGCATAGGTATGGTGGAAATGGTAATATTATTCCTAATTTCAAGTATTCGGCTTCAAATGATTAAGTCACTTAACATTTTCTTCATCTCCAATGGCCATCAGTACATTTAATTGAGATGCATTGAGTGGGGTATACTCCTATTATCGAGGCTCACATCATAGTAGTGGGAGTCGAGGACGTATGTTACTGTTCCCTTACTTCTTTTGTTATGAGAATTAGTTATCCATCATAGGCACATTCTTAAATTTTGAATGTTTACTCAAGTTATTTCTTATAAACATTGTTGGCTTCATCTGCTAACATCTATACCTCCATATGATGGATTAAGTCAACATATGAATGAACTGTGTCTTACATAAGCGACGAGTAAAAGAGACCAAAATGGAGGCCTCAATGAAAAGCTTCTATCAACAACTAAGGATCTATCCTTGGAATATATTGATCCTCAATGGAGAATAGTTGAAAGTACTTCTTAATTTATTTTCCTTCATCTGGTGAATCCTAGAGAGGTGGGATAAATAATTAACAATTCTTAGATTGGTTATAAATTATTAGATGAACATTTTGGCCAACTTGATAAACATGAGGGTAGTTCTGGTTGGAAGTGGATAGAACTATGTTTGATCTTGCCCTTTGTGGGTAGCAAGAAAAACTTTATATAGAAATGCAACTGAGGCTCAATGGATATACAAGACAATTATATAGTAATCGATATACTCATAAGGATTGGAAGATCCATCATAAGTGTATATGCTCAGCAAATTAAAACCCATTGGAATGGAGCTTTTTAAGGATGTCTTTAGTTACAGGAGATAATTCTTCAAAGTCATGAAGATGAAGGAATTGCCTTATAACTCTTAAAGGAAACTCTTCCATGAATAATCATCACAACTCATCTCATAGAGCATTATGTGGGATTTCATCAATACAATGTTGGACCAATCCTCTAATCACTACTAGAGGCACACGAGTTGGTCATCCTGTGTAAGAGGGATGTGTAGAGCTTAATGTGTCAATGAGATCATTATTTTGATGTTATGGGGGGGAATCCTTGACTAAGGGAGAGGGGGTTTTATTTAAAGTTGTTAATGCCAGATGTCTCCAATTTGTGGTGGATTCTGAGGGAGATAAATCTCTTTTTATTGTGCTAACACCTATTCTCGAGTCCTTCATGGAAGTTGAAGGATCTCATTTTGATATTCTTCTAATTTTTAGATATGGTCTTTTAGGGATGGTCCTAAAGTCCCTTCTCCAGTAGTGTTTCATCCACTAGGATAAAAAGAGGAATATACCTAGCATCCTTGATTCATAGATTAATTAGAATTGGTATGACTTGGAGCAAGAGGCACTAATGTTGTAATTTCTATGCATATTGACCATTGAAGTAGTTCTTAAGATAGTGGGATTTATTTCCCACATAGCACCAAACAGCTACAAGCTAGAATATTTGTAGTGGTAAAGTAGGAAAATCTTTTATGTTAGTGTTACATGAGTATATAATCACAAATAGAGAGAATAAAATTATCATAATTGTTTATGTGGAAAATCATGAAGGGAAAACCAAGGGTGATAGTTAGTGAATAAAATCCTCTAATCACAGTTGGAATGAATTCACTAGTATTTGAATAGATTATAAATGATTTTTTTGTCATACAACTTAAGGATGATCAGATTATAATAATCAACTATAAGGTTGAAATCTAGAAATGAATAGGGATCAAATGGAAGTCCAATGATAGTTAGTGGTTGGGCAGAAGTTTGGCGATAGTTAGTGACTAGGGGGAGTCCGATGACTGTCAGTGGTCAAGCGGTGGTTGAGGAGGAGTCTAGTAGTAAGAGAATTTTGATTTCTATTCCTTCTTCTCTCTTACTTCTCTTCCTTGCTTGGTCCCCCTTTCAATGAAGAAAGAAGGGTCAATTTACAATATTCTGAGAGTGGCATTGCCATCAAATAGGAAGAAGATCAAGGGCATGCTTGGAGTGTTTCAAATGGACATCGGTATTGATTCCCTTGATAATGGGGAATTTATCAAGTATTTGAGTGCCTTAATGATATTAAAATTTGGTGATCTTGGGCTTGCTTGATTCATCTCAACGAGTAACTCAATTTCACTATAAGCATGTCACATTTAGAAATTGTTTGTTCATTTAATTTATGGTTTGAACCTTCTAAATGAACTTTAAATCCTTGATTTGGACCCATTTCGGCTCAGATTTGGTCGAGTTAGGTTTTGTTGGGTCTGACTTTCCAAGACATTGATTTTGATTATAAGTTCTCTTAAACTAGAGTTTGGATGGTCCCAAATTTAATTTTTGAGGTTTCTAATTCCAAATTTTCTCAAGATTCATGTCTGGTCACAAAAATTATTTGATGATGTATCAAGTTTAAAATAAATAGATGACATAGGATGATAATAAAATCCTATATGATAGTTTCAATAAAAATTGCATAATAATTCATAATTTGTAAGCTTAGCAATTAAATAACCTAGATCACTTAAGTTATTGACTAGTTTTTTAAATAATGAACCATAAATTAACTCATTAACCACTAAATTGAAAAATAAATAATTAAGTTTAAGGAATAAATATGTGTAGAATAAAATTTGGAAAATCATAATAAACTTAAAAATAGAAGTAGTGATCTTATTAAATCCTTAAGTTAAATTAATTAGGCAACTTATATCACGATATAGCACCTATATCATATATGCTAAGGTGCCATTTTTATCATTGCAGCGCCAACTTTCTCTTTCATTCAACACCATGGAAATTCAAGGGTCAATGTCGAAGTGCCTCATAAGCACCACTATGCCCCAAATTGAGTACCCTAGCATCAAGGCCATAAGAAAATTTATGCCAGAGTGCCATGCCTTTTAATGCCTTAGCACTAAATTCCAAATTTGAGCGCCAGAGTGCTAAATTTTTGGAGAGTAGCAGCGGAGCAATTACGAACTTGAGGAGCCACACAGACTTAGTGAAAAGACCCACAATTTTAATCAATAATCATGTCATGTCAGACAATTTTGTAGCGTATCCAACTTTACAACACCAAGGCACAAGTTCATTTTTCATCATTGCAACACCACCATTCTAAAATCATGATGCCTAAACCTATCCCTATACTTACTATAAATAGTTTTTCAATTTTTTTATTTGGTGAGTTCTATCAGTTGAGTGAAAGCTTGCAATTTTAAGTGTGTTTTTTTAGTGTCCCCTTAGTGTAAAGTCTAAGGGAGGCTAGAGATGTGCAAGATACCTTATATTATAGAGATCATAACTTCGTTATGTAAGAAACTCTATAATTGGTGGAAGGAGTGTGGAGAAGATCATTTGATCCTTCTAGGTGATAATTTTTTTATTATTTCCCTTGTATATTTTCTTTTAATGAATGAAATGAAAATGAGTTTGCTTTTTATTTCTTCCATATCTAGCTAATTTTCTAGTTTTGGGCAAATGATCTAAAATGCATAGCATCTACTGATGTAGAGTCTTATACTTTAATGAATGAATTGATACTTTTAATATCTCCCATTCTTCGATTGATGCATATAATGGCCATATATATAGTCAAAATCTAGTATGATATATAATCTTGATGGAGGAATATTGGAATAATGAGAATTCTTGAAATGAAATATTGTCATGCCTAGACATAGGATGTTAGAATATTATAGGTTTTATGGATATATTAAAACTATAGGAAGGACATAAGCCTTTCTTTTTACCCCTATAAATTTGATAGAGATCTAGGGATGCATATACTTTTTTCCACATCTACAATTAGGAGTCTCATTAGAAAAACTGTGTTATTTAAACTCATTAGACAAAAATACTTTATTTTCATAAGTATCAAAAACTGATAGCTAGTTTTTTATTTTTTTTAGCGACAAAACAATGGTTATTAAAATTGAATTAGATTGGTGAGCTCAACCAGTTAAATTGTGAACTAGTAGACCGGACAGTTCGGTTCGAATATGAAACCACATTTTTAAAGAACAACCCAAGAACCACTCGAATCAGCTAATAGAGTTTGGTTTTCCAAAGCCGTGCAGTTTAAATAGAGTTAAATCTGAGTAGTTGGATTTTGATTAAGTGGTCCAAATAAAAATTTAAAAATAAAAAAAAACCTAAATTTAGCCTATTCCAGTCTCGTGACTTTTGTTTCCCCCAAGCCATCATTTCTTCATTTTCACAAAGGGCACTGCTCTCGTTCCTTCCTCATCGTTAGTTATTCCCTCTTTGTTCATGTGCTCGATAAGCAGCTACAAGCCTTGTACTTATGAAGCTCCTCCCAACACAAGCAATATTGCTCTTCCTCTCCCATTCATTTCTCTCCACTAGGAATCCTCTTGGTAAGATTTTTATAAACCTAATTTTTTTAATGTCTTTTTTTTTTTCTAAATGATTCTCTATTGTAGATCTTGAAAGTGTAGAAACTATCATTTGTAGCATTTGTGGATAATTTATAATGAGATTTCTATAATATTTCTTCATGTTCATTTAGATCTCTAATATTTAAATCGCTTATTAGATGTTCATACCCACTTTCTTTCTAGTTAAGTGTGGTTCCCTTAAGGTAGACTGTATATTGTGAATGTGTTGCTTGTTAGAAATTTATAGACTGCGAATACGATGCTTATTCTTTATTTATGCAGATTTTTTACATGATAATATTATGTGTAGGGTTTGTTTTGATATTACCACAAGTTGGTCATATATTTGTTTTGAACTTTTTGTGAATAACAAGTTTTTACATTAGTGTGGAAATGCTAATTTTATTAATTTTTAATAATATTATTATTTATTATTTTATCTAGTTTGATTCTAATTTGACTAATCGAACTGTGAACCTCTTCTTCTTCTTATTCGTTGTCTAGTTCAATTTTCACAACCTTGGGCCAAACTCCAAAACATTATTTTTATTTTTAGTATGATAAGTGGTGCATTTGAAGTAAGAAGAACAATTTCTCGTGTGTTTGACACTTTACTTTTTTTACTTTATTACTTAATTTATCATGTATACTTACATATTTTACTGGGCATTTACTAATTTTAAATCAAAAAAGACCTAAGCATAATCAAACTCAACAAGTTACATATTATCTTACTGTAAGCCCCCAATATATATATATATATATATATATAACAACATAAATTCCATAAAATAAAATTATTTGAAAAATATAAAAATATGTATTGGAGTATTGTAGCATTATACTTGTAAGTGTAGTGGCAATAGGAAAGTTTCATCGAAGTGTTGAAGCCTTTATTCTATAGTAAAATTAGGTTTAACTTGCAACGCAATGGTCCTGTGGTTTCAAGCATGGTGAAAGACACTAATGAATATTTTTATATAATTCAAATAAATATCACTTAGCACCATTCCTTGTCCTCGTTCATTTGGCTTGTTAGCTAAGGAAAAAGAGAAGAAGAAAGGAGAAGAGGGGAGAGGGAGAGGAGAGAGAAAGCTACTCTAGACATTTTCATCTATTGGATTTATTACAAGATTTCTTCGAATAATTGTAGATAATTAGAATCTTATATTTGTTTTTAGTGATTTTGTATTCTATGATTTTATCTATAAACATTTAATAACAATATATTTTCTTTTCATGCATCAAACTTTTATCATGTAACTTTATTTATGTGATAGCTATAAATTTTTATGGGCATTTTAACAGCAATATTATTGAATTTCATGAGTTAAATTGATAGTAATGATATATTGGAAGTTAATGAATAGTACATAGATTATAATGCATTTCATAGATTGTTCTAGAGTTACTACATTTCATGCATGATATTGAATTACATAAAGTTATGATGTGACTGATAGCTGAGGAATAAGGCATTATATATAAGAAAGTAAGTATAGCTATGAATATTATAATTAATGCATCTTATCTATTAAAATAATAATTCCTATACATGAGGGTCGGCAGATGGACTTTCCTTAAAATAAAGGTTTTTGGTGTAATTCTAGATGTTAGGTTGTAACTGATTGATTGATTATGCCGCAGGGCCAAGAGTAATGACCCTTTATTGATTTATTGAAAGCCATCTGTTAAAGTAATTAATTGATAAAAATTAAAATATTTGGATATATGATTAATCGGTGATGATAGATTGATAAGATAGATGGATGACAGAAGAAAGAATATAAACACCACTTAAAAGCTGGATGTCCTCACTTATTGAATAATTTTATATAATATGAAAGATTACATTAGCATGCATACATAATATGTCACCAAAAATAGCCTTGATCCAACATAAATCTTGAGGAATATTCAAATTAGAAAATTCTAAAATTAATTTTAGGATCATATGAACACCAATTTCAACAAACTTATAGTCAAGCTAAATGTCTCAAAGAGACAAACCCGACAACACCAAAATCATCCTTATTCGAGCCCAAATGAGCCCAAATCAATGAACCAAAGCATCCTTGGATGCTTTAGATCATCAATTGAATGATCAAATGACTGCCAAATATGTCATGCTTACAGTCAAATTGAGTAGCTCAGCATGTCAAGTCTAATGAGCCCAAGATCATTAAATTATTGCACCGTTAAGGCACTCACTCCCAACTTACCCTTCTTCTTCTCCCTATTCACTAAGCATGCCACTCTTAAAAAATTATACCCCCTCCCCTAAGTCATTACATGTGGGGTGGGTAAAGAAGAAGAGAAAATATTGAAAGGATTTGAGAACTCTCTTGCCATAAACCACCACCGATGTTCTTCTTAACCACTGCTAGAGTTCTTCTTGACCATCATTGGACTTCTTATCGACCACAACTAAAGTTTCTTCCCAACCACCGTTGGAGTTCTTCTAGACTGTTGCCAAACTTTCACCTATTCATCGACCACCTCTAGATCTCTTCCTAACCATTGATCATCGTTGAACTTCTCTCTATTTGTTAATCACCTTTGGATCTCTTCCCAACCATCAAATATCAAAAAAATTTACTTGTTCATCTGCCATCTATTTAAGATCATAAGCACTCATTTGGTGTTTGGCAAAATCTTTGACATATTGTATTCTGTTTGTATTTGATTTTGGGAATACATCGATCTCTATATTTTATTTGAATAAAAGTTAAATCCTTTTAATTAGGTGGGGCCACATAATTTTTTACTTTTCAGGGTTTTTTATAGTAAAACCTGGTGATCTTACAACTCCTTAAATTCCTGTTTATGAGTAGTTGTTTATAACTAGGACATAAAATCGTTGCACTATACCGTCATGAATTTCTCAATCTGTAACAACTTGGTGCCATCTGTCAGAAACATTCCCACTTTTCTTTAATGACTGATTGAAGTGTTATTAATAAAAGATTCTCTCATTAACATTAATTGAAATAGATTCCCATCTAACAATTATGGATGTCATAATTACTCAAGGGGAGAATCTTTTTCTTCAGAAACTCAAATTTAAAGGATTGAGGAACAACAAGCAAGAATTTTAAACTACTGTAACCAGCTGGTGAACTGAGGAAACCATCGCAAAATGATGAAATTCCTTTTTTATAATATCTTCAACACAATATGGGTGGACAGTTCAAAGATGCTCATCTTCATGCCAATGTTATTCTTCCTCCACAGTTTGATCTAGAGATAGATGTTGCTGCAAGTTTGACACATCCTACACTTAGAATGAATCAAATGAAAAATATTCAACCCGTAGTGAATATCCCATGAGATGTTATATGACATGAGTGGTGATGTCTTGTCCAG
Source organism: Dendrobium nobile (assembly GCA_022539455.1). NCBI lineage: Eukaryota > Viridiplantae > Streptophyta > Magnoliopsida > Asparagales > Orchidaceae > Dendrobium > Dendrobium nobile. The sequence continues at coordinate 50,928,013 of CM039721.1, forward strand.
GAAGAATTCTTCATAAGGGATAAAACTCATTCAATCCACAACATAGTTTCTAAGAGTCATCTATTATGACGTATGAAATTCTCTAATACACTATTCCAACAAGGTTTAAGTTACCTGCTATTAATCCTTATGATGGGCCATTTGATTCTTATGAACATATTAATCATTATAGAATTATCATGCATATAAAACGTGCTTCTAACACTTTTCTTTGCCAAGTTTTTTGTGCCTCCCATAAGGTTCAGGCTCGCACCTAGTTTTACGCTCTCTCCCAAAATATCATCTAAAATTTTACTATTCTTGCAAATCATTTTATCGATCAGTCTATCACCTATCAAAGAATTATCAAGGATTCCTCCTGTTTATCTCAAATTTGATAGAATTAAAGAGAATCACTAATGGATTAATTCTTAATATTTTCTTTTAAAACTCACCAAATTTTGGGAGTGGATCTTTAGTTTTGCTAACCCTAGACCATTCTACTCTTTGTTGATACAAGATACCATTCTTTCTTTTGCTAACCTTATCTATAATGTTGAAGCACAAATCACTGCTAACGATGCTATCAATGCACTTCAAAAATAATTTGAACAACATTTCAATAAGAGAAACAATGGGCATAAGGCAGGAGTCTATAAGTCTCAAAAGAGAAATCAAAACCTTCCACCTCGACCCCCTTAGAAAGATCATGAATATAAGAAAAATAAAGAATATACTTCTCTGAATACAACACGTGTTAATATTCTCTTGGCTATCCAAAATGAAAAGAATGTTAAATGGCCTAATTTGTTGAAGCCAAATACTGGCAACTAGGATTATTACTTCTACTTTCATTGAACTTAGAGACATTCTAATGAATCTTACAGATAGTTAAAAGAAGAAATTAAAAGATTAATTCAACAAGGATACCTAAATAAATATACTCAAAACCCAAGTGCTCAAAATGATGTTAATCCTCCAAGTGTATGAATAAAAAATATTAAATAAAAGAACAAGCTAACTTACAAATGTTGGGAGAAATTAAGACCATCATTAGAGGACCCTTGATGTCTTCTCAAGTTCTCATCACTACCACAAAGGAGTCAAAATTGAAAAAAGATCATGTTGGTCACTTTAACATATTTAATGATTCTGACTTAGAAGGGATTCATACTCCACACCAATATTCATTGGTTATTAACACTAGTATTAAAGATCTATGATACAATATTAGAAAAAATTTAATTGATAATGGAAGCTCAGTGGATGTCATATTCTACTCAACATTTCTTGGTATGAGTTTAGTTAGAGAAAAATTTTAACATGTCGCTAGACCATTATATGGATATGAGAATCGAACAGTACAATTTAAGGGGATAATTACTCTCCATGTCACACTAGATGAATTTCCTTCATATATTACTCATTCAGTTCAATTTGTTGTCATTAATTCATATTCGGTGTACTTGAAAGTTTGTTAGGGATATTAAGCCCTTATGAACTAGTCCTGAGGCTAACCAAGAGGAGGGATGAATTGGATATTAAAAAACTTCTTTAACAAAAAAAAATCATTTTATATCTTATAATAGAAATAAATTAAATCAATAATAAAAAGATTAATTAGAGATTTCACCCAAACAGTTAATCATAGTAAAAAAATAAAGTGCATAAGATAATCAAAAAGAACACACCAGATTTATAGTGGTTCGGTCCTACTTGACTTATGTCCACTCCTCAAAGGCACCCTCAGAGTATTGCACTAAACCTTTAATAACTCTCCTTTAGCCCCCATAGCTAGGCGAAGAATCCCTTACAAAATCACTTCCACCATCCCAGGTGAGGCGGAGTAGTCGGGTCCTTTGACACCAAAGAGATTTTCTTCTTCCCAATACTTTCCTCAACATGAACCTTGAATCTGATGGTACTAAGGTGCAAGCTTACTGAAGTAATCATGTGAAACCCCCTCCACACTCCCTTGAAACCCCCTCCAAGAATCTTCTCCCTCTCTTAGACTCTACCCTTTCCTCTTTCCTTTTCAAGTTCTCTCTTCAAGTTTTCTCCAAAAGAATGAAGCTTCAACGGCTGCCAAAGACACTTACCAAGTGCCTTGATAAAGCTTAAATACAAGGCTTTTAAAAACCCTAAAAATTAATCTTAGCAGTAAAAATTGTCCAGGAGGATTGCAGGATCGTCCCGTGCGATGTGCTTAAACAGAGGGCTTTAGAAAACCCTAAAAACTCAATTACAATGTCAAATACCATCCAAGATGATCGCAAGATTATCCCATACGATATTCTTAAAAAGAGGGCTTGAAAAAACCCTAAAAACTTAATTCTGATGCCAAATATTATCCAGTGCAATCGCAGAATCATACAAGATGATGTGTAGAATTTGACCTGATAATCCCTGACGATCACATGGATGATATGTTCAAATTTGTAATGATCATATAGGACAATTTTGTGATCATCTAGTACAATCAAAATATAAAATTAAGTAGATTTATTTGACTAATGACTAGATTAATTTATGCATGATTGACATTAATCATCCAGGACGATATGGATCGTCTTGGACAATTTGAACAAAAACTTGAACTAGTAATCTTGCCTAAATTATAATCGTGGCTAAGGTTTTTATATTGTATTAGATTGTCCAGGATGATACAAATCATCCAGGATGATTAGTTCAATATTTGAACTTCTAGTTTTGACTTAATCTAACTACCCCCAGAGTGTTTGTGTTGATGGCCACCAAGTAAGCATACAACCTTACAGGACTTGACTCAAGAAATCAAAAACATATCAATGAGTATTACAAAAATTATTACAACATAACCTATTCTACCCAATCTTGAGCCTTGAATCTTTATTTAATGGTGCACGGTATTCCTAAAAAGTTAGTATACACAAATAAAAATATATTGCAAATATAAGTAGATAAAAGGATGTCAGCCACAATATTTGCCATCATCAAAAATATAAACTCATAAACTCGAGTTACAGTAATCTCTTCCTTTTTTATGATGGCAAATATTATTGGTTGAATTTGTAAAATTAAAAATATTTTCTCCTAATCTCCCCTCACTAAGATAAAAATTTTAAAAATAGGGGAAAATAAAAAAAAATTAATTTTTATTATTTTAAAAAGTATAATAAAACAAATAAAAAGATAAGCTGAAACATATATAAATTAACCAGTACGTTCTTCCCCTTTGACATTATCAAAAAGAGGAGAAGCACAGACAATTAGAATAATAAAAAAATGATTAAAACAAATAATCTTAGATTTGGTGAAGATGATTTTTTTTAAATAATCAAATTTTCTTGAAATGAAAAAGTTACCTCTTGACTTTATTCAAAAATGTATTAAAGAATATGTTGACAACACATAAAATAGAAAGGTTCAAAATTCAGAAATTATTAATCCAAGCTCAAGTTCTTTTAAAGCCTCAAAAACTTTTTAATCCAATATCTAAATCAAGGAATAAATTAGAAAAAAGAAACACTAATTTTTTTAAAACTCCTTTTATGAAATATATCTAATAGAAGATTAAAACAAAAATTGGTGAATCAAGAATTATGATTTTTAAACTCAAGTATCAAAAATATCAATAGATAAAAGGGTTTTCTTAATGTTTAAGAAGTATAAGAAAGGTAAGCTTTTTTTTTTGTGGGCTCATTTTATATCTCCTATTAGTTATTTGGCACACTTTGCACACCTTTTCTATTTTTGATACACTTTGTATATCTTTCTAAATTTGGCGTCATTATGCATCTTTTAATTTTTGATATATTTTTTCTATCTTTTTAAATTTGGAGTCATTGGTCTTTTTTCTTTTCAACAAATATGCTTCCTTTCAATGATTTTTAAAAAAACTAAAGCAAACACATTCTGTTGACAAAAATGAACTACTTGATTAAGAAAATTATGAGGTGGATTCAACAACTTGAAAAATATTTCTATGTGATAGACAAAATGTAGGGAGATGAAAAAATTCAGTTTCAAAATCCAATTTATAATATGACAAAGCTTTTGAATAAAAAGTAAAATAACCTCTTCAAGAAAAGAGATAGAGAGAAAAAATCATGACTTTTCTTCCTTCGAATGTTTTTAGAGAAGTCAACCACAACTTATATAAGAATTCAAGAAAAATAAAAGGTAAATTTTTCATTTTTTAGAAAATTTGATTTTCTTAAGATATAATTTTTTAAAGTGCATACGAAACGAAAAAGGTGATATATGTGTGTTGATCAAAGAAAACTTCACAAAAATAAATATAAAAACTAATTTAGAATTTTAATGCAACAACAAAAATAAAAAAAACTAAACCCAAAGAAAACACAAAAAATAAATAAAAAATATGCATACACAAACAAGTAAACAGACAAATAAGGCTTTAAACATCATCTTGCTTCTGGTCTGATGATTTAGATGCTACGTCTGCCGAGGAGATTTTTTTCCTTTTTATTATTTGCCCTTTTTATAATTTGCCTTTTCCTTTACAGGAAGAGTTCTCAAATTAGGGCACAGACTTTTCATATATCCACGTTTCCTACATCCAAAGCAAATAACATCAGAAGAAATCTTAACATTCTTATCATTTTTACCTTATTTTCACTTTATTGATGTTTATGCTTGTGCTTTAGTAGGCTTTCCAATTTGCTTGTTAAATCATCACTTTTTTCATCCACTAAGCCACTTTTTTCCATGTCTTTAATTTTTAGCACTATCATTCCACCTCCATCCAAAAGTCTTTGACCCAAACTTTACTCATAGGTAATGAGTGAGCTAATCAAATTAATAATAGAATATTCAATCAAATTTTTTGATTCATAAGTAGCAGCGACTTTGGCATCAAACTTATCATATAGAAATGTAAAATTTTATTAACATTTTCAAAGTTTGAAAATTATTTATCTAAAGCATGTAATGATGTCACAATTTGAGTAAACTTAGTATACATGTCTAAGATCATCTCATATGGCTTCATGTAAAATTGTTTATAATCATGCATTAAAATATTCAACCTAGATTGCTTGATTTCACAAGTATCTTCATATATAGTGTGTAATTTATCTTAAATTTCCTTGCCAGTAGTGCACGTGGATACTAACATATAATCTTCAGAATTTAAAGCACAGAAAAAAATAGTTTAAAGAATTAGCATTCAATTGAGCATTGATTTATTCTACCTTGCTCCTTTGATTAAAAAGAATATCAATTTTAATTTCATCTATAACACGCGACGGTACATAATAACCAGTTAGAATCATATGTCATATTCGATAATCAATTGATTGCAAGAAAGTAGACATGCAAATTTTCCAAAAATTAAAAGTAATATTTTCAAATAAAGGTGGTCTGATGATTTAATATCCTTTTGCAATATTACAATTACAAAAATTAGCCATTGATCAAAATTTAAAAAGTTTTCAAACTTAATTTTATGAATTCTTCTCTGATACCACTTAAATGTTTGTTAGGGATGTTATGCCCTTATGAACTAGTCGCGATGCTAACCAAGAGGGGGTGAATTAGATATTAAAAAACTTCTTTAACAAAAAAAAATCTTTTTATATATTGCAATGTACAAAAATTAAATCAATAATAAAAAGATTAATCAGAGATTTCACTGAAGTAGTTAATCATAGTAAAAAATAAAGTGCATAAGATAATCAGAAAGAACACACAAGATTTATAGTGGTTCGGTCCAACTTGACCTACGTCCATTCCTCTGAGGCATTCTCCGAGTATTGCACTAAATATTTAGTGACTCTTTTTTATCCCCCATAGCTAGGCGGAGAAGCCCTTATGAAATCACTGCCACCTTTCCTGATGCTGTAGAGTAGCTGGGTCCTTTGACACCAAAGAGATCTTCTTCTTCCCAAAACTTCCCTAAAGACGAATCTCGAATCTGATGGTACTAACGTGCAAGCTTGCCAGAGATACCGTATGAAACCCCCTCCACACTCCCTTGAAATCCCCTCTAAGGATCTTCTCCCTCTCTCAAACTCCACCCTTTCCTCTCTCCCTTTCAAGTTCTCTCTTTAAGTTTTCTCCAGAAGAATGAAGCTTCAATGGCTGCCAAAGACACTTATCAAGTGCCTTGATAAAGCTTAAATAGAGGGCTTTGAAAAACCCTAAAAATTATTCTTGGCAGAAAACATCATCCAGAACAATCATAGGATCGTCCCGTATGATGTTCTTAAAAAGAGGACTTTAGAAAGCCCTAAAAACTAAATTATGATGCCAAATATCATCAAGGACGATCACAGGATCGTTCTATACAATATTCTTAAAAAGAGGGCTTTAAAAAACCCTAAAAACTCAATTTATATGTCAAATATCATTCAGTACGATCGCAGGATCTTCCAGGATGATGTGTAGAGTTTGACCTGATAGTCCAGGATGATCACCTGGATGATATGAACAAATTTGTATTGATCATACAGGATAATTCTATGATCATTCAGTATGATCAGAATATTAAATTAAGCATATTTGATTGATTAATAATAGGATTAGTTTAGACATGATTGATATTAATCGTCCAGGACAATTTGAACAAAAATTGGAACTTGCAATCTTGCCTAAATTATAATGGTGGCTAGGGTTTTGAGATCGTATTGAATCATCCATGATGATTAGTTCAATATTTGAACTTTTGGTTTTGACTTAATCTCACTCCCCCTGAGTGTGTGTGTGGATGGCCACCAAGCAAGAATACACCCTTATAGGACTTGACTCAAGAAATAAAAAATACATCAATGAGTATTATAAAAATTGTTACAATATAACCTATTCTACCCAATCTTGAGCCTTGAATCTTTATTGGATGGTGCATGGTATTCCTGAAAAGTTAGTACACACACAAACAAAAATATATTGTAAATATAAGTAGACAACAGGAAGTGAGCCACAGTATTTATTATCAACAAAAATATAAACTCATAAGCTAAAGTTGCAACACCTGTCACACTAGAGGAATTTCTTCCACAGATTACTCACTCAGTTCAATTTATTGTCATTAATTCGTAATCGACGTACAACTCCATTTTCAGGAAACCTTTGCAATCAAATTTTAGAGCTATACCTCAAAACCACATCTCAAGATAAAATTCCCAACTCAAGCTAGGATTGGTGAATTATGGGGAAATCAATAAGTGGTATAATCTTACTATTTTAGGCAAGCTCAGCCATGCCTGTCTATTACCCTAAGTATTTAAAACTTTCATCTCCAAAATGAGGACATTCTTCAAAGGGCTTCTCCAGTCGAGGATTTAACTTGAATCTCCATATCAGAGGAGCATTCTCTAAGAATAATTAGTATCTTCTTTCTAACTAGAAAAAGATAAAATATATAGATTTTTATGAAGGAATCAAGATATTTTTGCATGAAGTTCAATCGATAAGCCTGGTGTTGATCCAGAAATAATTGTATGTTCTCTCAAGATACACCCTTGTTCAAACCAATTATCCACAAAAAAAATTGCACTTGATCAATAGCAAGCGATAGGGTAGGAAGTTGAAAAACTTCTAGGAGCTGGGTTCATAAGAGAGCTTTATCATTCGATATAGCTTATGAATGTCATCTTGGCTATAAAACTAGTGGAGTATGAAGAATGTGTATAGATTACACAATTCTCAAAAAGGCCTGTCCAAAGGAAGATTTCCACCATCTCATATTAATCAGCTCATCGATGCTACATCCGAGTCATGCCCTTTGGACTAAAAAATTTTAGTGCCATATATCAACATCTTATGATTAAAGTTTTTAAAAACCTCATTGGATGCTCCATGGAGGTATATATAGAAAATATGCTGGTTAAAAGCATTGAGAAATTAAAATATATATCTAACATGGAATAATTTTTTTCTCCTTTGATATTATAACATTCATCTTAACCCTATGAAATGTGCTTTTAGGGTCATGTTTGAAACATTCTTGGGATTCATGGTTACTCATTATGGAATTAAATCTAAGCCTAAAAAGATAAAGGTTTTAAGAGATATGACACCCCAAAGAATATTAAGTAGGTCGGATGTCTAAATGAAAGTATTGTAGCTCTATCTCATTTTTTGGCTTGCTCAGGAGATAAGGAATTATCTTTCTTCAAAGTGTTAAGAAATGCTCGTAACACAAGTTTTTAATAGACAAATGAGTGTCAAGCAGCTTTTGAGCAGCTTCAAATATATTTGGCTTCACACCCATTTCTTTCAAAAAAAAATTAGGGAGAAAAGTTATAGTTGTATTTGGTTGTCTCTCCATATGCCATAAGTTTAGTCCTGGTCTAAGAGAAAAATTCTACAAAGCGATAAATCATTATGTCAGCAATATTCTTTCTAAAATAGATGGGTGATATCCATTTATCGATAAAACTGCTTTGGCATTAATGTTTTCAGCCTGAAAGTTATGGCCTTATTTTCAAGCTCATTTAATTAGGGTTTATACAAATCTCCCATTGCGAAACATTCTTCAAAATACTAAAGCATCCAAAATATTAATCAAATGGTCAATAGAACTGGGAGAGTCTGACATCTACTTCTTACCCAGATCAGATATCAAGTCACAAGTTTTGAAAAAATTTATGGTCGAATGCACCATTTCATTTTCCAATGAACCACCAACTCTTTTTCTTTCCTTTATCTTTATTGGACATTATATGTTGATGGCTTTTCTAGGAGTTCTAGCACTAGGACTAAAATCTTACTAATCTCTCCTCATTAGGCTACTATTAAATATATGTTTTCATTAAAATTTCCTACAACCAATAATACTGTAGAATTTGAATCTCTCATTGCTGGGCTAAGGCTAGCTATAGATTGTGAAGTGCAAAATTTGATAGTTTATACCTACTTGCAACTCATAGTTTCTCAGGTGGGGGAGAATTTGATGCTCATAACCCACAATCAGCACAATACTGTTATGTGGTGAAATCTCTTCCCACACTTATAAAAAAGTATGAAATCATTCATATACTTTGGGAGTAGATGCTCGTGTCGATTCAAAAGAGTATATCAAGGAAATACAATTTTTTAGGATTGAAGGATATTGAGTTATTCAATTGATCGATGAATAAAGAGAACCTTCCTGGATAAATCCTCTATTATCCTTCTTGCAAGAGGGGTGCTACCCGAAGATCCGATAGCCACAAAGCAACTTCAGAAGCAGGCAGATAGCTTCACTATCATTAGTGGAGAGTTATATAAATGATCCTTACTAGACCATACCTTAAGTTACTTCCACCTTAAGAGCAAATTATGCACTACAAGAAGTTCATTCTGGCATATGCGAAGACACTTGGGAGGAAGAGCATTGTCTCTTAAAATCATGAGATAAGCATTATACTAGCCCACAATGAAACAAGATGCACTGGAGCTCATACAAAAGTGTAAAACTATCAATTTCTTTCCAATCTCACTCATTCACTAGAAACAAAACTTTCATCATACCAATGTTCTTGGCCATTCAACCAATTAGGTATTTATATTATGGGACCTTTTCCTATAGCTACTAGACAATAAAAATTTGTCATACTAGCTATGAACTACTTCACCAAATGGGTACAGGATGAACCTTTAGCAAAAATCACAAAATAAAATGCCAAACAATTTGTATGAAAAATATAATATGTCATAAAATCATCACCTAAAATGAAACCCAATTCATAGGAAAGATCTTCACAAAATTTTGTAAGGACCTTCATATACAACTACTGCACATAGTTATAGCCCAACCTTAAGTAAATGGGTAGATGGAGGTTGCTAATCAGACTATACTTAAAGGCCCTTGGGAAGGCTAAGGGGTAGTGGGTCAATGAGCTCCCAAATATTATTTATGCTTACTATACTACTGCAAGAACCCCAACAGGGGAAACCCTATCTAACCTTTATTTTGGCACAGAATTAGTTATCTTGGTCGATATTAGAGTTCAAACTTTTGATTTTAATAAAATAATGAGAAGCCTTGAAATAATTTAGATTTTCTTACAAAAGTAAGAGACATGGTTCTACTTAAAATTGCTTCTTACCAACAAAGAATAGCTTGCTATTACAACGAGAGAGTAAAACATCAATGTATCTCAATCAGAGTTTTAGTTTTGCACATCCTGGAGGTGGCAGGGAAATGACCTCAATGCAACAAACTTTCTCCTATATGGGATAAGGTGGTATCCATAGTTAAGCCTGAAACATTAAAGCTAATGGATGATGATGGAAAAATGCTACCTCAAACCAAGTTAATTTCATCAAGAAATACTTTGAAAATACAATCTTGGATATGCTAAACATCCTAAGAGGATGACTCTCAATCTTTTCAAACTAGTTAATTTCATTAAATGAACTATGAAATTTTGGTGGACTTTTTGTCTTTTTAATATATAAAGTTATGTAAGCGAAATGCCTAGATAACATTTATAATATCTTAAGAAGTTTCATTCAATACTTGAGGAGATATATTTCTTTTAATTAAATGAATACATTAAAATGTCCAGGGAGAATAAAGAAAATAATAAAAATGATACATCATAGAGAAATATTACAAAATCTCAACATCATTATCATCGCTAGAAAAAGTCTTCTTCAGTTCACTTTCAATGTCATCAATGCCCAAATCTGGAGTAGAATCTTTGGAGGCCTTGCTAGAAGTCTGCCTTTCCACTTCAATCCCAGCCTTATGATGAACTAGTTGAACATCATTTAGGAAATACAGACTAAAGCCTTCTTCAGGACTCTAATGCTCTAGATCCTTAACATCAACATCAAATAATGTTTCATATGCATATTAACATGGATTTCGATCTCTTGATGATATATTGAAGAATTCTTAAATTCTTCTATGGCCTTTAATGATATAGCTTCAATGTAAAATAATGTTGTATCCCATTTCCAAAGACGATATTGTAATTTCTTATTATTTTTTAAGAGATTCTTTATCAGTTAGAAGAACATTCTTCTCCAAAGTATGGGTCTTCAAAGCTTCCTTCTATTAATTAATTTCTATGTGAGCCTTAATCAAATTATGACTGGAAAAATCAACTTCCCAATTTTGGAAAGAAAGAGAGGTGGATATCATCGCCAATTCAACTGTACACTATGCCAATTGGCTCTCTAAGGATGTTGTTTCTTTAGTCTTTGCATCCCATCTTTGCTTTTATTCTCCTTATAAATATTTAACTTTTACAAATTCAGCATTCCAATCTTCCAATATTGATTTGAATTGGGACTCCAAATTTTTTTATTGGATCAACTACAGCAAAATATAATTATTTTAGAAATTAAAAAGAAAAGGGACATAGAAGGAAAAGAGTTAATCCACTTACAAGTTCATTGGCATGACATCACCCAACACATACATACTTTATCATATCCTCTGGGATGTGTAACTTCAAAGATTGGATCTCACTATCTTAATTAATAAAAAATGTAGTAGTCATTGGGAGACTACTAACTTCCCTGTGCTCATCACTATCACTTGGTATAATCATTTTATCATTTATCATTCTTTTCTACAAAGAGGAAGATCAAGTTTCTTTTTTATTGTTAGGAGGGGAATTCGCTAAACATTTGAAACCACTAGAAGTTATTTCATGAATCTTCTCAAATTTCATTAGCTGAACTGCATGGGATCTTCTTGCTTTAGTAAAAAGGCCAACTTTAAAAAGTTACTCCTTTGCCACACACCGACTGATGTAGCATAACTCTTCTTGGAGGCTCTCAATATCATGAAAGTTTAAAATTATCAATATATCTTCCTCTCCTACGTTAAGTGAATTTAGCGGCTCTTTTAACCTATATCATTAAGAAAGCCCTACTCAATTTTGTCAAAAAGAATGAATTATAGAAGTTCTTCATGTTGAAATTTGTTCAATATGAATTAGGTTGTTAAACCTAAGCTTATGTTCCAGCGACTAACCAAGAGGGGGTGAATTGGTAATTAAAACTTTTACCCTCTTTTAAACTTTAAAATTGAGAATTTTAACTTAAGTGAATTTTATAGAAAAGATTTTTCAACTACAAGTTAGAAATAGTAAAACAAAAACAAAAGTAGCAAAAAATAAAAGACATGAGATTTATAGTGGTTCGGTCAAACACAACCAACATCCACTCCCTGGAGGACCCTCCGAGTATTACACTAATAACACTAGTGACCCTCCTTTTACACCCACAGCAAGGCAGAGAAGCCTTTGCAAAACTCTCTTCCACCACTACCCAGTGCGACAAAGAACCGTCTTCCTTTTACACTCTTCTCAGTGTTGGTGCAGAAAACTATCTATCCTTTCACACTTTCCCGATGTAGGCAGAGAACCCTTCATCCTTTCACATTCTCCTAGTGTGGGCAGATAACCCTTCATCCTTTCACACTCTCATTGTGTGGGCAGAGAACCCTTCGTCTGTTCAGACTCTCCAAGTGTCAGCAGAGAATCGGATCTCCTTGACAGATCTTCTTCACAAGAAATCTAGAAGGAAGAGAGAAAAGAGTGAAGTAATCAAAAATTACAAGTTGAGACTCTTACCTTTGAGTACCAAGTGAAACCTTCACTCTCCAGTAGTAAGAATCCTCCTTCAAACACTCTCTCACACTCTCTCCTTGACTTTCCTTTCAGTAGGCACGAAGATCAGTAGGCAAAAAGATTAAGTGGTAGTTTAATTTGGACTTTATATAGGAAAGACACAAAAAACCGTCCAAAAACTACTAAAATTTAAGTCTATCAGCAGTGGATCGTCCCATACGATCGTGGATTGTCCCGGATGATGTTACTTAATTCAGTTGGAAATGAACCCAATGTATATTGGTATGAACTAACTTCGTACAAGTTAGTCGTCCCGTACGAACAAGGTTCATCTGGTATGAACGATTATACCATTGGTCGGTTCCAAAAATTGCAGGAAGTTACAAAATTTTTAAGAGTCGGTGCGCTTCGTCCTGGGATGAATATGAGTTCGTCCGGAAAAAATTTTTACAGAGGACATTTCATCCTGGCATGAATATGGATTTTGTCTGAACGAAAATTTTCTAGAGGACATTTCGTCCTGGGATGAATTGGAGTTCGTCTGGACAAAAATTTTCTAGAGAGCATTTCATCCTGGCACGAATATGAATTTCATCTGAATGGAAATTTTCTAGAGCCCATTTCATACTGGGAAGAATAGGAAATTCATCCTAGATGATCAGGACTTAGAAAAATTTTCTTTGCTTCCTGTTTGTTCCATTGCTCTTTTGAGGAGATAACTGACTTAATCGTCCCGTACGAACTGTGTTCATCCCGTATGATCAGTATAATTTTAAAAGATCTTCTTAAGTGTGTGTGCGTGTTTATTTACACAATTACAATCACTCCCTCTCAATCTCAATTTAAAGAAAAATACAAGCTTCAATTTACAAACTATCTCTGAATTTGATTTGAAGTCTTCATTAGTCTGGAGTTTTAATTTTCTGAAATGTTAGTCCACACAAGAGCAAAAACAAATCTTCCAAAAAATGTTAGGAGATAACAAAACTATACAAGTTGCAAGAATGTAAAACATGCAATTAGCAACTCTCTTAACAATCTCTTCCTTTTTTATGATGGCAAAATAATTATTATTTGTATAATTTTCAAATTTTAAGAATCTCCTAAACTCCCCCTAAATTTATGAATTTAAAAATAAGGAGGCTTTGCACAACAATTTTATCTCTCCCTTTTTTTTTAATTTTAAAATGCAACAAAAATAATACTACGAAACAAAAATACGATACGAACAAGATATGAAAAGATACAAGTACAAAAAGATATGAACAAATAATATTTTCTCCCCCTTTTTGACAACAGCAAAAAGATAAGAAGAAAAAGACCAGAAATGTAAGCAGACATATGATAATCCTGTGATAATTGATCTTTGAAAGTGATTGAATTAAATTTTGCAAATAAAATCAAATCATTAGGTAAATCAATATGATTCATAGGATTTAAGAAGTGATATAACATTGATAATAAAAAGTACATATCAAAAATATGAATCAATTTAGACACTAAGATAAAGAATATCATTGCATAAGGGATGAATATAAAATTTGTATATTTCAAATTTCAATACAAAATATAAATGCACAAAAGATCAATTTGAATTAAGAGATCAAAAGATTGTGGAAAGAAATAATTACCACATGTGGCGCTTTGTGCATCTTTTTCAAATTTGTGGCACATTTTTGTGCATCTTTTCACTTGTGGGCTTATTTAGTGCCTCTTTTCAATTGTGAACCTTTGCGCATTTCTTTTTATTTTTTTACATTTTTCAACAGTAATCATATTCTTTCCAAAATCAATAATCAAAAATTTCAAATTTTTCTGCGTGCATTAATATTTATTGATAAGTGAAATACAAAATAAGAAAATATCACAATTGCAATAATAATATTAAACATTAATTTAGACTAATAAGAGACATGAAATTGACAATCTTAATAATATCAAGTTATAAGCAAAACATAAATTTAGAAAAAATAGATTTTCTAATGAATTCAATTTTAAATTACACTTCAAGTTATAGCACTTTTAAGATCAAAAATTTTAAAGATTGTCATATTGGCTCATACACATTTCAAAACAAGATTAAAGTCAAAATAAGATAACTTATATTGATATCAAAATAAAGGATATTACAATCTAATCAAATGATATCAATATGACATAGAACTCGAAAATCAACAAAACTAAAATAAAACACATAAAAATCTAACACATCACAATACTAACACATCATCTAAAGAAAAATAAAAACATAATCAAGTACATGAAATCATTCTAAAGGTCCTTGATTTAGAGGAGGAGGAGGAGGAGGAGGTGCAGCACCGAAGATATTGAAATAAGTACTTATCATAAGCATGTTGGTACTAATATCATTCATTTGTGTCCTCATAAACCCCATGTCTTGAGTGTACTGTACATCCTGCTGCTGCATATGAGCTTCAATTTGATCAAACCTTTGATCAAAGTGAGTCTCTAAATGGTCAAATCTTTGAACCAAATCCTGATAATTTGGTTCATTAGCAAGTGCAGGTGCAGTTTCATGTTCTTCCTCAATATCACTAATGACATGTGTTTTACTTGGTTCATCTTTATTGAAGATTACTCTAAATGATCCGTCGTTATAGTAGAGCGGTTCTTAAAAATCTTGGTCTGGATGAACTAAATTTTACTTCTTCTCTAGAATGTAAGCCACTAAATATCCTAAGGCAATGTTCTTCTTTCTTTTATGTGCAACATGACCAATTTCAGAAAGACCATAAAGATAGTCAAGAATAAGTTGGGTTTCATCTATTGGTTGGTTAGTCATAATCAAGTAGGTTACCATAGAAAGAAGAGGAGTAATGTTGATTCTATCACTAGCTTTAGGAATTATAAAAGTTTTAAGAACATGCTGGATGATACGAGCATTATGAACGAGACCGGATACTTTAGGCATATGCTCGTTAAAAATGATTCCTCTAATCACTGTATTAATTTCATACCATTCAAATTTAGAAGTGGTGATCAAGGTATGTGCTCTAGTTCCCTTAGTTCTTAAGTTTAAAAAGATTCCTAGGTCAACCTAGGTGATTTCAACTTTTTTCTTAAAGACATAGGAACGGATTACAGAATGGTCGGAGTTGAAAGACATGTTTGCCAGGAAATAGTGAAAAGTTTATTTGTTGTAGAGATAAACTAGTGTGAGGATGAAACCAAACTGAGTGGAGGCAAACAAGTGCATTACCTTAAAGGTTAATTGTTCCTGAAGGAGAACTCTAGAGGGTGTGATCTTAGCGGACACGAATCTGGGAAAAGACTCTTTATTGGCTTTGGAAAGAAAGTTATCGGAAGGGTTTCTAGGTGGTCCCTTGGCTAGAATCTTTTGTCGCTTGCTTGAACTTGCAATTGAAAAGGATCTAAAGGAAGAAAGGTTTTGAAAGTGATGTGTGAGTGATGACTATTTAGTTCAAAAGCCCGCCAATTTATTGAAAAATGATTATTCGTACAGACAAAATTATTTTCGTCTCGTACGAAATTTGATTCATCCCGTACTTAATATAGCATTAAAAACTATCTTATCTGTTTAACTGACATTCAATCGTCCCGTCGTTTGAACAATTTTTTCCTGGACGATCGTGACGATCGTATAGACGAAGTGAAAATTAAAAACTAAAAAATTGCACGTAAACGGTTTAAATCCGACAGATTGACACACTACACAATTCATCCCGTATGAAAAAATTGTCCCGGATGATTTTCACTCAAAAAAAAATTTTTTTAAACATGCACTCGATAAAAAAATAAAACACAAACACAACAAAGAATGTATAAAATCATAAAAACAAAAACTCAAATACATAAAATTACAAACACAAGATAAATAAAATCATAAAAACACACAAAATCATTAACTAGAAAACACATATCAATGTTACAGAAAACATTTTTAATTAAGCATTCAAATCAATTACTCTAATCCTTGTTCTTAATGTATTGAAAGTATCAAAGGCTAAAGGTTTTGTAAAAATGTCTGCAAGTTGATTTTCAGTATAAACATGAGCTTAATTTCTCCATTGGATACATGATCCCTTATGAAATGATGCCTGATGTCTATATGTTTGGTTCTTGAATGTTGAATAGGATTTTTAGAAATACAAATAGCACTAGTGTTATCACAATAAATTGGAATAGTGCCTATAGTTAATCCTAAATTAAGCAACTATTATTTCAACCAAAGTACTTGTGCCACACAACTTCCTAATACAATGTATTCAGCTTCTGCAGTAGATAAGGCTACTGAATATTATTTTCTATTGGACTAAGAGACTAAAAAATTTCCAATAAACTGACATGTTCCAGAAGTGCTCTTTCTATCCACCCTACAACCTGCAAAATCAAAATATGAATAACTAATTATTTCAAATGAAGAGCTAAACTTAGGATACCAAATTCCTAAGTTCTGAGTTCCTAACAGATATCTTAGAATCCTTTTTTCTGCTGTCAAATGTAATTCTTTTAGATCTGATTGAAATCTAGCACACAAACAAATACTAAACATGATAATGGGCTGGCTAGCTGTCAAGTAAAGTAAAGATCCAATTATCCCTCTAAATTTCTTTTAATCAACATATTTTCCCTTAGGGTCCTTATCCAATTGAACTAAGGAACTCATAGGTGTACTAACAGGTTTAGCATTATCCATTTCATACTTTTTGAGGATGTCCTTAACATACTTTGACTAACTAAGAAATGTACCTTCCTCAATTTGCTTAATGCTAAATCCTAGAAAGTAACTTAAATCTCCCATTAGACTCATCTCAAATTCACTACTCATTATTTTAGAAAAATCATCACAAAGATTTTTATTTGAAGATCCAAAGATGATGTCATCCACATAAATTTGTACAATGAGTATATCCTTTCCAAATCTCTTCAAAAAGAGAGTTATATCTACACTTCCTTTTCAAATGATCTTTCAAGTAGGAAGGTGCTCAACCTCTCATACCAAGCCCTAGGTGCCTGTTTCAATCCATATAATACCTTTTTCAATTTAAAAACATGATTTGGATATTTAGAATTTTCAAAACCTGGTGGTTGTTCAACAAAAACATCTTCTTGAATTACCCCATTTAAAAAGATACTTTTTACATCCATTTGGTACAGTTTAAATCATCTAAAATAGGCAAAGGCTAACAAAAAACCTCTCATACCCCTTAGCAACTAATCTAGCCTTATTTCTAATTACTACTCCTTAGTCATTCATTTTATTTGTGAATACCCACTTAGTTTCAACTATACTTTGATCCTTTGGCCTTGTAGTTAATTCCCAAACTTTATTTCTTACAAATTGATTTAACTCTTCTTGCATGGCCAAAATCCAAAATTCATCTGAAAGTGCTTGATTAATATTAGTGAGTTCTATTGTTGAAATGAAGGCTGAATGATTGACTTCTTTGTTAATCCACACCTAGTTCTTACACCCTCACTAGGTTCACCAATTATCAACTCTTTTAGGTGGTTTTAGAAAATCTCAAATCGCTAGGCAAAGGTTTTCTATCTCTAAATTTTCTTCCACATTTTCTTCCAAATTTTCTTCCAAATTTATTTTATCAATCTTTTGAGAGTTATCCTCAATCTCATCTTCTACAATATTTAGCTCTTCCAAATTTCCAAATTCATCAAATACAATATGTGTGGTCTCCTCAATTACCAAAGTTCTTCTATTGAATACTCTATAAAATTTTCCAACACTTGAGTATCCAACAAAAATTCCTTTATTTGATTTTGGATCAAATTTTCCTAATGCAGATTTTCCATTGTTATGTATAAACACCTTGCAACCAAAAACATGCAAAGGAAACAAATTAGGTGTTCTTTCTTTTAGTAACTCATAGGGTGTTTTATTTAATTTAGATCTCACATTCACCCTATTCAGAACATAACATGTAGTGCTAACCGACTCATCCCAAAAGTATTTAGGAAGTGAGTATTCTGCCAATATTTTTCGGGCGGCTTCAATTAATGTTCTATTTTTCCTTTTGACTACCTCATTCTGTTGAGGGGTTCTAGGTGCAGAAAAATTGTGATCAATTTCTTTCTCCTTACAAAAATCCTCAAATCTTTCATTTTCAAGTTCTCCTCCATGATCACTTTGTATAGTCATGATTTCATACCCAAGTTTTCTTTGAATCCAAGTCTAAAATTTTTTAAATTTCTCAAATGATTCACTCTTTTGAAATAGAAATTTAACCCATAAGAATCTTGAGTAATCATCCACAATCATAAATATGTATATCTTCCCTCCTAGACTTACAGTTCCAACTGGTCCAAAAAGATTCATATACAAAATCTCCATTGGTTTACTAGTTCTAAGATCCTTATTGGATTGAAAAGAGGACTTCACTTGCTTTGCTAATTGAAATGCATCACAAAGGTGGTCCTTAGTAAAGTCTAGTTTTGGTATACCTCTCACTAAGTTCTTTTGGGTAATCCTCCTAAGGATTTTCATGCTAGAATGACAAAGTCTCCTATGCCAAAGCCATGACTCATCAGAAATAGTTTTTAAATAAAATGCAGTAGGAGATTGAATACAATTCAAGTCTAGCATATAAACATTGTTTACCCTTATACCATTCAGAACATCATTTCCATTTAGTAAAATGCATCTAGTAGGAAAAAATTTTACATAATATCCTTTGTCACATAGCTGGCTTATACTTAAAAATTATGCTTTAAGCCTTCTACCAATAATACATTTTCAATATAAAAATTCTTAAGATTTCCAATCATACCTATCCCAATCACCATCCTTGTGGTGTTATCTCTAAGTGTAACCTTGCCTCCACTCCTGGCTTCCAGTGATATGAATTGTGCAGTATCTTCAGTCATATGCTTTGAACATCTGCTATTCAGGTACCATATGCTCTCACGAGGTCTTGTGTGAGAGTGATCCTCTTCTTGATCTGATTGATCAAGACTATCGGCCATTAAACACAGATTAGTGACTTCATCTTCCTTTTTTCTCTCTAATGAGTCCGAAGCTGAGTCCGCCTAAAAAGCTCTTTAGAATTTATTCTTGCCCTTCTTCACAAATGATTTCTCTTCTACCTTCTCCTTGCTAGGAGTGGCTTTATGTTTCGGGCAATCTCTCTTAATATGTCCAGGTTTCCTGTACTCATAGCAAATCACATCATTTGAAACCTTGGCATTTCTATTGAATTTACCTCTATTCCAATACTGGCATATCCTCTGCTTCCTCTTCAAAAAGTTTCTGAATTGTTTAGTCATCAATGTGATGTCGTCTTCATCCTCAGGTTGTGAGTGTTCACTCTCAGACTCCTCCACTTTCAGTGCTATGTTCTTCTCCTTTCGTGGTTCACCTGCATCAATCTTTCTTTAGCTAACTCCTTGCTTGTAAGCAATTAGCAAATCAAGAAGATTGTCAATAGAGTAAATGTTTAGATCTTTAGACTCTGTAATTGCAGTAATTTTAGCATCATAAGCAGTAGGCATTCATTAGTTCCCTACCCAATGCATGTAAAGAGGTGACTATTTGTGTGAATCTTATGTACATATCAGAAATGGATTCATTAGATTTCATGCGAAATAGTTCATAATCATGCAACAATATATTAAGTCTAGATTGTTTAACCTCATTAGTCCCCTTATACGTTATACAAAGTCTATCTCATATATCCTTTCCACTCATGCTAGTAGAAACTTGCATATAATCTTCTAATTTAAGTGCACAAAAGAAACTATTCAAGCATTCGGCATTTAGTTGTGTTAAGTCATGTTCTTTTACTGTCCAGTACACAAAAGGTGTTTCAACTCTAACTCCGTCAACTAGTCTAGTTGGTTTTGTATTCCCTTCCTGAACTAAGATCCATATACAGTAATCAAGTGACTGTAAAAATGTAGACAAGCATGTTTTCCAAAAATCAGAAGGAAAATTGTCGAATAATGGAGGTCTTGTTATAAAGTAACCCTCAGATGTATTTCAGTTTCCAAATGTAGCCATCTACGTTAATCAAAAAGTAGTCTAAACTTATGATTTTGAAATAATGCTCTGATATCACTTGTTGAAACTTGTTCAATATGAATTAGGTTGTTAAACCTAAGCTTATGTCCCAGCGGCTAACCAAGAGAGGGGGTGAATTGGAAATTAAAAATTTTACCCTCTTTTAAACTTTAAAATCAAGAATTTTAACTTTAGTGAATTTTATAAAAAAAGATTTTTCAACCACAAGTTAGAAACATTAAGACAAAAATAAAAGTAGTGAAAAAATAAAAGACACGAGATTTATAGTGGTTCGGTCAAACATGACCTACATCCACTCCCCGGAGGCACCCTCCGAGAATTGCACTGATACCACTAGTGACTCTCCTTTTGCACCCACAGCAAGGCGGAGAAGCCTTTACAAAACTCTCTTTCACCACTACCCAGTGCGGTAGAGAACCGTCATCCTTTTACACTCTTTTCAGTGTTGGCAGAGAACCGTCCATCCCTTCACACTCTCCCAGTGTAGGCAGAGAATCCTTCGTCCTTTCACATCTCCTAGTGTGGGTAGAGAACCCTTCATCCTTTCACATTCTCCTAGTGTGGGCAGAGAACCCTTCGTCTGTTCACACTCTCCAAGTATCAACAGAGAACCGGATCTCCTTGACAGATCTTCTTCACAAAAAATCTAGAAGGAAGAGAAAAAAGAGTGAAGTAATCCAAAATTACAAGTTGAGACTCTTACCTTTGAGTACCAAGTGAACCCTTCACGCTCTATAGTAAGAATCCTCCTTTAAACACTCTCTCACACTCTCTCCTTGACTTTCCTGTCAGTAGGAACGAAGATCATTAGGCAAAAAGATTAAGTGGTAGTTTATTTTGGACTTTATATAGGAAAGACACAAAAAACTATCCAAAAACTACTAAAATTCAAGTCTGTCAGCAGTGGATCGTCCCGTACGATCGTGGATCGTCCCGTACAATCGTGGATCGTCCCGGACGATGTTACTTAATTCATTTGTAAACGAACCCAATGTATATTGGTACGAATGGACTTCGTACACGTTAATCGTCCCGTATGAACAAGGTTCATCTAGTACGAACGGTTATACCATAGGTCGGTTCCGAAAACAGCAGGAAGTTGCCAAATTTTTAAGAGTCGGTATGCTTCATCCTGGGACGAATATGAGTTCGTCCGGACAAAATTTTGCAAAGGACATTTCGTCCTGGCATGAATATGAATTTCGTCTAAACAAAAATTTTTCAGAGGACATTTCTTCCTGGGACGAGTTGGAGTTCTTCTGGATGAAAATTTTCCAGAGAGCATTTCGTCCTGGCATGAATATGAATTTTGTCTGAATGAAAATTTTCCAGAGCCCATTTCATACTGGGATGAATAGGAAATTTGTCCTGGACGATCAGGACTTAGAAAAATTTTCTTCACTTCCTATTTGTTCCATTGCTCTTCCAAGGAGATAACTGACTTGATCAACCCGTACAAATTGTGTTCGTCCCATACAATCAGTTTAAAGATCTCCTTAAGTGTGTGTGAGTTTATTTACACAATTACAATCACTCCCTCTCAAACTCAATTCAAAAAAAAATACAAGCTTCAATTTATAAACTATCTCATGCTGAGTTTGATTTGAAGTCTTCATTAGTCTGGAGTTCGAATTTCCTGAAATGTTAGTCCACACAAGAGCAAAAACAAATCTTCCAAAAAGTGTTAGGATATAACAAAACTTAAAATAATAATATTTAGAATCATCAAAACTATACAAGTTGCAAGAATGTAAAACATGCAATTAGCAACTCTCTTAATACTTCAAAGCACCCCTTGGTACAAAATCTAACCATTTCCCATTACCCCAATAGGAAACTCAGCTATGAGAGTCACTAGTAAATTTACATATTTTTTTATAAATACTCCACAGTTAATGTCGCTCCACATTCTCTAAAAAGACTATCACAATGATTGTTATTGCTCTACACAAGATATGGTGTAAGGAACGACATGTCTTTAAACTGTCAATAAACTTAGGAGCTACAGGAAATCTCAATCCAGCATATAGCATCATCTCATACACTACTATAAATCTCGATGGAGGAGAATGTGCCTTATCATACTTCTTTGGATTAATAATTAGTACATCATTTGGTAAATATTTTGTTTGTGAATCACTTCCAAACCATTAAATGTGATGATAGATGCAACATCATCAAATTTTCTCTTACACCATCCTGAGTAGAGGAAAATTTTTTTAAGCATCAGTTAGTCTACCACCTAAAGAATTACACAAAGTAATTAGTTGTTGATGAATAAATGTGGAATTATATCAAAGCACTGGAAAGGAGAAAATAAAAATATTATTGTCACCTAATACATTCTCTGAATTCTTGGAAATATTTCTCTCAAATAATAAATTTGAGCTACTTTATTGATTGCTAGCATTAGAAGTATCTCCCATATTAATTTCAAAATTTTGGAAGAACTGATGGTTGCTTTGATCATTGCAAAAGACCTCCGAGCTACCAATCCAAGGGAAGAATGGCACAAGAGAGCAAACCTTTAATCACCACCAATAATTTCTTTGATCACCACTCAAAAATTTTTCGAGCTGCTAGTCCAATGTAGAGTTTGGATCGGCGCAACAGAAGAAAGTTTTGATTGCCATTGACAATCATCGAGCTACCAATCTAATGGAAGGAGTTGAATCGACACAAGATATTGCGCTCCCCCCCCCCCCCGTAAGGGATGTCTTAAAATACAATCAAGGATTTTTTTTTTTTTTTTTTTTTTGCATTTTAAAGTAAAAAACATGCAATAATAATATAAAATAGAAAATAATTAAAACATAAATATATATTAAATATTTCGTGATGTTTTGGTAGATAATTGAAACATTTAACATTTAAAAAATTACGTTTAACATTTCAAAAAAATATATATCTTTATAACATTAATATCATATATAAGAGGCAGCAAACAATATATATTGATATTTTAATTAATATATTTCAACTTGCATAATGTTATACAAACGTCATATAACATTATTCAATGGGCACAAGGTAAAATTGATGTAAAAAAAAAAAGGTAAAATTGATGTAAAAATATTATAAAGCTAACAATTTATAATACTATATAAATTGAAATATATGTACTATACAAGTTTATATACTATATAACCTATAATAATTTATTTAAATCTTAATTAACACATTTGTTAATCTTCGCCAATAGAATGGGTTACGCACATTTTTATCCGTTATTATATATGTAATTTGTTTTTAAATGACAATTTGTATGAATAGCGACTACATGATATAGACTGGCAATTACAGTTGCTATATTTAATGTTACTATAATGACATATAGTAACATTGTGCTAGATATTACTATATCATGGATAATTGAAGTTTACAACATGTTTAAACATGTTATACATTGGCCCTTCCTCTATAATTTTATAAACATATCACATTTTCATATCATTTATATATTCCAATATATGAATGATATGAATAACTTCATATATGGTGTTTATCTACATCTATACAAGTATAATGTTTATATATACAATAATTTAGCATAAGATATCATTGTGCATAAAATTATAACCACTGAACTAAGTTTATCAGTCATATAGCTCAACCTGATAGGGCTATAATAATTGAATGGGTATAACGTTTGTTATAACCTATATAATAACTAAGAGGTGGCAACACTATTACAGTTTAAAGGTGGAGACATTTCCATAGATAACAAATTTAAAATATATTTACAGACTCCGTCAGATTTGATATCCAAAAATAGGGGGGCAAATGACATGTCACTAAAAAAAGCCTAGATCTAGCACAAACTTTTAGGCATATTCAAATTGAAAATTTTTTAAAATTAAATTTAGAATTATCTAAACACCAATTTCAACAAACTTACAATCAAACTGAATGTCTCGAAGAGACAAACCGAACGACACCAAATTCATCCCAATGTTTATATGTGTCTACGTGTGCGTGTGAGTGTGTGTGTGCTTATGCATGCGCATGCGCATGTGTGGGTGTGTCTATGTGTGTGTGTGTGTGTGCGCGCGCGCGCGCGTGTGTGGGTGTGCGTGCGTGTGTGTTTGTGTGCATGTGTGGTGTGTGTATGTGTGTGTGTGCGTATGTGTGTGTGTGTGTGTGTGTGTGTGTGTGTGTGTGTGTGGGTGTGTGGGCGCATGTGTGTGTGTGTGGGGGGGTGTGGGGGGGGGTGTGGCATGCGTGCACGTGTGAGTGTGTGTGTGTGTGTGCGCGCGCGCGCGCGCGTATGAGTGCATGCGTGCGTGCGTGCGTGCGTGCATTTGTGCGTGTGTGCGTGTGTGGGTATGTGTGGGCATGTGTGTGTGTGTGTGTGTGTCGGGAGGGAACAAAGAAAAGAAGGGATGAATTTTGGAGCCCTCATATTGTAGACCACCGCTGGAGTTTTTCTCGATCACCAGTGAAGTTCTTCCCGACCTTCACCTGAGTTCTTCTCGACCATCGTTGGAGTTCTTCCCAACCATCGCTGAACTTTTGCCCATTCGTCAACCACCTCAAGATCTTTTTCGTACCACCGATCATCACCAAACTTATGCCTGTTCGTCGATCACCTTCAAATCTCTTCTCGACCATCGACCATCAACAAATTTTGCTCATTCATCTGCCATTCTTTCAAAAACATAAGCACTAGTTTGGTGTTTGGCAAAATCTTAGACATATTGTGTTCTCTTTGTATTTGAGTTTGGGAATAGATCGATCTCTATATTTCATTTGAACAATAGTGAAATCTTTTTAACTAGGTGAGGGCCGTGGTCTTTTCCCTTTTTAAGATTTTCCATTTAAAAACATTGGTCTCCCCTTGTCTTCTTTAGTTTCTATTTGTGTGCAGAATTTTGGTGCATATCTAGGACATAAAATCTTTGCACTCTATTGTCATGAATTTCTCAGCCTATAATAATACATAACAATATACAATGAATACAGAAACGCATATATAGCATAAGAATATACTTATAGAAATGGTTGGGATTGAGTATAGTAATGTAGTATTTACATGTGATTGTTGTATTAATAATAATGATAAAAGAATTCATGATTCATATATAGCATACACTAAATACAACTTGATATTGTACTAATTTTCTTGATATTGAATTAACGTATTTACATTTCCAATATATGATAATGTTTATGGAGTTTAGTGTAATGATTTTTTAGCTTTCTTTATTTACTGATCAAATTTATTCGTATCACTAATGACTAATCATTATTTATACTGATAGCTACTGATTTGTTATTGATATAAATGAGTATGTATATTGATTTTTGAGACCTTTTATTGAAAGCTTGCGTAGTTTTGACCTCTTGAGCATTGTAAGTTTATTATATAGAGTTTACTGATTTTAGGTCATGGAAAAGGTGAGGAACCTGAGTGAGTGGATCAAAATTTTTAGATTGTTTTTTCATTTTATTTTATTATTTTTGGGTAAGGAACCTCGTGAGATAGATTAATATTGTAAGAGATCTCATGGCTATTGTAAATTGGATTTTGATAAATAAAAATAATTAAAGATTTTGTTGTATAAATTGCTTCTGCTGACTTTTGTTTTCATTAAGGAAATTAGAAGCTCTGGTAGATTAATGAAAAGATGAAATAGATAATTCTTCTAATTTAGATATTGGGGCATCACAATATATACTCCATAGTAGCAAAAAATTATAGAAATATATTCATTATTTATTTTCTTGGGGAAGTATATTAGAAAGCTTAATTGGGTCTAAATGGCCTAACCTCTTGATGGTCGAGTATTTATTTAAAGTCATTCATAGCCAACATTGGTTCTAATAAGCTTCAAGCAAAGTTTGAATCATATTGATCAAAATAGAAGTGTACATTAGATGGTTTGAATAAAAATTTTGAATCAAGCTGTGTGCATTTGGTTGATTTAGTTGGTTTGTAAAATGATTGTTTTTTTTAATAAAGTAATGGTTAGTTAAGTTTCAATTATTATGTTTTTTTCCTAATTTATTAAATTAAAAAAGTGAAATATAATGAATAAATAGCTAAATAAAGAAAAAAAATTAATTATTTCCCTAAATTTTGGCTTTACATATAATTTAGTTTGGTTCTGCTGGTTTAATAAATTCATCAACCAATCCATGTGAACGTACCTAATTAATATCCTTTTATTAGGATTTAAAAATTTAGCTAAACCAAAATTGAACTAAATAAGCTAGATTATATTGATATTTCTTTTGATTTGATTCTACTTATTATTTGGTCAACTCAATACTGTCTAAAATGTTCATATGTCCTAATTAGTTTAGCAAATTTATCAATCAATCCATCTAAATAAATTGAATGCACATTCTTAGTTCAAACTTTCTTTAAACTATATTCTAGCAAGGTTCAAATATGATTTGAACACAAATTTAAATAAATTTTGAGCAAGATTTGGGTATGATTCAAATTTGATTAAATCTTGGTTCAAATAAGATTTGAATGTGAATTATAATACAACAAATTTTAAGATTTGATACTCTAGAGTGAGTGTAATCACAATAGTAATTTATAAGATATGATATAGCAACCATTAAACACATAATGCATTCTAAGATATATAACATAATATATACATTCAGTTGTGCAATTCCAAAGTTATAATATAACATCTTTAATGAACAATATATAAATTTAGAAGTAATGTAAATTGAATTAATAAAAGAGTAATTTAACACACCTATAATAGTTGTGTTTCTTAAAGATTTTGATAACACCTTAGAACTTAAATTTGGAAGAAGAAGAATTATTTTTTATCTCATAATTAATTTATTAAAGCTTATAGTATTCTACTAGTACAAATAAAACTAGCGAAAGCTGCTATAAATCATTTTTCAGCAACTTATAATTTTATATTCATTTCTTATATTTTATGTACAATAACTAAGAATTCATTTTTAACACCAGAATATAATTAACATTCTTGGTTATAAAAAAATGAAACCAAAAATATAAAAAACCAAAACAAAACCTTGAAATCCTGCTTAGCCTCACTCCATTAGGTCTTAACCCCTTCTTGAAAACATAAAAGTAATGGGGCGAGCTGATATCTCAGTATATTTCCAAAATCTACCACTGCATTCAATACAAGACAATATAAGCAATATACATGTAATCATTCCATCAATGTCAATTTAAACATGTACTAATAATGTAACAACCCAAACTCTTAATTATTGAGATATTGTCTACTGTGACCTAAGGGCCTCACAGTTTTGTCATGTTGGTGTAACTTCCCAGTAGGTCACCCATTCCAGAATTGCTTCGAGATGAGCATGCTTAAATGCATAGTTTCTTAGTGAAATTTCAACCATTACGTGCCTCAATGTTTAAGGGTTTGGGTTCTTTTCACTTAAGGGTTTCACAATCTCCCCTATTTAAGTAAAAGACATCCTTGTTAGCATTTGTATCCCAAAATCATCCACCAGGAAGATAGGATTCTAGAGGTGGGCCCTACATGTTCAAGTGGTGGCACTCGTTATGTAGCACTTTGTCCCATATAGGGTTCAAGAGGTGGCTCCCATGGCATATCACTTTGTCTTGTATGACACTTCTTTCCCATCTTTCGACTAGTGTGTTGCTCTGATATCATTTGTAATAGCCCAAACTCTTAACTATCAAGATATTATCCTCTTTGGCCTAAGGATCTCAATATTTTATCTTGTTAGTGTAACTTTCCAGTAGGCCTTCAGGATTACCACACTTAACTACGGAGTTTTTTAATGAAATTCTAACCATTACACCAAAAGACGTCTCAATGTTTAAGAGTTTAACTTCTTTTTACTTAAAGGAGTTTCACAAGTAAGAACAAGTAGTGGTCAATATTAATAATGTCATTTCATATGAGCAATGAAAATCAATATAAATAATGTAACTTATAATCAGTTATCAGGTATCAATAGCCATATAAAAGATCAGTTTATGAATATCTATAAATTACACTTTATCTCAACCCATATGTCATGTCATATATAAATTAGTATACCTATAATTTTTGTATGCATGTCACACAGTAGTAGTGCATGTATCTTATATTTTCTATCAAATGTAATGTATCATGTATACCATATGTTTCATATATATAGATGTCATTATATCAATATTATCAATCTTGTCATATTTCTATATATGTCATGTCATTTATATAATTTATCATATATGCTCATGTCATGTACATCTGTAAGCAAGACAGTACATCTTGCTACCTATAATATTTGTTTTCTATATCAAGTCCTACTTAAGACTAGACAGGAATCAATCTTTGTCATATCAATCATATTATTAAGAATCAATCTCATATTGTAAATCACAAGTCAGATAGCTTTCACAGAAGAAGTCGACACTTCTTAATCGTCAATATATCATTTTATATCAGTCGGTCTTCTTATACCTTTCTTTTTATATCACTTAGGATTAAAATACAAATCTTATTTAAAAATAATCTCGTCAACCCACCTTTTGTACATGGTAACATGTCTCTAATCAATCATTTTCATCCAGCATTTCTTATTTTTACACACATAACATATCATATATATCACAATAATAAATATTATGTACATATAGTGCAACAATCATTATACTCATCAGTATGTATATATTATACCAAAATGCTTGTTAGATTAAATGAATAGTAAATTTACGCATATCATATATTTCATGCCAAAATGCCTTTTATTAATGCTTAATCATTTTAGTATTTGGTAGTATTCTATCCATTTTTAAAAAATAATATATATGAAAAAAAAACTACTAAAAACTCTATATTGCATTTTTATCAGTTTCAGTAGAGAGAGAATAAACAATACCTAAAATCATTGAAAACATACGTAGGGTTAAGGTTACATTATACGATCATAACACTTATTGTAATTGAAGCAACATACAAAAATGCACTAAAGTGAGCTTTCTCTCTCCTCTCTCTTCCTTTTCTCCTTTCTCTTTCACGGCCACGCGAAGACAAAGAGAGGGGGAGGGTGGTGTCAGGTTTTCTTAGGGTATATTAAATAGGATATTGAATGTAGATATTAAAAATAAATAAATAAATTTTTAGCCTTAGTGTTGCAGCCCTCCAAATCTCAGTGCCACAATGCTCCCTTAAATTCTAGAAAACCTGAGAGTTTGGCGACACTACACCCCATAAGTCAGTTTCGTGGTGCTCACAAAACCAAACTTTTCATATTAATTCATTTTAAATTTTTTGGTTATTTCTAGAAAGCTATTTAGAAAGCATTAAGAAAGCCGCTGCATTAGTCTGCTTGACCACTTTACTTGATAATATTTGGATGATCTTTTGATCAATCCAACTACAAAACTTGAATGACGGACATACATTTTTAAGAGTCAAAGAAACCTAATTAAGAAACATGCTTTTTAGTATTTGGAATAATGGTCTTAAATTTGAACATAATATTATTTTTTTCTTAAGTTAAATACTTTTACATCCATGTGTTTAATATGATATGTTATTGAATAATTGCATAAATATAATTAATTTAATATCTTATTTTCTAAATATTTCAAATAAAATTTTATCCTTAAGAAAATTCATAATTGTCGGATTGAACATATGTCTCAACAATTCTCTGTACGAGTCTGTTTAATTGTCATTGAAACAAAAGTCTGCGTCTAGCTTCTTGGATGGGATTCCTACACAATACTATAAAAAAAGTGCAAACCAACATATTTTAGATATGGCCTTGTTAGCAAAGAATTACAAATCTAATGCAAACAAACTATCCTTTGCACAAAAAATGCATATCAAGTCTTCGGTCAGTTAGGCTTCATTTGAGACGACTTTTTTACTGTTTCTTAAAAAAAAATTCTAATACAAAAATTAAGATTTTTAAACTAAAAAATTGTGTTAAGAAGCAGTAAAAAAGACTTCCCAAATGAAATCTTGGTGGTTGAATTATGCTCTATAACACTATTTCATTTCTCATTTGATAATGAGTTTTTACTGATAATTAATAGGAAATTTGTTACTCGTTTATGTCTTTGTAGCATTCTGAAGGCTTTTGTTTGTACATTACTTTGTTTGTTTGCACATTACTTTGTTTTAGTTCAGTAGATCACCTTATCCTCCTTTTTCAGGCTGTCAAAATGAAAATACTATCATCCTTTGACATACAATAACAACAACGTTAAGCTTTTATCCCACTATGTGGGGTCGGCCACATGAATCATTTTTCTCCATTGTGTCATGTTAAGAGTCAAATTCTCATTTAAATCTAATAAAGGTCATTTCTAATATTTTTAACCAAACCTTTTTAGGTCTACCCCTACCTTTCTTAACATACGTCAAATCTAATGCATCTACTCTCCTAACATGGTCATCGGAAGGCCTCCATTTTACATGACAAAATCATCTAAGGCAACTCTCTCTAATCTTATATATCACTAGAGCTACTCCAACCTTTTCATGGATATGCTCGTTTCGTATCATATCTCTAAAAGTAAATCCATTCATCCACCTGAGCATCCTCATCTCATCAACGCATAACTTAATATTATGCTTCTCTTTCAATGGCCAACATTCTCCGCCCTAAAGTATTACAGGTCTCACCACCATCTTAAAAACTTTTCCCTTAAATTTGAGTGGTACTTGTCTATCACACAGCAAAAATGAAGCATTCCTCCACTTTAACCATCCAGCTTGAATTCTACTAATAATATCCACATATTTCACCATCACTCTGAATAATAGGCCCAAGATATCTAACATGAATACACTTATTAGTGACTTGATCGCTCAAAGTCATAAACCCCCACTATATCTATTACTACTAAAATTATACTTCATGTATTTAGTTTTAAATCTACTAAAACAAAAACTTTTAGACTCTAAGGTTGACCTCTACAAAATTCGAGTTTACTTTATACTCCCTCTCTAATCTTATCAACTAGAAAATATCATCAGCAAAAAGCATACACCAAGGTACATTCTCTTGCAAATGTCTAGTAAGAACATCCATAACTTAAGCAAAGAGATAAGGGCTTAAGGCTGATCTTTGATGTAATACAATTGAAATAGGAAAATACTTGGTCAAACCACCTTGTGTTTGTACACAAGTAGTAGCTCATGCATATTGATCCCAAATAACTTGAATATAAGCATTATTAACCCCTTTTTTTTCTAGAACTCTTCATAGCAATTCTCTTGGAACTTTATCATATGCTTTCTCTAAATCAATAAATATCATATGTAATCCTCCTTATTCTCTATAAACTACTCCTTCAATCCTCTCAATAAATGAATAGCTTCCCTAGTAAACCTACCTTGCATAAATCCAAATTGATTTTGAGAAACATTAGTATCATGTTGTAATATATGATCCATAGCTCTCTCCCAAAGTTTTCTAATATGATACATCAATTTAATTCCTCTATTATTCGTACAATCTTATGCATCACCTTTATTCTTAAAAATAAGAATCAAAACACTAAATCTCCACTCATCTGGTATATTTTTAGTCTTCAAAATAATATTAAAAAGTTTAGTAAGCCAAGAAATTCCTTCATCTGCTAAGCATTTCCACATCTCTATTGGAATATCATCAGGTCCAATGGTTTTCCCACACTTTCTTTTCTTTAAAGCTTCTTTAACTTCAATTTTACTAACCCACCGATTAAAAAAATTTATTTTCATTTAAAGTTCTAAGGTTACTAAAGTCTTCATTGAAAATCTTAGCAAAATATCTCATCCTCCATTGTTGAATATCCTCTTCTAAAAAAATACTCTTTGATCTTCATCCTTAATGCACCTCACTTGAATTAAATCCTTACTACTATCTCTTTGTTTGGCTAACTTATACTTATATCTTTCACCCCCTTTAGAATCTAATATATTATATAAATCATTAAAAGCTAAAATCTTTACATTACAGATTACTTTCTTAGATACCTTACGAGCCTCTTTATATATTTCTCATTTTTTAGAGTTTTTACATCTAAATCAATTATTATAATAAAGCTTCCTATTTTTAATATTTTTTTGCACATTTGATTTCGCCATCAAGTATTTTTATTATTAGGAATTTTTCCTTCTGAATTTTCAAGTACATCATTTGTAATATTCTACATATTACTAGCTACTTTTTTCAACATAACATTCGCTTCTTCATGCACAGACAAAATCTTAAAATCTTGAATCTTATTCTTAAAAATACTTTTTTTAATGTTCTTTAAATGCCATCATCTAATCTTAGAATAATATTTAACTATATTTTTCAGATGCCCTCATCTAATCAAATAATATTCTTCATCATAAAGTCCAAAACTAATAGGTGATGTTGAATATATAAACTTTTACTTGAAATAACTTTACAATCTTTGCAATCTAAACGATTTATTTTTCTTAAAAGAAAATAATCAATCTGAGTTTTGTTATATTCATTCTCATAAGTGATGAGATGTTCATCTATTTTCTTAAATAAGATATTAGCAATTACAAAATCAAAAGCTAGAGCAAAATTTAATATAGTCTTACCACCCTCATTAGTCGCTACAAACTCATAGCCACATTTAATACTATTAAAATCCTCTACCTCTCTACCAACATTTTCATTTAAGTCTCCTCCAATAAAAACTTTTTTTTCAAGAGATATCTTTTGAATTAATTTTTCAATCATTCTAAAATTTAAAATTTTAAACACATTCAAATCTATTTTAGGAGCATAAGAACTTAAAATATTAATAATCTTAGCATCAATAATAATCTTAGCATCAACTTAAAATATAATGCAAGTCTTCAATTCTATCGATTTTTATAACATTAAACTTCAAACTCTTATCTATAATCACACCTACATCATTTCTAGTGTGACTTCTATCAGAATACAAAATTTAAATTCTAATATATCAATCCCCTTAATCTTATATTTAAACCATTTA
The DNA here is from genome assembly GCA_022539455.1 of Dendrobium nobile. Lineage (NCBI taxonomy): Eukaryota > Viridiplantae > Streptophyta > Magnoliopsida > Asparagales > Orchidaceae > Dendrobium > Dendrobium nobile. The sequence continues at coordinate 50,961,455 of CM039721.1, forward strand.
ATTTCATAAATCCATAAAATATTTATCTTTCAATGAATCATACTATCAATTGATTTCATTAACTTTCATCTAAAAGAACCTACATTCCAAGATCCTATCCGAACTCTAGTTTCTTAGCCTAGCTTTTTTGCCCACATCCATTCATAATGTAAGAATCCTTGGCTATTTAACATTGTACCCGAACATCGATGCATCGACCCTTGCACACTTCTTGCATTATTAATGTCATACAGCATGTCGCTTCTATAAAATGTCCTAGCATTAACATAGTGAATTAAAAATTTTATGTCATGATAATCTGATAAATTTTATGTTGGCTATCACCTATCTAATGCAACCATCCACTTTTCTCATTTAGGACTTGAAACTTGACAAAAACAGTATTATCCTTTGACATAACTTAACAATAAATTGATTTTAAAAAAATCATTTTAGAAAAAATAAAGGTTTCCAAAAAATATGATCTTCAATCGCAATATTAACCGGAATCACAAGACTAAAACCAAATTGTCCTGAAAGCAAGATCAGACGTGTGTAACCAATGGATGACTGCTTACGCTAACTTCTGAAGTAAATATCATGTAACTTGTAAGTTGGAACTATTAGCAAACCCAGTAGATGGGCAAAGTAGCACTGATACACAACATTCATCATTAGTCTTAACAAACAAAGGCACCAGAACAAGTAACCATTATTGGCAAGACCAACGATCTGTATAACAACTCTCTCTCTCTCTCTCTCTCTCTCTCTCTCTCACACACACACACACACACACAAATACAAACACAAACACAAACACAAACACACAATATCAAGACATGTACACCTCAACACTTGCAGTCTTCCTTGTAAAGCAAGCAGGGCAAGCTTCCACCATGGCATCACAATCCCTGCACAAGCACAAGTGCCTGCAGGGTAGTAAAAGCATGCAGGATTCCCTCCCTTTACAACCTTTACATGCAATGGTCAGCGTGTGTTTCCGCCCATCCTTGAAAGAATTAGGGTAGAATGATGAAGCAGCATCGTCTACTTCACTCTCACCACATCCCTCCCTGCCCTGGTTAGCTGCCGCCGCTGCAGCAGCAGCACCTTGAGCAATCGTCTGTTGGAGGCTGGATCGCAAAGCATGTACAATTGACTCATTGTACTGTGCACGCTGCTGCCATGTCTGAGCCTCAGCAGCAGCTTGCCGGATTTGATCGGCAAGCTCGTGATTCTTCCGGTTCATCAACTCAATCTCCAGGTCCTTGGCCCGGAGCTTTCGGGATAGTTCTTGGTCAATAATGTTAATGAAAGAAGCCGCATGTCGCTGCTTCATCTCTCTCAAACCTTTTGCAAGTTGTTCCTCCTGCAGCAAATATATGGTTGAATCAGTCTAGAGGCTTGGACGCCGAAGTTTGAATAAATGTGACACATTGAATAATAGGAAATTTGTTATGAAAATAAAGAAAAAAAAAACTCATCATAGTTTGCCATTTTTGACGTCATTGTCCTGATCACATAAAGACAAACTCCTACCTGGAATCTTAGATATCGGTTGAATTCTGCATTTTGAAGTTCGATCTCAGGACCTAGGTAGTCAAAAACAGCAGGAGTGAAGGCGAGAGATGACATGCTCTCACTTGCTGTCGTGACTGAGGAATGCCGTTCCTCATCATCATAGGACAATCTCAGACCAGTGGAGACAGTATTCACCTGGGGAATGCTTCTTGATCCATGAGTTTCATCCCGAAATAGATTAGTAAAGGAGATCTGTAGATTGTTCTGCGTTATTATGTCTACAGACTCTGAGCTTCTCTTGTTTCGTACGTTTAAAGCAGATGCATCATTGTTATCATTCAATTTAAGTTTTATCTGATCAGCATCACAAGCCGCAGAAACTGCAATCGAGATGCAAAATCAACAAGATTATCCAACATGCAGAAAAGCCAGTGAGAAAGAAGAATAGACAGAAATGCAGGACTCAGACAAATTCGCTTAAGCCTAACAAATTGTTCCACAAAACGCGATAGTTACTAATATTCTATGGACCCAGTTGTTCAGGATATTACAACTAAATTTCATAAGAGTAAAGAATCATTATTGAAATGAATAAAAGATTTAAATAGAAATAAATTATCAGTAAGATGTAAGAACGCAACAAGCAAAGAAAAGTACAGAAAAATGATGACATAAAATGACGTAGGTTTCTTTTGTAGAAAATGAAGTTACAAACTTTCTCATGGAGTTGTATAAGCTACACTACAAATATATCACAATGGTCAATCAAGCTATGGAGATGCACAAAGTTTAGGGCTTTCTTCTGCACATTTTATACACAAATCAATATTTTGATATGCCAGATTTTTGAAAAACCAAAGCAGAACAAAACTACCACTTAAAAAAAAAAAATCCTAAACTTTAATTGAGCAATAGCACTTATGGCTCGGTAAGTAAGTAAATAAGGCTAGTGGACACTCAAAACCAGAAGGGACCATATAAATGAAACTACGAGTACCCTCCAAGCTAGTCATCATCTAATGTAGGCTTAGCTTTGTATTATTTCATAATTCAGATTCGCCAAAAGCAGGACACAACTAAAAACCATTAAGGTGCTTAATTTAAGCTGGCTTTTAGTAAAGCAAATTTAAAATTTGGACAGTTGCGTGTAGAATCAAAATCATTACATTTAAGGGAGTTTTGGGAGGGTTTGTGGACCTTTAAGCCAATGCTCATTTCCAACTACACCCAACCAAATGATGGAACAAACAAATTCTACTGTTTTTCAAAACATATTTAGAACTTCAAGCAACCAAATGAGGCCTAAGTACAAAATACAATTTAATAAAGAGCCTTCAAATAATAATATATTTATATTAAACCATAATTTCAACTCACTATAATTAAGGGCATCTGATTAGGCTCGCCATTTCATTCCCTTTATTTTTAAACCGGCAGAGCCACACTCAATTATCTTCTATGAAGAAGCATAAACTGTTGAGTCTAGTAATTAGGTTGTTAAGCCTAAGTTAATGTCCCAAGACTACCAAGAGGGGGGGTGAATTGGTAGTTTAAAAATTTTAAACCCTCTTTTTAAAATTATGTTGAACCGAAATGAAAATGTTTCTTTTAAGTTTTTGTAGAAAAAGTTTTTCAACCACAGAGTTTTTTAAGACTAAAAATAAAATGCGGAAACGTAAAAACAGTAAAGTAAATGACACCAGATTTATAGTGGTTCGGTCTAAAACCAGACCTACATCCACTCCCCAGAGGCACCCTCTGAGTATTGCACTAATACCAATAGTGACTCTCCTTTTGCACCCACAGCAAGGCGGAGAAGCCTTTACAACACACTCTTTTCACCACTCCCCGGTGCGGCAGAGAACCGTCGTCCTTTTACACAATCCCCAGTGTTGGCAGAGAACCGTCGTCCTTTCACACTCTCCTAGTGTGGGCAGAGAACCCTTCGGCTATTCACACTCTCCAAGTGTTGGCAGCAAACCCTTCGGCTATTCACACTCTCCAAGTGTAGGCAGCAAACCCTTCGGCTATTCACACTCTCCAAGTGTAGGCAGCGAACCCTTCGGCTATTCACACTCTCCAAGTATAGGCAGCGAACCCTTCGGCTATTCACACTCTCCAAGTGTCGGAAGCGAACCGGATCTCCTTGACAGATCTTCTTACAAGAAATCTAGAATGAAGAAAGAAAAGAGTGAAGTAATCCCAATTCACAAGTAGAGATTCTTACCTTTGAACTCCAAGTGAAGCCTTCACGCTCCAGTGGTAGGAATCCTCCTTTGAATGCACTCTCACACTCTCTCCTTAGCTATTCTCTCAAGAGGCATGAAGATTAAATGACAAAAAGATTGGGTGGCAATCTAATTTGGACTATTTATACAAAAGACAAGAAAAACCGCCCAAAAACTGCAAGTATTCAATTCTGTATGCAATGGATCGTCCCGTACGATCGTGGATCGTCCTGGACGATTTTACTTAAACGCTTTGAAACGACCCTATTTGTATATGTGTACGAAATATTTTCGTACAAGCTGATCGTCCCGTACGAACTAAGTTCGTCCGGTACGAACGGTTATTACTAGGTCGGTTCTAGAAACTGCTGAAAACCGTTCTAAGTCGGTTAATCGTCTGGACGAAAATTGGTTCGTCTGGACGAAATTTTTACAGAGACCCGATCGTCCTGGACGATAATTAATTTCGTCTGGACGAAAATTTTACAGAGAGCAAATCATTTTCTGACGATAATTAATTTCGTCTGGACGAAAATTTTACAGAGACCAGATTGTCCTGGACGATAATTAATTTTGTCTGGACGAAAATTTTACAGAGAGCAACTCGTTTTCTGACGATAATTAATTTCGTCTGGACGAAAATTTTACAGAGACCAAGTCGTCCTGGACGATATTTAAGTTCGTCCCGGACGAATAGGACTTAGAAAAATTTTTCAAGCCAGTTCCTATTCGTTCCATGTGCTCAATAGGAGATAACTGTCTGATCGTCCCGTACGATCTGATATCGTCTCGTACGATCAGTATAAATTTTATATGATCTCCTTATGTGTGTGTGTATGTTTTTATTCACTCAATTACAATCACTCCCTTTCAAATTTAATTCAAGGAAAAGTACAAGCTTCAAATTTACAAAGTATTTCATGTTGAATTTGATTTGAAGTCTTCGTAGTCTGGAGTTAGATTTTCCTGAAATGTTAGTACACACAAGAGCAAATACAAATCTTCTAAAATTGTTAGGAGTAACTACACATTTGAACAATAATGTTTGGAATCATCAAAACTACATAAGTTGCAAAAATGTAAAGCATTCAAATAGTAACTATCTTAACATAAACTTGCTAGATGAAGCATAATTTCTAAAGAGTTAACAAAACTTGTTAGAACAAACCATTTATTTATTTTCAAGTGCTTATCAATAATGAATTTGATGAACACATAAAGAATAAAAAACAAAAAGATCAACAAGCCAAAAACACAGATATTTGTGGTTTGGCTGTAACTCACATTCATAAAAAATCGGAGCCAAACGCCTATCACAAAGTCAAGCATGTGTACAAATAAATGTTACCAAATAAATCAAGTAAACTTCTATTTTATTATTTTATTAAAAAATACATTGTACTTCAACAAAAAATGAGCCTTAATTGACAGCCTACCAAAGCTCATCATTGGCATGGCCGATATAAAGAGCTGTCATGGGGAAAAAAGAGGCTTATTAAGAAGCATGATAGTATTGCATTTAGGCTTAAATCAATAATTTAAAGATATGGTTGTAGAATGGTAATGGTTGGCACTCATCTATTAAAAATAAGTTTGACTATTAGTATATCGCCTAACATTAATCTCTTTTTGGTCAACAATCCATAATAACTGGTACCAAAGTTGATGGCTCGACTAGTTTCAAGTAATTCATATAATTTGCAACACCCCTGAGCTTTGGTACAGTGTACAATGGTTAAGCAACATTGAAGAGTACATGATTCACATGTTGATATGTATCTGGTTGAGCAAAGTTGTGAAAATCAGACCGGACAATGAACTGGATGAAAGAGAGATTAATGGTTTGATGGTTTAATTGGAGTTGAACCAGATGACATAATAAATACTAATTTTATTTAAATATAATATAATTGATGTAATAATGATGCAATCAATTGAATATATGACATAATATAAAATAAAATAAATAATTATGAAATATAAAATATGAACAGTACACATAAAACAGGATTTTATATTAACTATCACACATGTGATTCATGTTCCTGAAGAATAAGCAATGAAATTGCATGAAACCATTTATAAAAAGGATAACGTCGAAGTATCGAAGAATAGCAAAATTTTGACCCAGCAAAGAATGACAAACATTACATCAGACAAAATGGCAGTTTAATTTTTATAAGCAAATATATCAACTAATGAATTTTAAATATTAGCATTAGGGGTGTAAACGAGTCAAGTCGAGTCGAGTTTTGGCACTATTGAGTTCAGCTAGGGGTGTAAACGAAGTCGAGTTTAGGCCCTTATCGAGCTCAACACGTTAGATGGAAAGCGAGCTTGAACTCGAGCTCGCCTCACTATAAACGAGCTCGAGCTGGCTCGCCAGCCATGGACGGGAATTTTTAAATTTAGGCGAGATTTTTAAAAATTTTAAAAAATATGCAAGATTTTTAAAACTTAGACAAAATTTAAAAAAACAATATGAAATATTTAACATTTAAATAAATTTAGATAAATTTTATTATAATTTTTTTAATATTTAAAATTAATAAATAAAATAAATTTATTTTTTAAATATTAATATTTATTCGAGCCGGCTCGCGAGCTCACGAGCCAAGCCAGTTCAAGCTCGAACTCGAGCTCGTTTACTAAACGAGCTCGAACTCGATAAGCTCGGCTCGCGAGCCAACTCAGCTCACTTACACCCCTAAGCTCAGCTCGTCAGTTAGAAAGCATGCTCGAACTCGAGCTCGTCCCACTATAAACGAGCTCAAGCCGGCTCACGAGCCTCGGGCGGTAGCATCCTTTTTTTTTTTTTGGGAAAAACTAACTACAGCAGGTTTAACATGTATTTTTGAGAACTATTGCATAGCTATAGCTTTAATATTATATATATATATATATATATATATATATATATATATATATATATATATATATATATATATATATATGTCGGAATTGTTGCACACATGCGCTGTAGCTACAGCTTTTCAACAGTAAAGCAAGTTAACCCTGACAAGGTTTCTCTGTACTGCAGCTTTCATAAAGCATCATTTATTAGCATAGCAACATTCTTAAAAAAGGGAAAAATTGTTGCTTTAACCTTTTTTTTTTTTGTAATGCTAACTATAGCTTTTTTTTAATTTATCTTTAATAAAAATATTAATTACTTTATTTCAAAAAATCCTAAAAGTAATTCGAGCCGGCTCGCGAGCTCATGAGCCAAGCCAAATCGAACTCGTGAGCTCGAGTTCAAGCTTGAGCTCGACTCGTGAGCTCGATAAGCTCGGCTAGCTAGCCCATAAACGAGTCGATTTCGAGCCAGTTTGCGAGCCAGCTCAACTCACTTACACCCCTAATTATCATCCATCAATTTTTCAAAAAAAAATAATCGAATTCAATTATAAAGGATGATAAATATCCCACTCAACAAGAACAATCATTATTACTTACAATGCCCTTCCAAGAAAGCATCCTTCTGCTTTTCCTTCCTCCCATAACCCTCCCAAGTAGATTCACATTAAATGGTTTATAAAGTCCAACATCAATGACATAATTACTTATTCTTTTTTCACATGAACATTAAAATGGCTCTAATTTGAAACTAGGGTATCTCATAACTTTTTGCCGAAACCAAATAAACCATTAAATGTACACTAATATGAATAAATGACACAAAAAACAACATTACCAAATAAATTTGAGATGAAATACTTCAAAAAACTCAAGTGTGGAATAATTTTGTTTGAGGAATTCTTACTCCAAAATTCTCACGCAGGAAGAACTTGAGGGACGAGCAAACCTCTAAGCTAGCGAGAGGCTTCAGCGACTGGGGCTGATTGAATAGCAGCGATAAATTTCATCGAGATAGGGAGGGGAGGGGAACAGGAGTGAATGGAGTTAAGATAGGATTTGTGGTCGAATAAGAAAATAGTATTAACTAATAAGTAGATGTTATATTTAGGAAAATTAAACCGTCGATTTTTTTCGACTGATTTTTGAAAATCATAACCGATTCATCAGTAAAGCGGTTCGACCGCCGATTCTAACAGATCTCATATGGTTTTAATCGAATCCGATTACAGCCCGAACCGGCGGGCCAATTGGTTCCCAGTTCAATTGATCGGTCCGATTTTTAAACCTTGTGGTTGAGCAAGTGCATGACAATTTATGATATTAAAGTATAAGAAGTGATGGCCATTGAAGAGTTTCATAGAATAGAGAATTTATTAAGTTATGTGAGATTATTAGATTTAGCATTATATTAAAAGCTAAAAGTATGTTGGCGTAAAAATATTATTTGTCAGCCCTTACCCATAAGATTAAGCCTTTTCTTTGAAATTGGACTAAACATTGGCATATATCATGCCAACTCAATTTTTATCCTTCTTTGATCTACACTCCAACACTGCCGTTGCCAAGTCCCAAGTCCTGAATGAGAAAAGTGGAGGGTTGCGTTAGGTAGTCGACAGCCAGCGTAAAACTTGTCGAACAATAATGACATGAATCCTTTAAGAAATTGTGTTAATGCTAGGGCGTCCCCTAGATGCGCTGTATGACCTGAATACAGTGACAAGTGTGCAAGGGCCGCTACACCTGCGCCCGGGTGCAGTGTTAAATAGGCAATGGTTCCCACATCAAGGACGGATGTGGGCAAAGAAGCTAGTCCATGAAACTAAAATTATGATAGGAACTTGGAATATAGGTTCCCTTACAGGAAAATTAATAGAATTAATAGATATTATGATTCATATGAAGATAAATATTTTGTGCATTCAGGAAACTAAATGGGATGGAGAGAAGGCTAATGAAATTGATAGTTTAGGATTTAAACTTTGGTATTCAGGTAGGAGTCATGCTAGAAATGATATAGGTGTTATTATAGATAAGAGTTTAAAGGATAATGTTATAAAAATTAATAGGATTGGAGATAGAATTATAGCTTTAGAGATTGTTGTTGATGATAAGATTGTTAATATTATAAGTGCTTATGCTCCTCAAGTAGGTTTGGATATGAGTTCTAAATTAAAATTTTAGAATGAATTAAAAGAATTAATACAAAAAATATCTCTTGAAGAAAGAGTTTTTATTAGAGGAGATTTAAATGGACATGTTGGTAGAGAGGAATATGATTTTAAAAGCATTCATGGTGACCATGAATTTGGAACGACGAATGAAGGTGGCAAAACTATATTGGATTTTTATTTAGCTTATGATTTTTCAATTGATAATACCATATTTAAGAAAAGGGATGAGCATCTCATCACATATAAAAATAGATATAATACAACACAGAATGACTATTTTCTTATTAGAAAATTAAATCATTTAGATTACAAATATTGTAAAGTTATTCCGAGTAAAAATTTATGTACCTAACATCGATTATTAATTTTGGACTTTAAGATAAAGGGGCATAAAATAAAAAATAAAGTAAAATGATTTTCTAGGATTAGATGGGGCTTTTAAAGAATATTAACAAAAATATTTTTGAGAATAAAATTTTAGATCTTAAGATTTTGTCTGTGCATGAGGATGCTAATGTTATGTGGGAAAAAGTGACTAGAGATATTAAGAATATTGCAAAAGATGTCCTTGGAGTATTAAAGGGAAAAGCTCTTATTAGTAAAAATAGTTGGTGGTGGAATCCAAATGTGCAAGAAAAGATTAAAAATAAGAAGTTTTGTTATAAAAATTGGTTTAATTTTAAAAATTCTGATAATTAAGAAATATATAAAGTGGATCGTAAGGATGCTAAGAAAGTAATATGCGATGCAAAGACATTAATTTTTAATGATTTATATAATAGATTATATACTAAGGAGGAAGAAAGATATATGAATAAGTTAGCCAAACAAAGAGATAGGAGTAGTAAGGATTTAGTTTAAGTGAAGTGTATTAAGGATGTAGATCAAAAAATACTTTTCTTAGAAGATGATATTCAACAAAGGTGGATGAGATATTTTGCTAAACTTTTTAATGAAGATTGTGAAAATAATATTGACTATAGTGACCTTAGCACCTTAATTGAAAATAAAGATTTATGTTTTTATCGGCGTATTAGTAAAACTGAAGTTAGAGACACTTTAAAGAAAATGAAGGGTGGAAAAGCTGTTGGAGCTGATGATATTCCAATAGAGGTGTGGAAATGCTTAGGAGATGAAGGAATTTCTTGGCTTACTAAACTTTTTAATACTATTTTAAAGACTAAAAAGATGCCAGATGAGTGGAGAATGAGTGTGTTAATTCCTATTTTTAAGAATAAAGGTGATGCACAAGATTATGCGAATTATAGAGGTATTAAGTTAATGTGTCATACTTTAAAACTATGGGAGCGAGTTATAGAGCATAGGTTGCAGCGTGATACTAATGTTTCTCAAAAACAATTTGGATTCATGCCAGGTAGGTCGACTATGGAAGCCATACATTTATTAAGAGGTTTGATAGAAAAATATAGAGAAAATAAGGAGGATCTGCATATGATATTTATTTATTTAGAAAAAGCATATGATAAAGTTCCAAGAGAAGTGCTATGGAGAGTTCTTAAAAAGAAAGGAGTCAACAATGCTTATATTCAAATCATTAAAGATATGTATGTAGGAGCTATTACTTGTGTTCAAACACAAGGTGGTTTGACCAAGTATTTCCCTATTTCGGTTGGGTTACATCAAGGATCAACCTTAAGCCCATATCTTTTTGCTTTAATCATGGATGTTCTCACTAGACATTTGCAAGAGGATGTACCTTGGTGTATGCTTTTTGCTGATGATATTCTTCTTGTTGATAAGACTAGAGAGGGAGTTGAAGGTAAACTTGAATTATGGAGGTCAACCTTAGAGTCTAAAGGTTTTCACTTGAGTATATCTAAAATGGAATATATGGAGTGTAATTTTAGTAGTAATAGACCTGGTGAGGGGATTGTGACTTTGGGCGATCAAGTCATTAATAAGAGTACACGTTTTAGATATCTTGGATCTATTGTTCAGAGTGATGGTGAAATAGATGGGGATATTATCAGCAGAATTCAAGTTGGATGGTTGAAGTGGAGGAATGCATCGGGCTTGTTATGTGATAGAAATGTATCCCTCAAACTTAAAGGAAAATTCTATAAGATGGTAGTAAGGCTTGCAATGCTTTATGGTGCCGAATGTTGGCCATTAAAAGAGAAGCATAATACTAAGTTAAGTGTGGCAGAGATGAGGATGCTCAGGTGGATGAGTGGCTTTACCCTTAGAGATAGGATACAAAATGAGCATATACGTGAAAAGGTTGGAGTAGCTCCAGTTGAAGATAAGATTAGAGAGAGTCGCCTTAGATGGTTTGGTCACATAAAACGGTGGCCTTCCGATGACCTGGTTAGGAGAGTAGAGGTATTAGATTTGACTTATGTTAAGAAAGGTAGGGGTAGACCTAAAAAGACTTGGTTAGAAAATATTAGAAATGACCTTTCTTTATTAGATTTAAACAAGAATTTGACTTTTAATATGACACAATGGAGAAGAAGGATTCATGTAGCTGACCCCACGTAGTGGGATAAAGGCTTGATGTTGTTGTTGTTGTTGTTGTTGTTTTGATATACACTCCATAGCATCAAGCAAGCATATATAACTTTTGCACTAAACTAATAATTAATTCCACATATGATGAAAGAATGCTTGAAATTGAACAAAATAAAAAGTAGCTCCTCTAATAATTACATGGTATCATATTTTATGATATTTGGATAGGTATATAGTACCTAATTCTTAGTAATTCATATTTGATGAAATCTAGCTTAATCCTACAAGAAATGAATGCAAACTGGGATATCAAATACTTAACATGGCTTTGGAAGCATGATAAATGTTGAAAATGTAGGTTAAAAATCACCATATAACATGCATAAAAAAATATATATGTACCCATACAGGCATATACATGAATAAAACAGGGTGTACCTACTGCATGTGGTTTCTTGGCATATGTACAAGGCAATGAGGCTATGATGCAAATTAACAATGTGAGATTGGATGCTAATTTAATGATTTCAATTCAGTAATTCTTGCACTTTCTATTGTCTTATTTAAATGCAAAAACACCTATGATGATGATCCTCATGAAAATGGGTTTTTTCATCAAAATCTATGTCAGTTTGGTTTGATTCCTCATGTTGGTTCAAGTGGACTCAATCATTGGTTCATTGGCTGTTTTTGTTCCTATAATGTTGTTGGTCTTACTAATGAAGTGTTTATGGATAGTGCTATGTTTCCTTATTTTCCTAGTATAGATCCTAGGATCTATCTTTGTTGCTAGAGTCACTAGCAGTCCCATGATTAGTTGTTTCCTTCTATGGTTTCTTCCTTGTAGCTGTTTTGTTGATTAGGTGATGTGACGACCACTGATCTCTTTCGATAATCATTGATTTCTAGATAAAATTGTTGTTGGGTTCCTTTTATCTGCTCTTTTGATGTTATTTTTTTTATTCCTTGCTCCAATTTTCCTATTGTAGCAAGAACCAAGATTCAATTTCTATAAATATATGCCTTCTATGAGGATCTATTCAGATCCACTATTTCCTTGCATAATGTGCTATTGATTTATTGTTGTAATTGGTAAACCGCTGGTGTCATTTTCAGGAGATCTCACATCCAGTACTGCAGCAAGCGTTGTTAAACTGAAAACCATCGTTGTTGAGCTGGGATTCCCTATTTCCATGAGCCTGAGGTGAAGACTATTGTGAGTTAAGTTCTATTCAATTTTTGAAGTTAGTAAAGTGTGTAGCTATAATTAATGAAATTCAAGTTTGCTTAGTTGAAACTTGCAATTTTAAACCAAACCTTAAACTATAAAGTTTGAAACTTTAGAGTTTTTTTAGGACAGCTGCAGATTTTTATAAAAATGAATGTAAAATGTTAAAATGGGAAGGTTTTTTTAGAACTAAACACGGCTAAGGAGAAAAGAGAATATGGAAGAAGCTTCTTTAGACTAAGAAACAGATGAAAAAGGCTACTTAATTTTTTTCTCATTTAACCTGACACAAACTCAAAGACATCACCGCTGTTTATACTAATGGTACTTCCATTAGGATTATGCCAATATTTCAATCCAATTACTACAAATAACTCCATAAAAAACTTTTTTATCTATCATCATAAAAGATAATAAATATAATTCTAAAATTTTCTAAGGATTACTCTAGAATATGTTTCTAATATCTTCTTCAAAATATTATTCTAAAATCTGAGCTTCATTTTGACAATAAAAGCCCAAATAACAATGGGCCAAAGTTAAGTTTAACTTCCAACACCCTCCCTCATAAACTTAATTATATAACTCAAAGCAAATTTCTTATCTTGATAAAATCTTTATACTTAAGCTGCTGAGTGAAAATATCAACAATTTGATCTTCTAACCTCACATACTCCACTTGCACTTTCTTCATTGTGATGGATTCTTTGATATAGTGATAGCGTGCATCAATGTGCTTGCTTCTATCATGAAAAATTAAATTTTTAACTAGTGCTATTGCAAACTTGTTAGCAATATGAATCTTCTTGTAATAAGCATAATTCTTTTAATAAATTTTGAAGTCAAATTGTATGACAAACAAATGAGGTTGTGGTTACAAACTCTGCTTCACATTTAGATATACTAATAATTTATTGTTTCTTTGACATCCAAGTAAAGATAGTGTCTCCCATTAAGAATACATAACCAGTGTGTTGCTCTCGACAGCATATTCAAAAAATAAAATAAAAAACAAAATAATTGCATACCTACTGACATCCGAAGCCCATCCCTCTGCAGAAACGACATTGAAAATGTCTTATCACGCATGTGTGGATATGAACCTTATCCCGCGTAAGCATCCACTCGTCATTAAAACAAGAATGAGAGCTTCATTCGTTTGCTTCTCCTTCCTCATGCGTGAAAACCCCAATCTCCATACTCATGTCTACGACCTGTTGCAATCGACCATTCACGACCACCTAAGGCCGACCGAAGCTTCCATTCCTCTTCCCGACCTCCTTTTCCTAATTTGTATCTGACTCCATATCTCCCTTCACCCAACCGACCCATACGAAGCCGAGCATCTCACGCCTCTTCCCTATGCTAAAGACATATGCCTCTTGTAGCCTTCTCCGTCACTTTGCCGCTGTCATTCACCCTACAGACCACGACCCTGCTCTAATCAAAGCCCAACTCGTCTACCCTACCCGTTGGCCTCTTAACCCGACACAAAAGCCGAACCTTAGACTTCCCCCTCCCTTCCCCTGACCAATCCCAGATGAAGCCACTCCTTCCTCTGCCCTAGCTGAAAACCCTACTTTCCATTCGAGCTTCTTCCGAAAGCCAGAGCCCAATCCCAACTCCTTCGATCTACTAGCCAGCGCTGATCTTGACCTAACTTACCTGGCCAAACTCCTCTACAGCAAGCCTGCACCCGACCTCCTTCAACAAGCCAATCTCCGACTAAGTTAAGGTAAAAAAAATTCTTATTATCAAGTAGTTAATAATTATTTATTATTATTATTATTATTATTATTATTATTATAAATAGGTTGTATATATATATGTGTGTATGTGTGTGAGAGAGAGAAAGAGAGTGAAGAAAACAAAAAAAGAAGTAAAAAACAAAAAAAGGAGAGGGAAAAAAGATCAAAAAATAAGAGAAAAAAAGACTTTGCGCATTTCATCTCCTTAATCGCTGTCAACCACCATTGTCGCCTCTCTGCACAGGTATAAAGTTCTAACTTAAAATCCTGCACTTGATGCTTGAGACGAGCCGATGGATCACCCTTCGCGCTCACGTAGCACGGTGGGAGGGAAACCAGCGGGAGAAAGAAAAATTGCTCCGCCTTTCAAACAAGTACCCCGAAGACCCTTAAGCGCTCATGTAGTGTGGCGGAGATTAAAGAAATATGAACGCGGTGTTATCTGACAATTACCTGAAGCGCTCACGTAGCGTGGAGTGGAAGGCTATGTCTCCCGAAATTTCTTCTAAACGGGGGAGACGCCGGGAGGCTGCCTGATTTTTCAGTGAAACGGGAGACTTGAACGAAAGCAAAAGACTTGTTTTGAAATTGAGTTGAACTGAAATACACTGATAGAGGACCATACTTGAACTCAAACTCAAATGAACAAATGAAGGGAACAAAACTCATGAATTGAACTATAGAAAACTGGACTTAATGTGAAACATGAAAAATACAAATTATGAAATACTAAAATTAAAATGTAAGTGCAAAAGTGAGAACTTGTAATGAACATCAATGAATTAACAAAGAACTTGTGACACAACCTGCTTGTAAGCCACAATGTGAAGTCTTTAATGAATATTATAATTGATACATGATGATCAAACAAATCTATATTTAAAAGTTAAATGGAAAATAACGACGTGCTTACAATCGATAACATATAGTTCCCAAGGAGTTTTGAAGATCTTCAAGCCAATCAGCATGCAAATATCAATAAGCAACATCACCAGGTCCATTATGCATGCTGCGGATCATTTTCAAAGATAACAAAGAATTTTCAATCAATAGATTTTCGAATTTGAATTTACAAACTCATATACCCAACCCTGCAAGCGAGAAAACTTAAGAGGATATTTAGGAAAGAAGAATGAAGGGTATGCAATAAGCAAAAAAACACTTTGCATATTGTTCAAGAGCAAGGGTAGTATGATTGCAAAGGATACAAGCTCCTACGAAGGTCCACTACCGCAAGCACAATATAGGAGTATGACAAATGCAGCTCACCAACAAGCAACAATAGTAGAGAAACTACACATATAAGAGATCCTCTGTGAACATAAACATGCAACACATCATTCATAAGCAAAGCCTGGAGATTATAGCATGTGTAGAAGGGCTACGATAAGTGTAAACTGTTGCGAGCTGCCATAGGAGACCCATCACATGTACAACATATTGTCTACAAGCAAAGACATGTCTATAGCACAATGCATAGTACCTACAAGCTGTCGTAGTAAAGATATTGTAGCACCTCTACAGCCAAAACAACTATCCAATAGAAAGCAAATGCATAGACCCCTGCAAGCTGTGAGGGTAGATACACAACAATACTACGACGAATGCAAGCTCCTACAGGCTGTTGTATAGGATCTGTTGTACACTCAACAAGATATTTGTCAGCAAGCATGAAAGAACTACAGCGAATGCAAGTGTCTACGAGCAATCGCAAGAAATTCACTAATGCATAATAGCTCGCTTATAAGAAGCGACAAGTGGCCCGTAGCACAGTGCTATGATTCACCTACAAGTAGCATTAGAAGACCTATTGCTCAGCACAACTTGCCCATATATGATGATGACGAGCTTGTAATACGTACATTGGATCTGTCTACAAGCAACAATGACAAATGTATCAACAACGTAATGAATCTTCTACATATAAAAGAGAAAATCATAGCAGATGCAAGTGCTTATTAGTGATAATGAGGGATTCATAGCATACACAATAATGCTCCTACGGATGATGATTGGAGAAAGATAGTAAAGGCTACAGCCTCTTTACAGTCAATAGTCACATAATAGAAGTTAATACACTAGCCCATTGCAAGCAGAGGAGGAACGCCTCCTGCAAATCTAAAGTGCCTGCAAGTTGTAACAGGAACATTGTAGTACCCCCACAATCAACAACTATCCAATAGAAACTAAATACATCAATCATTTGCAAGCAAATGCAGATGATATGCGGCAAATGCAAATGCCTATAAGCCTTTGCAGAAGACTTGTCATACACTATCTACACATAAATGTGGGAAGCGTTGCGATGGATACAAACGTCAATCATCCAATTGTCAGCGAATACGCTGATCTAATTCAATGTAAGCGGACATAAGGTGTTTATAAATCCCCAAATGAGACCCAGGGCACCATGGTGCCATGCCACCAGATCTGCAACACTTGTGTAAGTAGACATAAAGTATCTATGGGCTTCTATATAGAGCAATGAGCACACCCAAATGTTGATCTACACCAACCTTTTTATGGATATGATCGTTTTGTATTCTATCTCTAAGAGTAAATCCACTCATCCAACTGAGCATCCTCATCTCAACAACACTTAACTTAATATTATGCTTCTCTTTTAATGACCAACATTCTGCACCCTAAAGTATTGTAGGTCTCACCACCATCTTATAAAATTTTCCCTTAAATTTGAGTGGCACTTGTCAATCACACAACAAACCTTAAACATTCCTCCACTTCAACCATCAAACTTGAATTCTATTAATAATATCACCATCTATTGCACAATCACTCTAAACAACAGACCCAATATATCTAAAATGAGTACACTTGTTAATAACTTGATCACTCAAAATCATAAACCCCCACTAGATTTATTACTATTAAAATTACACTCAGTGTATTCAATTTTAGATCTATTTAAACGAAAACTTTTAGACTCTAAGGTTAACCTCCATATTTTGAGTTTTCCTTCAACTTCCTCTCTAGTCTTATCAACAAGAAAAATATCATCAATAAAAAGCATACATCAGGGTACATCCTCTTGCAAATGTCTAGAAAGAATATCCATGACTAAAGTAAGAGATAAGGGCTTAAGGCTGATCCTTGATGTAATCCAATTGAAATAGGAAAATACTTGGTCAAACCACCATGGGTTTGAACAAAAGTAATAGCTCATGCATACATAACCCTAATGACTTGAATATAAGCATTATTAACCCCTTTCTTTTCTAAAATTCTTCATAGCGCTTCTCTTGGAGCTTTATCTAAATCAATAAATATCATATGTAATCCTCCTTATTCTCTCTTAACTTCTCCATCAACCCTCTCAGTAAATGAATAACTTCCATAGTAAACCTACTCGGCATAAATCCAAATTAATTTTGAAAAACACTAGTATCACGTCATAACCTATGCTCCATGATTCTCTCCCAAGGTTTTAAATTATGATACATCAACTTAATTCCTCTATAATTCGCAAAATCTTATATATCACCTTTATTCTTAAAAATAAAAATCAACACACTCAATCCCCACTCATCTAGCATCTTTTTAATCTTCAAAATAATATTAAAATTTTAGTCAGCCAAAAAATTCCTTCATCTCCTAAGCATTTCCACACCTTTATTTGAATGTCATCAAGTCCAATGATTTTTCCACACTTCCATTTCTTTAAAGCTTCTCTAACTTCAGTTTTACTAATCCGTCGATAAAAATAAAAATATATATTTTCATTTAAAGTGCTAAGGCTACAAAAGTCAATCATATTCTCACAATCCTTATTGAAAAGCTTAGCAAAATATTTCAACCTCCTTTGTTAAATATCATCTTCTAAAAAAAACACTTCTTGATCTTCATCCTTAATAAATTTCACTTGAATTAAATCCTTACAACTCTTATCTCTTTGTTTGGATAACTTAAACATATATGTTTCACCCTCTTTAGAATCTAATATATTATATAAATCATTAAAAGTTAAAATCTTTGAATCGCAGATTGCTTTCTTAGACACCTTATGAGCCTCTTTATATCTTTCTCAACTTTAACAGTTTTTTCATTTAAAATAATTATTATAACAAAACTTCTTATTTTTTTTATCTTTTTTTACACATTTTGATTCCGCCATCAACTATTTTTATTATTATTAACTTTTCCTTTCGAAATTCCAAGTACATCATTTGTAGCTTACTAGCTATTTTTTCTCACATAACATTTACTTCTTCATGTACAGACATAATCTTAAGATCTCGAATCTTACTCTCAAAAATACTTTTATTAATGTTCTTTAAATGCTATCATCTAATCTTAGAATAATATTTTAATGTATTTTTCATATGTTTCCCCTTAATTATAAAGTCTGAAACTAATAGGCGATGCTGAATATATAAAGTTGCACTTTAAATAACTTTATAATCTTTGCAATCTAAATGATCTATTTTTCTTAAAAGAAAAAAATCAATCTTAATTTTACTATATTTATTCTTATAAGTGATGATATGCTTATCTCTTTTTTAAATAAAGCATTAACAATTACAAAATCATATGCTAAAATAAAATCTAATATAGTCTTACCACCTTCATTAGTCGCTACAAACCCATATCCATCATGAATTACTATTAAAATCCTCTACCTGTCTACCAACATTTTCATTTAAATCTCCATAATAAAAACTCTTTTTTAAGAGGTATCTTTTGAATTAATTCTTCTAAGTTATTTTAAAATTTTAATTTTAAACACATATTCAAAATTACTTGAGGAGCATAAAAACTTAAAATATTAATAATCTTAGCATTAATAATAATCTTCAAAGCTATAATTCAATTTCCAATTCTATCAATTTTTATAACATTAACATTCAAACTCTTATCTATAATCACACATCATTTCTAATACGACTTCTACCATAATATCAAAGTTTAAATCCTAAACTATCAATCTCCTTAGTCCTCTCTCTAAACTATTTAATTTCGTGAATGCAAAAAATATTTATCTTCCTATGAATCATACCATCAATTAATTTCATTAATTTTCCCATAAGAGAACATACATTCCAAGATCATATCCAAACTCTTGTTTCCTAGCCTAGCTACTTTGCCCACATCCGTCCATGATACGAGAACCCTTGCCTATTTAACACTGTACCCTGTTGCAACTTAGTTTTCATAACTATATTTTCATATTATGTGTTTTTTATGATTCCAAATATTAATATTTGATTAATGTTTCTCCTAACATATATTGAATATATTATTTTTGATGTTTGTGTGTACTAATATTTTAGAAAAATTATACTCTAAATTGTTGAAGACTTCAAGACAGATTAGATTAGGATTTAATGTATTTGGAGTTTATACTTTTTATTCTTGAGTCTGAGAGAGTGATTGTAATTGGGTAACTATGCACACATACACTAGAGGAGTGTTAAAACTTGTAATTTTTTAAACTACTCGTACTGTGCGATTTTGGATTGTACGGGACGATTTGTCCAGGTAATTCCTCCAGCAAGCAGTTAATCAAATTATAGATGGAAAATTTTCTATGTATTGTTTGTACTGTACAAAGTTGTCTTCGTATAGATGAAGTCCAGAGTACGAAATTGATGCATACATTTTCGTCCATACGAATAGGTAAATTTTTTGAACTGTTCGTCTGAGATGATCTTGAGTTCGTATAGATGACGTCCAGCATACGAAATTGATGTGTACATTTTCATCCATACGAACAGGTAACTTTTTTTGAATTGTTCGTCTGGAACAGTTTTGAGTTCGTACAGACGACGTCCAAAGTACAAATTGATGCGTATATTTTCGTCCATACGAACAAGTAAATTTTTTGAACTGTTCGTCCAGAACAATCTTAAGTTCTTACAGACGACGTTCATAATACAAAATTGATGCATACATTTTTGTCTATACAAAGAGCAAAATTTGTTGAATTAATTGTACTTGACGATATATGGTTCGTATTGTACGATATGCATGTACGAAAATGTTTCGTGCAGGATCGTACGAGCAAACTTTAAATTGTTCATACATACAATCGTCAATCGTACTGTACGATCATGGACGGTCAAAATTGAAATTTTTTATTTTCTGGACAGTTTTCATGTCTTTCCTATATACAGTCCTTAGAAACTGTTTTGAACGAATCCTTCTTCGTTTTTCTTGAGAGAAAAAGTGTGAGAGTGAATTGGGAGTGTTTCAGAGAGTTCTTGCAAATTGAGAGTGTGAAGGGTTCACAAGGTTACTCAAAGGTGAGAATCTATTTGTGTTTGCAGCAAATCTCTTCCTTACTTTTTTAAGACGCTCGAGGGAAGATCTTTGAAGAAGATCTGACTCTCTGTCGACACTTGGAGAGTGTGAAAGGACACCGGTTTTCTGCTGACACCAGGAAGGTGTGAAAGGACAATGGTTCTCTACCGACACTTGGAGAGTGTGAAAGGACGATGGCACTCTGCTGACACTCAGGGAGTGTGACAGGATGACAGTACTTTGTCACACCGGGGATTGGTGAAAGAGAGGATAACTGTAAAGACTTCTCTGCCTTGTTGTTGGGGCAAAAGAAGAGTCACTTTAGTAATAATGCAATACCTGAAGAGGGAGTCATCAGGAAGTGGATGTAGGTCTACTTCGACCGAACCACTATAAATTTATGTATTCTTTATTTTTCGGCAAATTTATTTTTCTGCACGTTTTTATTTAAATGGATGAAAATTTTTATTTTGTTAAAAACTCATCATAGTTTGCCATTTTTGACGGCATTGTCCTGATCACATGAAGACAAACTCCTACCTGGAATCTTAGGTATCAGTTGAATTCTGCATTTTGAAGTTCGATCTCAGGACCTAGGTTGTCAAAAACAGCCAGAGTGAAGGGGAGAGATGACATGCTCTCACTTGCTGTCATGACTGAGGAATGCCGTTCCTCGTCATCATAGGACAATCTCAGACCAGTGGAGACAGTATTCACCTGGGGAATGCTTCTTGATCTATGAGTTTCATCCCGAAATAGATTATTAAAGGAGATCTGTAGATTGTTCTGCGTTATTATGTCTACAGCTCTGAGCTTCTCTTGTTTGGTACGTTTAAAGAAGATGCATCATTGTTATCATTCACTTTTTAAGTTTTATCTGATCAGCATCACAAGCCGCAGAAACTGCAATCGAGATGCAAAATCAACAAGATTATCTAAAGAATTAACATGCAGACACGCCACTGAGACAGAAGAATAGACAGAAATGCAAAACTCAGACAAATTCGCTTAAGCCTAACAAATTGTTCCACAAAACGCGATAGTTACTAATATTCTATGGACCCAGTTGTTCAGGATATTATAACTAAATTTCATAAGAGTAAAGAATCATTATTGAAAAGAATAAAAGACTTAAATGGAAATAATATATCAGTAAGATGTAAGAACGCATCAAGCAAATAAAAGTACAGAAAAATGATGACCTAAAATGACGAAGGTTTCTTTTGTAGAAAATGAAGTTACAAACTTTCTCATGGAGGTGTATTAAGTTACACTACAAATATATCACAATGGTCAATTAAGCTATGGAGATGCACAAAGTTTTGGGCTTTCTTCTGCACATTTTAAATATGAACAGTACATTCTGATGATGTAATAAATAGCTTTTTACTTTGACTATCACACATGTGATTCATATTCCTAAAGAATAAGCAATGAAATCACATGAAACCAATCATAAAAAGGATAACTTCGAAGTATCGAACATTAACAAATTTTGACCAAGCAAACAATGAGAAACATTACATCACACAAAATGGCACTTGAATTTTTATAAGCAAATATATCAACTAATGAATTTTGAACATTAGCATTAGGGGTCTAAACGAGTCGAGTTTTGGCACTATCGAGCTCAGCTCATCGGTTGGAAAGCAAGCTCGAACTCGAGCTCGTCCCACTATAAACGAGCTCAAGCCGGCTCACGAGCCTTGGGCGGAAGCTTTCTTTTTTTTTTGGGAAAAACTAACTACAGCAGGTTTAACATGTATTTTTGAGAACTATTAAATCGCTATAGCATTAATATTATATATATTAAATATTAAAGCTATAGTGATTTAATAGTTCTAAAAAATACATGTTAAACCTACTGTAGTTAGTTTTAATATTTAAATAGTTCTCAAAAATAGATGTTAAATCGCTATAGCTTTAATATTTAATATATATATGTATATATGTGTATATATATGTATATATGTGTATATGTATATATGTATATATATATATATGTATATATATATATATATACGGGAATTGTTGCACACATGCACTGTTGCTATAGTTTTCCTACAATAAATCAAGTTGACCCTGCCAGGCTTCTGTGTACTGCAACTTTCATAAAGCATCATTTAATAGCATAGCATCATTCTTGAAAAAGGAAAAAAAACGGTAGCTTTAACTTTTTTTTCTTTTTTCTTTTTTTTTTTTTTGAAATACTAACTATAGTTTTTTTTATTTAAATTTAATAAAAATATTAATTACTTTATTTCAAAAAATCTTAAAAATAATTCGAGCCGGCTCGCGAGCTCATGAGCCAAGCCAAATTGAACTCGTTTACTAAGCGACCTCGATAAGCTCGGCTCACTAGCCCATAAACGGGTCGATTTCGAGCCAGCTCGACTCAGTTACACCCCTAATGAGCATCCATCAGTTTTTCAAAAAAAATTATCGAATTCAATTATAAAGGATGATAAATATCCCACTCAACAAGAACAATCATTATTACTCACACGGTCCTTCCAAGAAAGCATCCTTCTGCTTTTCCTTCCTCCCACAACCCTCCCAAGTAGATTCACATTAAATGGTTTATAAAGTCCAACATCAATGACATAATTACTTATTCTTTTTTCACATGAACATTAAAATGGCTCTAATTTGAAACTAGGGTATCTCATAGCTTTTTGCCGAAACCAAATAAACCATTAAATGCACACTAATATGAATAAATGACACAAAAAACAACATTACCAAATAAATTTGAGATGAAATACTTCAAAAAACTCAAGTGTGGAATAATTTTGTTTGAGGAATTCTTACTCCAAAATTCTCACGCAGGAAGAACTTGAGGGACGAGCAAACCTCTAAAGATAACGAGAGGCTTCAGTGACTGGGGCTGATTGAATAGCAGCAATAAATTTCATCGAGATAGGGAGGGGAGGGGAACAGGAGTGAATGGAGTTCAGATAGGATTTGTGGTCGAATAAGAAAATAGTATTAACTGATAAGTAAATGTTAGATTTAGGAAAATTAAACCGTTCGATTTTTTTCGACTGATTTTTGAAAATCATAACTGATTCATCAGTCAAGCGGTTCGACCGCCAATTCTAACAGTTCTCATACAGTTTTAATCGAATTCGATTTTGATAACAGCCTGAACCGACCGGCCAATTGGTTCCCAGTTCAATTGATCGGTCTAATTTTTAAGCCTTGTGATTGAGCAAGTGCGTGACAATTTATGATATTAGAGTATGAGAAGTGATGGCCATTGAAGAGTCTCATAGAACAGAAATTTATTAAGTTATGTGAGATTATTAGATTTAGCATTATATCAAAAAGCTAAAAGTATGTTGGCGCAAAAATATTATTTGTCAGCCTTTACCCATAAGATTAAGCCATTTCTTTGAAAATTGGACTAAACATTGGTGTATATCATGCAAACTCAATTTTTATCCTTCTTTGATCTACACTCCATAGCATCAAGCAAGCATAGATAACTTTTGCACTAAACTAATAATTAATTCCACATATGATGAAAGAATGCTTGAAATTGAACAAAATAAAAAGTAGCTCATCTAATAATTGTTGCAGTCCATGACCCCTAGCATGAGATTTTAATGATGACAAATAATATCGATTTGAATTATTTTCTTATTTATTGAATATTTTGAATTTTGATCTTGTCTGTGAGTACTAACATTTCAGGGAGATCACATATTGCTCAAGACAACAAGAAGGCTAAAGACTGGATAGAGTAGGATGTGAAGTCTGTAACTTTGTAATTTTCATTTATTTTTTAGTTTTTCTTTTCTTGAGTCTGGCCACAAAGTATATGCACACTGAGCAACCATGCACACACACAGGGAGAGAGTTTTCGTTCAAAGAAAAAAAATTTTATTCTTTGTAGTTCGTACTGTACGAATTTGGATCGTATTGTACGACCTGTTGTGGTTCAACGGCTATATGTAAACAAATAGTACTGTACGATCATTATCGTACAGTACGATGTATTTTTAATTGACAACCCAAACCGCCAGATTAATTCAAGTTCTTAAATTGTAAATTTTGAACTGATCGTACTTTACGATCCAATCGTATAGTACAAAAATTTGAATACTTACTTAAATTAACCCCCGTGATTAGTCAGTAAATCAAGGATTAATTTCTGATTGGTTATCGTACTGTACGATATGGTTCGTACTATACGATCAACCGAGGCTATTTTCGATCGTCCCGAACATCGTACCAGACGATCCCTTGATTTTTGAACTAATCGTACTAGACGATGTTAAAATTGTACCGGACGATAAGAAGCTTTTAACATGTTGTACAGTACGAATTGGATCGTACCAGATGATGAACAGAGACGAGTTTTGGTCATCCCAGCATTCGTCCTATATGAACAGAAAGAAAATAACATATCATACTGGATGATGTTGTATCGTACTGTACGATGTTGTTCAGAAAAATTGATTGTTCGTACTCTTTCGTACCAAGACGATGGCTATTTTGAACTGATCGTACTGTACAAAAAAAAATTGTTAAATTGAAATTTTAGGGTTTCGTAGAGCCTGATTTGTATATGAATCTTCTGTCTTTGAAAGAAGATATGAGAGAGGAACGTGACAAGAAAGGGACTTCTTGAGAGAGAGCTACTTGAAAAGATTTTGGGTTTGTGAGAGGAAGGAGAAGGTGAGTTTGTGAGGGAGGAGTGTGAGGGAGATCACACAGTTTCTCCTAGCCTGATGCACGCTTGCTCCTCCTTTGGCCCCAGAAGATCTTGTGGGAAGTTTTCTAAGGGGGAGATCCTTCAAGGTCCGTGTTCTCTAAAGTACTCTGCCTTCTCTAGGAGGGAGAAAAATGATAAGGTTCGCTGCTATCACCAGGAGGGTGATATAGTGTTTGGTACTCCGCCATGCCGGAAAGGTGAAAGCGAGGGTTTGTAAAGACTTCTCTGCCTTGCTGCGGGGGCAAAAGGAGAATTACTTTTGAGCAGTGAAATTCCCGGAGTGGACTCCGGGGAGTGAACGTAGGTCAAGTGACCGAACCACTATAAATCTTCTGGTGTGATTTTTCTGTTTACTGCACTTTATTTACGTTTTGCATTTTACGTTTGTTATAACTACTTGGTGAAAATCCTGTTCTAGTTCTTTGTTGTGTAAGTTAAAATTTCACCACATTGTTGCAATCGTATTTTAATCATTCGCTTCCGCATCAAGTTAATTTTCTTATTTAAAATTTAAAAACAAAAAAATTAAAACTCATGTTTAGGATTGTTATTTTATTACAAAAATTTTCAATTCACCCCCCTCTTGGCGCATCTCGTACTTTCAATTGGTATCAGAGCAGGGTTTCAAAAATAGTGTTTTAGAAAACCTTGAAAAATCGATCATGGCTCATTTTGGTAATCATAATACTGCGGAGGGTTATTCTATAACTCGTCCACCCCTGTTTGATAACATTCTGTTTGATTTCTGAAAAATTTGAATGTCTACATTTTTATAGTATAAAAGACTATCGTATGTGGATGTTGGTTCAAGAAGGTTATAGTGCACCTTTCAAACTTGTGAATGGCATGAAAACTCAAGAACCTTTTAATGAATGGAACAATGAGGATAGGGATGTAGCGCAATTAAATGCAAAGTACTTAAATTGTTTTTTTTGTGCATTAAAATCTGAGGACTATATGAGAGTATCTACCTGTGCTACTGGTAAGGAGATCTGTGATAGACTGTATCACGTACGAAGGAACAAGTGAGGTTAAACAGTCTATATTAAACATTCTATTGCATAATTACAAACTTTTCCGTATGAAACCTAGCGAAACCATATCTAACACGTACACTAGATTCACCCAAATAATGACATCCTTGCATGTACTAGTTAGAGAAATTTCTAATTCTGAAAAATTAATAAGATTTTGATATGCTTACCGAGTTTCTATGATGCTAAAATTACTGCAATTACTGAATCCAAATATTTAAATGTTTATTCAATTAACAATTTGCTTGAGTCACTCATTATTTACGAGCAAGAAGTGAGTTAAAGATAAAATGATGCAGGAGAAAAGGAGCAGACGATGGCTTTGAAAGCGAACAACTACGATAGTGAAAGTTCTGCAGCGGAGGAAGATGACGATATAGCCTTGATGATCCGACACTTCAAGAACTTTCTGAAAAGAAAACACAGGCGTCATCAGAATAACTGGAACAAAGGTAAAAGCTCAAGAACTACTAAAGTTTCATCTGACACGATTTGTCTTGAGTGCAGGAAACCAGGTCACCTCCGAGCTGATTGCCCCAACATAAAGAGCCAGCCAACTAAAGAAAAAGGCGAGGAGAAAGCGAAATATAAGAAAGGGAAGATGAAGACACAAAAGGCATTTTGGGCCGACTCTGCCTCAGAATTGTCAGAAGAAGAAGCAGAGGAGGTAACGAATTTGTGTCTAATGGATAACGATAATCTTGATCAATCGGATCAAGATGAGGTATGTCAACTTTCATATGAAGATTTGTTGGTTATTTCTAAGAAAATCCATGACTCGTATAGAAGGTTAAAGAAAATGCATGCTAGTATTAACATTGAGAGCTAACTTAATTAAAGAAAATTATAATTTAAATAGAGATTACATATCCCTGCTTGATGAGTTCGATGTATTAAACAAGAAGCATATTGAATTATCTGATGCATACGAATCCTTGAAAACATCACATAATGAATTAGAAACGGAGTTTAAAAAATTAGAGGAACTTGCATGGGAAATAGATAATAATGAATATAAGCTAAAAGTGGAAGTTGCAGCATATGAATATGAAAATAACACATTGAAAGCAAAAATCATAGCATTTGAAAAAAATAAGACACCATCCACATTAGCCAAACCAAGCAAACCCCCGACATTGCATGCATCACACAACTTTAGGAAGAGGCATCACCACTCACATAGGTTAGTGAACCCATTTCTGATGAAATCAAGAATTCTGTACTTTTTATTTTGTTTGAACATTAGTATATTCTGTTTTCTATTTTATTTTCTTTTCTTTTTTAGCTATCCAATGATGGGAAAGCATCCAATGATCATGGTAGGTAGTGCATATGGCTTGGTAGACCTTTGGTTTGCTGGCTTGATTGGTCCCTGGCTGATGGTGGTTCACGGGTTGGCTGTTTTGGAGCATTTGGTTTTGAGCTGATTCTCTAAGTTGCTTGAGCTGAAGTTTAGTAGCTCATTAATATCCAAAAAGGTACATCATTATGAAGTTTACTTTTGGAGTGGCCTTGTCCCTTCCCCTTCCCCTTTCTTCTTGTCTCTTGGGAATCCGTGGCCTATTCTTTATTGGTGGCTGAATTCAAAGCATTAGAAGTTATAAAAGAATGCTTTTTCCCTTGGGAGTCCATCCGGCCTTTGTTTTTCCGAACTGGAATTTTTTCCCTGTTGCTGTGCTGCTTTGAATTCTCGGTGGCTCCTTGGTTCCGTGAGATGTTGGCTGATTTCAATAAAAACCATGGCTTGGTGGCTGAATTCAATTCAATATAAAGGGGAAGTTGCTGATTTTACCTTTGGGAATTCAGCCAGCCTTTGGAATGCTTTTTCCGAAGCTGTGATGCTTTGATTTCTGTGGGCTGTTTGTTGTCCGTGAAGTGGCCTCCTTGGTTCCTGTTCTGATTAATGAAAGGCTGATTTCCGTGATATCCTGGGCTGATTTCCAAAGGGACTTTTGGGAATCCTATGATCTAAAATGCTTGGGAGCTTGTAAACAATTATGAGATGGCTTTTGGCATTCCTTTTCTTTGCCTATAAAAATGAGATGATGATGTAAAGAAAGGGGGGAGTTGATATTTGTGAGCATATTTGCTATTAACCTGCGGGTTTATTCGGAAATCCTGCGGGCTCTTTCCAACCTTCGTTTCTCATCCCCTCCGAAAATCCTGCGGGCTCTTTCCACCCTTTCTTCTCGGGCTTCTAACCTCTTTCGTCTCTCCGCAAGTGCCACTCCATCTGTATCCTTCTTCTCAAAGTAAAGCAACTTTAGGGTGTCGTATCAGAGTTGATTTGAAGCGTCTATTGAAGAATTGGACCACTCTTGCAGTGGTGGACCATCGGTTTGCTAGTTCTATGCACTTTACTTATTTATCCTACAAATTCGATGCATGTGAGGAACCCGCTCTGACGGTTGTCTGAGGATAGCATCTTTTTAAGTTTCTTTATTTCTTTAAAAACTCCTAGCATCTTTTGTTGTGTTTGTTAAGTTTTGA
This sequence comes from Dendrobium nobile, assembly GCA_022539455.1. Lineage (NCBI taxonomy): Eukaryota > Viridiplantae > Streptophyta > Magnoliopsida > Asparagales > Orchidaceae > Dendrobium > Dendrobium nobile. The sequence continues at coordinate 50,990,163 of CM039721.1, forward strand.
GTCGTTTGGGTTTATTTAACAAAGTTTATTTTAAGTTCTACTCATTTTGCCTGTGTTCTTCTTGTGTGTCTTTTGTGTTCAAGAAATATAGGGTCTCCTATATTCCTTGTCTACATCAATTTCCCGGTGTTATGTGCTTTTCTTGTGGCATGCTAGGTCACATAGCTCGCACATGCACGATGTACCGTAGGACACACCTAGGGTGGAGATCTAAAGTGCATTCATCACAGCATAGCATGCTACATCTCATTCATGCAAGCATAAGGAGGAACTCAAACTCACTTGGGTTCCCAAATCTAACCCTTGAAAGACTTTGTAAGGGTGCTCTCACAAAAGACCTAGTGAGAACATATGATACCTAGACAGTGGCTGCACGAGATATATGACTGGAGACTTGAAGAAGTTCATTACACTGGAGATCAAGACTGGAGGCAAAGTGACATTAGGAGACAACACCCCAATGAAAGTGGTGGGCTCAAGTATTGTTGGAAATGCTAAAAAAATTTTAATTGAAAATATTTTGCTAGTTGATGGTTTAAAGCATAATTTGTTAAGCATTAGTCAATTGTGTGATAAAAGTTTTGACATAAAATTTCTTTCCGATAAATGTTTGATTAGTTTAAATGATAAACTTGTATTAGAAGGAAAACGAATAAATAATGTTTACATGTTAGATCATGATTGTATTGAAAATTCAAATTCAATGTATTTAAAAGTAAGAATAGATGACTTGTGGCTATGGCACGGGAGACTATACCATGCTAGTATGAAAACACTTAGAAATATCACCAAGAAAAGCCTAGTTGGAGGTGTATATAAGTTAGAATTCACTAAGGACCATCTATGTGATGCATGCCAACTAGAAAAGCAAATAAAATCATCATTTCATTCAATCAACAATGTGAATACATCTAGGCCATTAGAAATCCTTCACATGGACCTATTTGGACCAGTTAGCACAGCTAGCCTAGGTGGGAAGAATTATGGATTTGTAATTGTATACGACTTCACTAGATTCATTTGGGTAAAATTCCTAGCACATAAGAATAAGTCGTTTGAGGAATTTAAGATTTTCTCCACTTGGATTCAACGAAAATTAGGATGTGAAATCTCAACAATCCATAGTAATCATGGTGGAGAGTTCCAAAATGAAAGATTTGAATCATTCTGTCAAGAGATAGGAATAGAGCATAACTTCTCTACCTTTAAAACTCCTCAGCAAAATGGAATAGCATAAAAAAAGAATAGAACCCTGGTAGAAGCTGCTAGGACAATGTTAGCTGAGTACACTCTTCCTACATATTTTTGGGCAAAAGCGGTAAACACGGCATGTTATGTCTTAAATAGGGTGAAAATTAGGTTAAAGTTGAATAAAATGCCTTATGAACTCCTTAAAGGTCGGACACTGAATCTTTCACACTTGCATGTATTTGGTTGCAAATGTTTTATCTTAATTAATGGAAAACTTCCCTTAGGAAATTTTGATCACAAGGCTGATGAGGGTTTCTTCTTAGGTTATTCATTTGTAGGTAAGGCCTATAGAATATTCAATAAGAGAACCCTAATAGTAGAAGAGTCCACCCATGTAGTATTTGATGAATCAAATAAGCCCTCTGAACCCAAATTTGAAGAAGATGAAGTAGAGGCAATTCAGGAAGTAGAAACTATGACTATAGGAGAAATGGGAGAACCTCAGGAAGACTTGCCTAGAGAATGGAGATATTCTTCTAATCATTCTAAAGAATTAATTTTAGGAGACCCATCGGAAGGTGTGAGAACTATGCACGGACTTAGGAAGGAGGTTAGTCATTTCGCATTCATCTCTATGATAAAACCCACAAGTATAGATCAAGCCTTAGGAGATGAATTCTGGAACCTAGCAATGCAAGAAGAATTGAATTAATTTACTAGGAATTATGTTTGAGAACTAGTTAAGAGACCTAAATAGCAGAGTGTAGTTGGAACAAAATGGACCTTTAAAAATAAGGTGAATGACTCAGGAACCATAGTGAGAAATAAGGCCAAACTAGTAGCTAAGGGGTATAACCAAATTGAAAGCATAGACTTTGAAGAAACCTTTGCCCCAGTAGCTAGACTAGAAGCCATAAGGGTGCTCTTAGCCATTGCTTGCTTCAAAAGTTTTAAATTATATCAGATGGACGTAAATAGTACTTTTCTAAATGGGGTAATCAAAGAGGATATTTATGTTGAGCAACCCCCGAATTTGAAAACTCACAATTTTCAAATCATGTATTCAAATTAAAAAAGGCACCATATGGGTTAAAGCAAGCACCTAGAGCTTGTTATGAAAAACATAGCTCATTCTTACTATATAGAGGATTTGTTAAGGGTAGTGTGGACACAACTCTCTTTTTGCAAAAAGTAAAATATGAAATTCTCATTATTCAGATTTATGTAGATGACATTTTATTTGGATCTTCAGATAAAATCTTATGTGATGAATTCTCAAAAAAAATGAGTAATGATTTTGAAATGAGCATGATTAAAGAGCTTAATTATTTTCTTGATTTTAATGTAAAATAAATGGAAAATGGAACATTTCTTAACCAAACGAAATACATTAAGGATATTCTGAAAAAATATGAAATGATCAGTGCTAAGCCCAAGAACACTCTAATGAGCTCTACGATTCAACAAGACAAAGACCCGAATGGAAAATAAGAATGTGTGCTTCTATGCTCGTTTTCAAACTGATCATAAAGAGTCGCACTTAACTACAATCAAGAGAATCCTTATATATTTATTAGACACCCCGAACTTAGGAATTTGGTATCCTAGACACAGCACTTTCTTTGAAATCCTAGGGTACTATGATTCTGATTTTGTAGGATGTAGAGTAGATAGGAAAAGCACCTCTGACACCTGCCAATTCATAGGACAATCTTTAGTTTCTTGGTCCAGTAAGAAGCAAAATTCGATGCCCGAGGCAGAATACATAGTAGTAGGAAGTTGTATTGCACAAGTACTATGGTTGAAACAACAACTTCAAGATCTTGGATTACCCGTAGGAACAATCCCTATCATGTGTGACAACACGAGTGCAATCTGCATATCTAAAAATCCAATTCAACACTCTCGAACAAAACACATAGACATTACATATCACTTCATAAGAGATCTTGTGGCTAAAGGAGACAGAATTACAACATATAGCTACAGGAGATCAATACGTAGACATATTCACGAAACCACTAGCCTACGACACCTTTAGCATTTTGAGAACAAGATTTGATGTCATAGACATTCATGCGTGATCCAAAAAAACTCAAAAAAAAAAATTAAAAAAAAAACTGGTCTAAGGTGTTTTCTGGTCGTCACACACTCACCACACTTAACCCCAAAATTGACATTTTTCGTTTCTCATCGTACTGTACGATCCACTTTTGTACTGTACGATCTATCAAAACTGCACAAATCACAGCCCTCTGTTAAACCAACGGTCCGTATTCAGTTTCTTATCGTACTGCACGATCCATGTGGTTCTGCATTCAAATCATTTAGTACGATATAATTGCACTTCGTACTGTACGATCTCTTCTATGTAATGTACGCTTCACGTGTGCAAACGAATTAGGACGAATTAAAGTTGGTCAGTACGATATAATTGCGATTCGTATTGTACGAACATCCATTCATACTGTACGAAGCTTTTCGTCAAAGGTCATACTGACAACCCCTCGAGACGAACACAATTCCTTCAGATCGTACTATACGATACTGATCATATATACATTACTGATCGTACTGTATGGTACTGATCGTACTGTACGATTTGACCACATTTTCCCAACCATTCGTCCAGACGACATAATTGCACATCGTACTGTATGATCCTAGATCGTACTGTATGATAGTCCAAAAATTCTATAAATTGGCGGGGACCTAACAACACTTCACTCATTCCTTACCCACTTCACTCCCTCTCACTAGTTCGTATTCGATGGCAAGCAAGCGTGGACGACTTGTCCTAGGAAGCTCTTCTTCCTCTTGTCGTCACGACGACCGCTTTTTGTCCGCCAAAGATGAAGAAGCATACCTTAAGTTTAAGGCGTCCAAGATTGCCCCCTCTCGAATGCTCAATCAAGCCGCCTTAAACTTTGAGGTGATGAGTTTATTTGTATCCACTACTCTCCAATTCTTACTCACCTTGGCATTCCCTTACAACTCAGAGCTACTCTTTGAATTTCTAGCAAACTTAACTATGAATGTAGAAAACTTGACCATGATTTCCTTTGTATGCAGTCAAAAGGTAAAAATCACAAAAGCCGTTCTTGCACAATACATCTGGCTTTCTACTAAAGGTCCTAGAACCCACTCATTCCTTATAAATGAATTTGACTGTAGTGTCGTCAATCTAGTCCTTAGAAACAACCACTTGTCCAGTCTCTAACCCAAAATGCCTGCATCATTCAATATGTTATTCGCACATCAATCATACCCAAAGCTGATGATAGCATTCGCATGATCCCAATCCTATCTGTTGTCACCTATCTCATCATGTCAAACACTAAATTTGATGAAGCTGAATTAATTCTTGGTTATATCCTAAATATGACTATAGTTCGCCTTCCTACCATTCGTAGAAAACTCAACTTAGCCTGTGGCCACCTCATAGGATTCTTCACCATAAATATCAGTTAACCTATATTGGTGAACCCGACAATCTATCTATTTTCTATACGGATGCTTCCTTCCGTATTTTGTTTCATCGAGGGCAAGTGCATGACGAGCTGGATTTTGATGACGAAAGAGAGGCTGCTCTCGCAAGATAACCTGCTCCACCAAGACGACATGCACCACGAGGACCCGCACTGCTTATCCTCACGATGATCTAATCAAATGATTCGACCAACTTCAAACCCGACCTGACGATCACAATCAAGAACAACATTAACTACACGAGGACATGCGTTACTTTGGGGAAAGATTTTTTTTAATTGATCAGCAGTTCGTGTCTAGGGGTGTAAACGAGTCGAGTTGAGTCGAGTTTTTGGCCCTTATCGAGCTCGGCTCGTTAGATAGAAAGCGAGCTCGAACTCGAGTTCGAGCTCGAGTCGAACTCGAGTTCGAGCTCGAGTCGAGCTCGACAGTCGAGCTCGAACTCGAACTCGTGTCACTGTTAACAAGCTCGAGCCGGCTCACCAGCCATGGGCAAGAATTTTTAAATTTAGGCGGGATTTTTTAAAAATTTTAAAATTAGGCGGGATTTTTAAACTTTAAGCGGGATTTTTAAAACTTAAACAAAATTTTTATAAAAATATGAAACATTTCACTTATAAATAAAATTTAGGTGATTATTATTATAATTTTTTAATATTTAAATTTAATAAATAAAATAAAATTATTTTTAAAAATATTAATATTTAATCGAGCCGGCTCGAGCTCGAGCTCATTTACTAAACGAGCTCAAACTCGAGCTCGAGCTCGACTCGCGAGCTCGATAAGCTCGGCTCGCGAGCTCATAAACGAGTCGAGCTCGAGCCAGCTTGCGAGCCGGCTCGGCTCACTTACACCCCTATTCCTGTCCATCCACCAATACTTTCAACCACCTCCACCATCACCTGATCAGGATCTTGCTTTTTGACATGTCACTGTCTTATGTTTTTTCTCTGTTTTGTTTGTTACTCCTCTTTTTGGTGATGTCAAAAGGGGGAGAAGTTTTTTGTGTACTTTAGTTAACATGCCTTGTTTAGATGCCTTGTTTATCATGTTTTTTTAATTCCAATGAAATGCATATTTGTTTATCTGTCCATGTTTCTATTCATGCTTTTATATTTACTTAAAAATAAAAAACAAAAAAATTTATGCTAACTTGCTTATCGACAACATTATTTGACATAATCAAAAAGGGGAGATTGTTGCAGTCCATGACCCCTAGCCTGAGATTTTGATGATGACAAATAATGTCGATTTGAATTATTTCATTATTTATTGAATATTTTAAATTTTGTTTTTGTCTGTAAGTACTAACATTTCAAAGAGATCACATATTACTCAAGACAACAAGAAGACTCAAGATTGGGTAGAGTAGGATGTGAAGTCTGAAACTCTGCAATTTTCATTTATTTTTAATTTTTCTTTTCTTGAGTCTGGCCACAAAGTGTATACACACTAAAAAACCATGCACACGCACAGGGAGAGAGTTTTAATTCAAAGGAAAAAATTTTATTCTATATAATTCATACTGTACGAATTTAGATCGTATTGTACGACCTGTTGTGGCTCAACGTCTATCTGTGAATAAATCGTTCTGTACGATCATTATCGTATTGTACGATGTGTTTTTAATTGAAAATCCTAGCCGCCAGATTAATTTAAGGGGCTGTTTGGTTGCCTAAAAAATGCAGCGTAAAGTAAATGTAGTGCATTCTGAATATTTTGCACCTGTTTGGTTGTCTGCAAAATAAATGCAGGAGAATTGTTTCTCTTGTTTGGTTTGGTAGATCCAGAGTAAAGTAAAAGCAATTTATTTTATAACCACATTAGTTACTCAAATGAAACCTAGCCCGTGCAGAATTCACAAGAAGTGGTATTTAAAAACAGAACACTGACTTCTCACGTATTTACATAAGAAAAACATAATCGAACATCTCATTAAGCAATTCAGACAAAAAAATAACCTTTTTTTTAATAAAAAACATCACATACGCTGGTTTTGTTCGACAGAGGAAGGTTCTTAAGAGCTGACCAGAATTTGGGAGAGAAATGTCTCACCAACCAAATATCAATTCTCTCCAAATGCCCCAAATACAATTATGACGACAATCACGAGTTCAGTATCCCTCAAGCTAACCACTAACTGACATCCAATAAACTAAATCTCATAAAAGAAATTACTAGTAACAACAAATCGTCAAATCCCAGAATAACACCCCAAATCTGACTCTTGCAACTGAATAAAAAAAAAACACCTAAACTAACATCTCGTTCTAGCAACAGATAAGCAAAAAATCACCTTTTTAACAAAATAAACACACACAAGAGGGCTTCCAAAAGAGGGTTCTTACAAGGCAGCCATAAATGGCGATTGGGAAATCACATCGGACACACAAGTGAATCCTATCACGAAGTTGGTGTCGCCATCTGTGGCCCATGTTGCGGCAGGAGGAAGCGAAAGAGGTGGTGAGGACACCTACGCTCTTCGAGACAGGAAGATCAGCAAATACTCAGTGTTCCGGGCACGCTTTTGTTATTCCTTACAGGCTTTTCTTTTGTTATTCCTCATGCTAATCCTGTAGTTTAGCGGATTGATGGGATCTGCTCGAAGAACGACGAAAGGTAGAAAGTTACCTTCACAGCTAGCGAGCTCCCATCCTTGCTTCCGATCAAAATGACGCAACTTCCGATTCGACAAGATTAGGGATCGTCGTCGAAGGAGCGAAATCAAACAAGAACGAAGGAGCCGAAGAAGCCACTCGTGCAATCTTACACCTCCTGCGAAGCAATGAAGCCGAACAGCAACAACGATGAAGGATTTCATCGGGCGATTTTATAACCCGCTCAATATGAGCGGGTTTCTATTTTGCACAAAACACGTCCCCTAATAAACGCCTAATGCTTCGGAGGATTTTCTTTTGTTCCGCTCAAAATTAACCAAACAACTGAATTTAGTAAATACATGTAATTGTTTTACTTTACCCTTCTAATTCAAGCAACCAAACAGCCCCTAAGTAAGTTTTTAAATCATAAATTTTGAACTGATCGTACTGTACGATTAAATCGTATAGCACGAAAATTTAAATACTTACTTAAATTAACCCTCATAATTAGTTAGCAAATTAAGGATTAATTTCTGATTGGTTATCGTACTGTATGATTAATCGAGGTTGTTTTCGATCGTCTCGAATATCGTACCAGACGATCCCTTGATTTTTTAACTAATCGTGCTGTACGATGTTAAAATTGTACCGGACGATATGAAACTTTTAACATATCGTACATTACGAGTTGGATCGTACCAGACGATGAACAGAGACAAGTTTTGGTCGTCCCAGCATTCGTCCTGTATGAACATAAGGAAAATAACATATCATACTAAACGATGTTGTATCGTACTGTACGATGTTGTTCAGAAAACTTGTCTGTTTGTACTCTGTACTAGGATGATGGTTGTTATGAACTGACCGTACTATACGATCTTGGATCGTACTGTACGAAGAGAAATGGCTAAATTAAAATTTTGGGATTTCTTGGAGCCTGATTTATATATGAAACTTCTATTTTTTGAAACAAGATATGCGAGAGGAACGTGACAAGAAATAGACTTCTTGAGAGAGAGCTACTTGAGAAGATTTTGGATTTGTGAGAGGAAAGAAAAGGTAAGTTTGTGAGGGAGTGTGAGGGAGATCACACGGTTGCTCATAGCCTGCTGCACACTTGCTCCTCCTGTGGCCCAAGAAGATCTTGTGAGAAGCTTTTTAAGGGGAGATCCTTCAAGGTCCGTGTTCTTTAAGGTACTTTGCCTTCTCCATGAGGGAGAAAAACGAGAAGTTTCACTGCCGTCACCGGGAGGGTGACATAGCGTTTGGTACTCCGCCACGCTAGGAAGGTGAAAGTGAGGATTCGTAAAGGCTTCTCCGTCTTGCTATGGGGGTAAAAGGAGAATTACTTTTGAGTAGTGAAATTCCCAAAGTAGAGGACTCTGGGAAGTGGATGTAAGTCAAGTGACCGAACCACTATAAATCTTCTGGTGTTATTTTTCTGTTTACTGCACTTTATTTATGTTTTGCATTTTATGTTTGTTATAACTGCTTGGTGAAAATTGTGTTCTAATTCTTTGTAGTGTAAGTTAAAATTTCACCACCTATTGTAGGAATCGTATTTTAATCATTCGCTTCCGTATCAAGTTAATTTTCTTGTTTAAAATTTAAAAACAAAAAAAGTAGAACTCCTATTTAGGATTGTTATTTTATTACAAAAATTTCCAATTAATCCCCCTCTTGACACATCTCGTACTTTCAATAATTACATGGTATCATATTATAATATTTGGATAGGTATATCGTACCTAATTTTTTAGTAATTCGTATTTGATGAAAATCTAGCTTAACCCTACAAGAAATGAATGCAAACTGGGATATCAAATATTTAACATGGATTTGGAAGTATGATAAATCTTGAAAATGTAGGTTAAAAATCAACATATAACATACATAAAAAATGTACCCATACAGGCATATACATGAATAAAAGAGGGTGTACCTAGTGCATGTGGTTTCTTGGCATATGTATATGATAGGAAGGGTTTGATGCGTGCAACCTTACCCTACAAGGCAATGAGGCTATGATGCAAATTAACAATGTGAGATTGGATGCTATTTTAATGATTTCAATTAAGTAATTCTTGCACTTTCTATTGTCTTATTTAAATGCAAAAACACCTATGATGATGCTCCTCATGAAAATGGGTTTTGTCATCTAAATCTATGCCAGTTTGGTTTGATTCCTCATGTTGGTTCAAGTGGACTCAATCATTGGTTCGTTGGCTGTTTTTGTTCCTAGAATGCTGTTGGTCTTACTAATGAAGTGTTTATGGATAGTGCTATGTTTCCTAATTTTCCTAGTATAGATCCTAAGATCAATCTTTGTTTCTAGAGCCACTAGTAGTCCCATGATTGGTTGTTTCCTTCTATGGTTTCTTCCATGTAGCTGTTTTGTTGATTTGGGGATGTGACGACCACTGATCTCTTTCGATAATCATTGACTTCTAAAAAAAATTGTTGTTGGGTTCCTTTTATCCGCTCGTTGATGTTATTTGTTTATTCCTTGCTCCAATTTTCCTATTGTAGCAAGAATCAAGATTCAATTTCTATAATATATGTCTTGTATGAGGATCTATTCAGATCCACTATTTCCTTGCATAATGTGCTATTGATTTATTGTTGTAACTGGTAAACCGCTGGTGTCATTTTCAGGAGATCTCACATCCAGTACTGCAGCAAGCGTTGTTAAACTGAAAACCATCGTTGTTCAGCTCGGATTCCCTATTTCCATGAGCCTGAGGTGAAGACTATTGTGAGTTAAGTTCTATTCAATTTTTGAAGTTAGTAAAGTGTGTAACTATAATTAATGAAATTCAAGTTCGCTTAGTTGAAACTTGCAATTTTAAACCAAACCTTAAACTATAAAGTTTGAAACTTAAGAGTTTTTTTAGGGCAGCTGCAGATTTTTATAAAAATGAATGTAAAATGTTAAAATGGGAAGGTTTTTTAGAACTAAACACGGCTAAGGAGAAAATAGAATATGGAAGAAGCTACTTAGACTAAGAAATAGATGAAAAAGGCTACTTTTTTTTTCTCATTTTACCTGATACAAACTCAAAGACATCACCATTGTTTATACTAGTAGTACTTCCATTAGGATTATGCCAACACATTTCAATCCAATTATTACAAATAACTCCATAAAAAAACTTTTTCATCTATCATCATAAAAGACAATAAATATTATTCAAAAAATTTCTAAGGATTACTCTAGAATATGTTTATAATATCTTCTTCAAAATATTATTTTAAAATCTGAGCTTCATTTTGACAATAAAAGCCCAAATAACAATGGGCATCTTGATAAAAAATAAATAAATAAAAATAAAAATAAAAAAACAATGGGCATCTTGATAAAATCTTTATACTTAAGCTGCTTAGTGAAAATATCAACAATTTGATCTTCTAACCTCACATACTCCACTTGCACTTTCTTCATTGTGATGGATTCTTTGAAATAGTGATAGCATGTATCAATGTGCTTGCTTCTATCATGAAAAATTGAATTTTTAACTAGTGCTATTGCAGACTTGTTATCAATATGAATCTTCTTGTAATACGCATAATTCTTTTAATAAATTTTGAAGCCAAATTGTATGACAAACAAATGAGGTTGTGGTTACGTACTCTACTTCACATGTAGATATACTAATAATTGATTGTTTCTTTGACATCCAAGTAAAAGACGGTATACATAACCAATGTGTTGACCTCGATAGCATATTACAAAAAAACAAACAAACAAAATAATTACATACCTGCTGACATCCGAAGCCCATCCCTCTGCAGAAACGACACTGAAAATGTCTTATCACGCATGTGTGGATACGAACCTTATCCCGCGTAAGCTTCCACTCGTCGTTAAAACAAGAACGAGAGCTTCATTTGTTTGCTTCTCCTTCCTCATGCGTGAAAACCCCAATCTCCATACGTCTACAACCTGTTGCAATCGACCATTCACGACCACCTAAAGCAGACCGAAGCTTCCATTCCTCTTCCCGACTTCCTTTTCCTACTTTGTATCTGACTCCATATCTCCCTTCACCCAGCCGACCCATACGAAACCGAGCATCTCACGCCTCTTCCCTATGCTAAAGACATACGCCTCTTGTAGCCTTCTACGTCACTTTGTCGCTGTCATTCACCCTACAGACCCCGACCCTACTCTAATCAAAGCCCAACTCGTCTACCCTGCCCGTCGGCCTCTTAACCCGACGTCAAAGCCGAACCTCTGACTTCCTCCTCCCTTCGCCTTACCGAACCCAGTTGAAGCCGCTCATTCCTCTGCCCTAGCCGAAAACCATTCGAGCTTCTTCCACAAGCCAGAGCTCAATCCCAACTCCTTCGATCTCCCAGCCAACACTAAACTTGACCTAGCTTACCTGGCCGAACTCCTCTACAGCAAGCCAGCACCCGACCTCCTTCAAAAAGCCGATATTCGACTCAGTTAAGGTAAAAAAAATTTATTATTATCAAGTAGTTTATTATTATTATTATTATTATAAATAGGTTGTGTGTATATATATATGTGTGTGTGTGTGTGTGTGTGAGAGAGAGAGAGAGAGAGATAGTGAAGAAAAGAAAAAAAAAGAAGTAAAAAACAAAAAAGGGGAGGGAATAAAAGAGCAAAAAAAAAGAGAAAAAAAAAAAGATTTTGCGCATTTCATCGTCTTAATCGTCGTCAACCACCATTGTCGCCTCTCGCATAGGTATAAAGTTCCAACTTAAATTCCCGCGCTCGACGCTTGCGACAAGCCGACGGATCACCCTACGCGCTCTCGTAGCACGGTGGGAGGGAAACCAGTGCGACGAGACGGGTAAGCCTCAAAGCACTCACGTAGTGTGATGAGGACCAAATTAAGTACCCTTAAACACTCACGTAGCATGGCGAGAGAATGAAAAATTGCGCCGTTTTTCAAACAAGTACCCCAAGAACCCTTAAGCGCTCATGTATCGTGGCGGGGATTAAAGAAATTTGACGGTGGTGTTAACCGACACTTACTTGACGTCCTCACGTAGCGTGGAGGGGAAGGCTATGTCTCCCGAAATTTCTCCTAAACGGGGGAGACGCCGCGAGGTAGCCTGATTTTTCAATGAAACAGAGGACTTGAACGAAAGCAAAAGACTTGTTTTGAAATTGAGTTGAACTCAAATACACTAATAGATGACCATACTTGAACTCAAACTCAAATGAACAAATGAAGGGAACAAAACTCACGAATTGAACTATAGAAAATTGGACTTAATGTGAAACATGAAAAATACAAATTATGAAATACTAAAATTACAATGCAAGTGCACAAGTGAGAACTTATAATGAACATCAATGAATTAACAAAGAACTTGTGACACAACCTGCTAGTAAGCTACAATGTGAAGTCTTTAATGAATATTATAATTGATACAAGATGATCAAACCAATCTATATTTAAAAGTTAAAATGGAAAATAACGACATGCTTACAATCGATAAATAGAGTTCCCAAGGAGTTTTGAAGATCTTCAAGCTAGTCAGAATGCAAATATCAGTAATCAACATCATCAGGTCCAATATGCATGCTGCGGATCATTTTCAAAGATAACAAAGAATTTTCAATCAATAGATTTTCGAATATGAATTTACAAACTCATATACCCAACCCTGCAAGCGACAAAACTTAAGAGGATATTTAGGAAAGAAAAATGAAGGGTATGCAATAAGCAAAAATGCACTATGCATATTGTCACGAGCAAGAGTAGTATGATTGCAAAGGATACAAGCTCCTACGAAGGTCCACTCTCCGCAAGCGCAATATAGGAGTATGACAAATGCAGCTCACCTACAAGCAACAATAGTAGAGAAATTGCAAATATAAGGGATCCTTTGTGAACATGAACATGCAACACATCATTCATAAGCAAAGCTTGGAGATTATAGCATGTGTAGAAGGGCTATGATAAGTGTAAACTCTTGCGAGCTGTCGCAGGAGACCCGTCACATGTACAACATATTGTCAACAAGCAAAGACATGTCTACAACACAGTGCACAATACCTACAAGCTGTCGTAGTAAAGATATCGTAGCACCTCTACAGCCAAAACAACTATCCAATAGAAAGCAAATGCACCTGCAAGCTGTAAGGGTAGATACACAACAATACTACGAAGAATGCAAGCTCCTATAGGCTGTTGTATAGGATTTACTGTACACTCAACAAGCTATTTGTCAGCAAGCATGAAAGAACTGCACTGAATGCAAGTGTCTCGAGCAATCATAAGAAATTCACTATTGCACAATAGCTCGCTTATAAGAAGTGACAAGTGGCCCGTAGTGCAGTGTTATGATTCACCTACAAGCAACATTAGAAGACATGTATTCAGCACAACTTGCGCATGTATGATTATGAGGCGCTTGTAATACATACATCGGCTCTGTCTACAAGCAATAATGACAAATGTATTGACAACATAATGAATCTTCTACATACAAAAGAGAAGATCATAGCAGATGCAAGTGCTTATTAGCGATGAAGAGGGATTCATCGCATACACAATAATGCTCCTACGGGTGATGATCGGAGACAGACAGTAAAGGCTACAGCCTCTTTACAGTCAATAGTCACATAATAGAAGTTAAAACACTAGCCCATTGCAAGCAGAGGTGGAACGCCTCCTGCAAATCTAAAGCACCTGCAAGTTGTTGTAACAGGAACATTATAGTACCCCCACAATCAACAACTATCCAATGGCAACTAATACATCAATCATTTGCAAGTAGATGCATATGATATGCGGCAAATGCAAGTACCTATAAGCCTTTGCAGAAGAATTTTCATACACTATCTACAAATAAATATAGGAAGCATTGTGATAGATACAAACATCAACCATCCAATTGTCAGTGAATACGTTGATCTAATTCACTGAAAGCAAACATAAGGTGTTTATAAATCCCCAAATGAGACCCAGGGCACCACGGCGCCACACCATTGGATCTGCAACACTTGTGTAAGCAGACAGAAGGCGTATATGGGCTTCTATATAGAGCAATGTGCACACCCAAATGTTGATCATACGCACAACTGATCAGTGTCAAATATTCTAAAATGCCCTCACACATGCACTACAATATGTATACACACAAACACAAAGAGCCGCATATACAATCATATACATGCATGGGCCCCGGCGAGCTTGTTATGGTCACACACGTGATGTCTAAGGATGCTGCACAGGTCAGACAATAAACCCAAGTTCGAGCCAGATCCTTCTATGCGAGTAGATAGAAGTCGACATGGCTCGAACCATCAAACAAATATATGATCGTGGTATCGATCGGAATATTTATTTATACGTTCATGTTAGGCCTTCAAGGCCAATAACCAAGAAAACTCACTAAATAAAAGCACAGAGCCGACGACGAACCCGATCCTTTATCAGTAACCAGACAGAATCGACAAGGTTCAATAAATAATTACAAAAATGCCTACCAACATGGGCCCCGACCAACGTGTTATATTTACGCACCTGGCGTCTGAGGATGCTGCATGGATCAATAAATAATCTCAAATTCAAGCCCGATCCTTTTATGTTGATAGACAATAGTCGACACGGCTCAAACTATCAAATAAATATACAGACACGGCATCGACCGAAATATTTATTTTATAGTTCATGTTAGGCCTTCAAGGCCCATAACAAGAAAAATTTTCTTATAAAGGCATAAGCCGACAACGAACTCGATCCTGTCAACATGTTGACAGTCAACAGAGTTCAATCCATGAATGAAATAGCCCGTAAATACCCCAACGATGACCGCATTAAACGTAGATCTCAATCAAAGGGGTTAATTTCAAATATTCAAAATGCCTCTTGAATGTCCATAAAATTCAAGTTTCCAAAAATACCAAGATTAAAATATTTAAACTAAAATTAACTGTCAAAATACTTAACGCAAAACTCATCCACCCTCCAAAATAATTTATCAAGGTGGACAAATTTAAATATCACTTCAGCTCACAAAGAGCTAATGTCTGGTTGAGAATATCACTATAATTTATTCTCAAAGAGTCTCTTGCCAGCAAAGACGTAACATGTGTCCTCTAACCAACAATTTTACCACCAAATAGCATCACAGGTAAACGATTATGATCGGGGCCCATTGAACCGAGTGATTTGCCGCCAAATAGCACCACTAAATTATGATCATGGCCAGAGCCCATATGTTCCCCAATGACACTAAATTCTTGAGATATGAATTAATAAGATATAATCGATAGGGAACAAAGCCCTCTGTTAGCTAAGGTGAATTTAAATTGATCCCCTTAGACAAACATACACCCCAAATCTACAAGGTACCCTTGGAAGACGCAACCCATGGTTGCCGAAATGATCCTTCTGTCAGGTTGGGTCGACTACCTCCTCTGATTAAGTAGAACAGGAACCACGATGGCCTGGGATAACAAAACCATGGGATCTTGATCGAGTCCATCATCATTCCCACCACCATCTACTTTAAGTGCAATATGGTAAAATTTCTAATTTTAAATATCAAACTTCCAAAACACAAACCCATGATATTATTATATGTCGGATATCACATATCTACGGGTACAATGTATTCATTTGACGACTAATACAAGCAAACCAGAAAGAAAAGTCAAGCTAGGAGAACACTTGGACAATAGAAACCAAACTTGATTCAATCTAGAATGCAAACATCCAAACAAACACCAAAATAAATGAAAAAAAAAATTATAAAATAAAAACACTATTTGCAAAACAACCGGCAAGCGGTTTCCTCACATGCAATGAAAAGTAAGTAAAAATATGATAAGTACTTAGGGCTTGCAAACCAAGGATCCACCACAGCAACAAAGTCCAACGTCCAACCAAACTCCTCCGACAAATGTTTCCAAATCAGCCAACAAACACCTCCCAAAAGCTCAAAAAGAAGGATACAAGTGGAGTGGAACTTGAGTAGAGAAGAAGATATTAGAAGCCAAGACGTAATAGAGAGGAGGAAGAGAGAATTGGAACAAGCTCTCAAGCTTTTCCAAAAAAGGAGAAGAAACCCTCAGGTTTTTAGAGATGTTTCTCAAGTTAATCAACAACCTCCTCATGACAAAAACACTTCTTATTTATAGGAGAAAAAGGGGAGCCAAACAGCCAAATTCCACCTCCAACCAAACCAATTAGGTAAGGGGAAGAGGAAGGCCAGCAAAGCAACACAAAACAGCACCTGAAAAGACAGCACAGGAACCGGGTAGAGGCAGCAACGGGAAAACAGCAAGGGAAGAAACATAAAAGGCAACACAGGGGACCGGAACCAGCACCTAGCAAAGGGAGGAGAACCAGCCATGGGAACAGCACCAGGGACAAACCGAGGGGACACAAAGAAGGGGAAGAGGCAAGCTCCAACTCCACATAATGAGCTAAAAGAATAATACCTTTTCAAATTTATGAGCTAAATAGTGCAATTACTCCTCCAAATAATGAGCTAAACATCAGCTCAAGCATTAATGAGCTAGCCTCAAGAAGATCCCAAATTTGTAGCTCAAAACCAAAACAGCTAAGGCCCAACTCGAGAGCAATAAGCAGCCCAAAGACCAAAATGACCAAGAAGCTAGCATACCCAAGACTTGCCATGCCCAAGCATCATGATCATTGGATGTTCTTCATCATTGGATAGCATAAAAAAAAAACATAAAACACAACTATAATATTCAAATTACAATAAAACGAAAATAAGCCCAAATATGCATGCATCAATGTCTAGCCTTAATCGAAAATTCTCTCTCATTATCGAGAGGGGTAATTAACTATAGGGGCTTACGCCTATAGGAAACCAGAAAACATATCATAAAGTCCTCGCAAAATGAGGGTGAAATCTCTAGGTAGTGTCTTAACTTCAAACACAATCTATCTTCTAAAAATTTACCCCATAATTTAATCTGTTAAAACTCCCTCGAAATCAGGGGAAGTCGGGGCTGAAATTTCGAAGCCCACACAATGGTACTCTTTCTATCATTTATGTCTCCAGTCCAATCACTATCGCTATATCCTACAAGTTTGAAATCATTAGATGAGGAATATAATAAGCCAAAATTAATTGTACTTTTGATATCGCATAAGATTATTTTAACAGTGTTTAAGTGAGCGGTAGTTAAAACCTCCACATTTTCATTCTTATTTTTTATATTAAAAAACATGCTCATAAGGATATTTGATAAAACTTCTCTCTTATAAATATTTGTCTACTTAATTATTCATTTCCTTAGGTGTTTGCTTCAACCTAGGGGTGTCAATTTTTGACACGACACGAAACACGACCCGAACCCGATCCGAAAAAATCCGGGTTCGGGTCAACCCAAACCCGAAACGGGTCGGGTTCGGGTTGAAGAAATCAACCCATTTTAAAAATCGGGTCGGGTTCGGGTTGACACGGAAACACGAAATTGACCCGAAAGTGACACGAAAGTGACACGAAACCTCATATTTGACCCGAAAATCCAAGTTTGACCCGATTTTGACCCGAAAAACGAAGATTGACCCGATTTTTTACCCGAAAACTATCAATTTTGGGTCAATTCCGTGTCATTCGTGTCGGGTCGGGTTGACCCGGACCCGAATCGGGTCGGGTTTGGGTCCAGAAACCTGACCCGTTTTTAAAAATGGGTCGGGTTCAGGTTGACCCGAACAGTGCCGGGTCAGTTCTGGGTTCAACCCGAACCCGACCCGTTGACCCGAATTGACACCCCTACTTCAACCCATAGAGAGCCTTCATTAGTTTTAGAACTTGGTCTTCTTGTTTTTGATTTCATAGCCTGATGCCTATTGAATATAGACTTCTAACTCAAGAATTCCATTTGGGCAGATAAATTTTACATTCATTTGATGTAATATCCATTTTTTCATGCCAAATAATGATTAGTCTAATTATTTCTAGTCGAACAACAATAGCAGATACCTCATCATAATTGATGCTATCTCTTTAACTGTAGTCTTTTGGCACAAATCTTATCTTGTATCTTTTAATTTCTCCGTTAACATTCTTCTTTGCTTTGTACACCCCTGTTATGTCAATTGCCTTGTGTCCTTTAGGAAGTGAATCAAGCTTCCATATGTGCTTCTTCTCAATTGTACTGTTTTCTTCATCATAGCAGCTCAAGTCCAAAATTAAGATGCCCAAATAAAAATACCATAACCAAAAAACATCTTATAATAAGCTTTGAGATACTTTACAACATCATTTTGAATAGTTAACAAGAACATTCTATTTCTTGATATTGACACATTTGCAATCAACTTATTAATATTATTTTTTATGAAGAGAAAATTATCTTTTAAATGAATATCATATAACTTCTCCCAAATTTTTCCCACTCAAAAAATTACTCTTCATATATGACCAAATAAACATTGTAAATAAATTTATGTTTCCATTCTCCAAGTGAATAAGAATGCTACATTTACATTTTACTTCTTTTTTTATTTATCTTCAAAAGACATTGTCGTGTACTGATTCATCAAGCTCTATAAACATGTTTTTTTTTCCGCATATATAATTGCTTGCACTAGTGTCTGTCTAGGTACTATGTTTCATCCTTTCATCTTCCATTATCCTTGTAAGCTAGCACTAAAGTATCATATTCTTTTCTTCTTTCTTCTATGTAGTTAACTCTTTCGTGTATTTTATTTTTTGGCACTCAATATTTTTTAACATAATGTCTAAATTTATCATAAATATAACACTTAATTTAAAATCTAACATATCTTGAGTTTGAACATCCTGCACTATGTCCTTTTGTTGAGTTTCCTCCTCTTTCATGGTTGTTATTGTTGCAATCTTTTTCTTATTCGTTTGCACAGCCTCATACTTGTCCACGACCTCTTCTACAATAATTTTTATTATTATTGTTGAAGCTTTCCACTTTCTTGGTTGATAAGAAATCTATCTTGAGGAGTTGTTCGATAATCTCTTCATTCATCTTCTACCTTTTTCATGGACTTGCAATGAACCCAAGAGTTGCTCTATTGTATGCATTGTAGATCCTTGGTAGCATCGATAATGGTTATGATACCATCAAATCTTGATTCTAAAGATTGAATAATCTTCTCAATGATATTCACATATTTTAACTCCTCACAATTTCTTTTTAGTTGATTAGAAATGGTTAGGACTAGAGAAAAATAATTGGATACCAACTCATATGTAAAATATCAAATTATCTTCTTAAGGTTTGAAGTTGTACCTTTTTAACCTTCTCTTATCTTTTGTACAACATTTGGAGCTTCTCCCATGCTTGTTTAGCTAATATAGCACTTAAGACCTTTTCAAAGATAGCTTTCTTGTTTCTCTTTCTTAAATCTCTTAAGGTATTTTTTTGTGTTGAGGGTAGAGTTGACTCATCGCTTGGCACATTGTAGTCTTCCTCTATAATCTCCCAAACATCATGCGCTCCAATTAATGCCTTAATCTTGATACTCCAACTATCATAGTAAGTTGTCTTGAGCATTGGGGCTTGGAAGGAAGCCATCCTGCCATTCGTTATCTCTAGAAAGGAACCTTTGAAGGCTGATACCACTTCGTTTGAATTAGAAGGCTTTTTTGAACCAAACAAACCTAAGGAAAAAGAGAATATGGAAGATGCTTCTATGGCTAAGAAGAAGATAAGAAAACATGTAAGAGAATACTTATTTTATTTCTCACTTTGCCATATATAAATTCAAAGACATCACCACAATTTATACTAGTAGTATTTTCATTAGGATTGTACCAATCTACTTCAATCTAATGGTTACAAATGACTCTCTAAAAAACTCATTTATCTACTATCATAAACAACAACATCAAGCCTTTATCCCACTATGTGGGGTTGGCTAAATGAATCATTTTCCCCCATTGTGTCCTATTAAGAGTCAAATTCTCATTTAAACCTAATAAAAAAATGTCATTTCTAATATTTTCTAACCAAGTTTTTATAGATCTACCTCTATCCTTCTTAACATAAGTCAAATCTAATACATCTACTTTCCTAACCAGATCAAAAGACTGTCGTTTTATATGACCAAACCATCTAAGGCGACTCTCTCTAATCTTATCTTCCATTGGAGCTACTCCAACCTTTTCACGTATATGTTCATTTCATATCCTATCTCTAAGAGTAAAGCCACTCATCCACCTGAGCATCCTCTTCTCTTCAACACTTAACTTTATATTATGCTTCTCTTTTAATGGCCAACATTCAACGCCATAAAGCATTACAGGTCTCACCACTATCTTATAGAATTTTCCCTCAAGTTTGAGAGGGATTTTTCTATAACACAAGAAGCCTGATGCATTTCTCCACTTCAACCATCCAACTTAAATTCCCCATCTATTTCATCATCACTCTGAACAATAGACCCAAGATATCTAAAATGTGTACTCTTATTAATGACTCGATCGCCCAAAGTCACAATCCCCCAACTAGATCTATTATTACTAAAATTACACTCCATATATTCAGTTTTAGATCTACTCAAACGAAAGTCTTTAGACTCTAAGGTTGAACTCCATAATTCAAGTTTACCTTCAACTCCCTCTCTAGTCTCATCAACAAGAAGAATATCATAAGCAAAAAGCATACAATATAGTACAACCTCTTGAAAATGTCTAGTGAGAACATCCATGACTAAAGCAAAAAGACATGGGCTTAAGGTTGATGCTTGATCAAATCCAACTGAAATGGGAAAATACTTGATCATACCACCTTGTGTTTGAAAACAAGTATCAGCTCCTGCATACATATCCTTAATGACTTGAATATAAGAATTAATAACCCCTTTTATTTTCTATAACTCTCCAAAGCACTTCTCTTGAAACTTTATCATATGTTTTCTTTAAATCAATAAATATCATATGTAGATCCTTCTTATTCTCTCTATATTTATCCATCAAACCCTTCCAAAAATTTATAGCTTCCATAGTTGACCTACCCAGCATGAATCCTAATTGATTTTGAGAAACTTTAGTATCACGCTACAACCTATGCTCCATAACTTTCTCCCATAGTTTTAAAGTCTGGCACATTAACTTGATTCCTCTATAATTCACACAATCTTGTGCATCACTTTTACTCTTAAAAATAGGAATCAACACACTCATTTTTCACTCATCTGGCATCTTTTAAGTTTTCTATCTACTATCATAAAAGACAATAAATACTATTCTGAATTTTTTAGGGATTACTCTAGAATGAATTTCTAGCATCTTCTTTAAAAAATTATTCTAAAATGTGACCTCCATTTAAACAACAAAAACCCAAAAAACAATGGGCTAAAATTAGTTTTAAGTTCCAACATAAAATAGTTGTGGAAAAAATCAACTCTTTTAAAAGTTATTGTGGGTATAATATTTTTTTAAGTCAAATCACATCTTTCTTAAAGCTATCACACTCCAACAAATCTAGTTCTCAAAAGTAGCTTCCCATCAAAGAATTTCTAAAAAGCAAGAAGAAAGCAGTAGCTGAATGAATATTTGGCGGCAATCTGGAAAGCAAATAAGTAAGAAAACTACCCCAAACATACCTATAATGGTTAATAAATAGGGTCGCATATGAATGTAAATATTAGTTATTGGATAAATAAAATTAAAATTCCTACATATATATGTAATGTTGGATGGGCTACATATAGGGGGGTGCTTCTCCTTGTACAAACATAAGGCCTAGATTAGTATTTTGATTCTCTCTCTCTCTCTCTCTCTCTCTCTCTCTCTCTCTCTCTCTCTCTCTCTCTCTCTCTCTCTCTCTCTTCTTTAGTAATTGGTTGCGAGAGTGTTCGACATTTGGCTAAGTTTGTCACATGTCTTTTTTGTGATATGAATCTTAATCACTGTGGAATTTTATATTAGCTCCCAAATTTTTTGTAGAATTTTTAATTTTGGCTACCTATAAAATATCATTTGAAGCAAATAAAATATGTTTCTTATTTTGCATCAAAATATATTATTTTTTGTTAAAATTACAATTGGTAGATTGCAAATTGTAGTTTTTTGTCTCCTTATTAAAAAACCTTAGATGTTAGGATGACTTGCATCGGGTTGTTTTCTTGATTCAAACAATGACCACTAAATTCAATGGAGGCAACCCTAACAATGAACCAATCCCGCCCTCTATATCTACAAAGACACATTAATTTGGTTGCCAATATACACTCCCCATTGAACTAGTGTGAAAATGCAAAAAGAAGGCAAATATGTCTAACAAATATTCAAACTTGAAGAAATAGTTTGCTAAGACAAAAAATTGAGAACAAAAACTATCTTGTAACAGCAACAAAATGTTAACTGATAAATCTAAATTTGAAAAAAAATACCATCCTTATCGAAAAATGAAGAGAGGAAATCCTGTTCTATGGATAAGTCATTAACATTCACCTTTGTGAATGTTCTGTGCAGTTTGGTTAATCTCAAGCACTAGAGCATCTAAATTCCTAAGTATCTGCCATGCATATGATACTAATTTAGAATATAAAAGCATCCAAGTCTTAAGCCCATATAAACTTATGTATTCACAGTAATTTCCATATGATGCAACACAAATATTCAAATATATGAACGGACTCATTTTCAATGAACCAGATTCTGAAAAAAAAAAAAACTGGCACTTCTGATTAATGTTTTAACAGATAACTAAAATCAAAACATAGAAGTTCAGAGCACAATGGTAACCACCAGAATTTTACAAAGTGTTGCTTCTGACCTCAAAATAAACAGAACATAATCACAAATCAGACACATCATAAAGAAAAAAAAAATCCATAACCAAATTCCACCAACTTCCAAAATCAAATAACTTTTATGAAGCTTGTCATTCTTCCATAAATCATTCCGGAAACCTACAAACAAAATTAAGAAAAGACATGAAAATAATAACACTTGAGAAACTTTACTTACTATTCCCAAACAACCGGAGCTGCGTGGATGCATTAGAATCATAATATAGTGAATTATCCTCCAAGAAGAACGGAAAAACTTGATTGGCAGTATTACCTCCAAGCATGTCTCCTGAATAACAAAGCTTAAAAAGGAATAAGAAGAAGGAGAAGAAAGCAGTAAATCATGCTTATTCATGACCAGTGCTATAAGAAGTTCATCCAAACTTCAGAAAACAAAATAAAAGGAAAAAAGAAGAAGAAGAAGAAGCATAGTTCCTTAAATCCAGTACTTAGCACACGGATCAATTATCAATATGAGGTATAACTGCATTAAAATAAAGGGAGACTTACAAACATACCACCTTATACTACTCTATTTACATATTTTAACACCTGAAACTTTAATATTACATACATATCACCCATAGTTCTTTTTCATGTCAAATATGAGTGGTATAAATGAAATATATTAGTGATAGGAAAGAAATAAAAGTGGTATAAAATAAGATAGAGTGGTATACATGTAATATTAAAGTTTGGGGTGTTAGATAGGTAAATAGGATGTTATAAAGTGGTATGTATTTAAATTTCCCTAAAATGAATATAATTAATCATGAATTAAGGTTACTAAAATCATGTAGAAACAGTGGGTAAGAAGGAAAAATAACAAGAAAACAAGTTTATTTCAGTACATCGACATTATTTCCTGCTGCGTAGTGAGCATGAGCATTAAAAATAATAATAATAATAATAATAAGAGGCAAATCGGAGGCCCTAGGATCACACCCTTACTTTCAAGGCAAAGCAAGCACGTAAGAAGTTAGAAACAAAATCGGTAAGATATAGAGTGACCGTCTCATGAAGCTAGGGCAAGAAACAATTCAAGCAAAGCTTTCTTTTCTCCCATTACCGACACAGTAAACAAAAATCAAGCCTGACCAATAGACAAAATCAAACCTGGCAACGGATCAGGAGACTAGTTTGCAAACTAAGAAACATAAGAAAAATAGAAAAGGAGCCAATATGATAGCATGCAATTTATCATGCAATGCAAAAAGAAAAGCACAATAGAAAACAAAAACAGAATGGAAGGTAAGTTGAGATCAGCTTTAAGTTTCACCTTCAGGCACCGATCGATCCAATTCCCACAAATTATCAAACCGCCAAAACTTCACAGATTTCCCAAAAAGTGGAAATTTATTCTCGCAGTATACCGATCATGATTTATATTGCAAGAATCTCAAGTTTCCGCGAGATCCGATGCCGAGTGAAACCGTCCACTCTCTCTCTCTCTCTCTCCACTTTCTCCAGCAACTATGGCTTCGGTTTTCCACCGGGCCACTCCAATATTTTTTCCATAGTTAAAAATATAAATTACGAAATGACGTATTTAGCCTTACATCCTATTGAAATAGCGCCACTACAGTGAAGCAGAACGCGGTCTTTTAGTTTTATGTTCATTCGCCGTCGGATAGAATCGCAATGTCGTAGTAGATTGCCAGATGGACGGCATACAAGTGCTCAGTTGTTAACTTGAACTATGTTTTTCTGTTTTTTAGTTGAGGGTAAATTCAATTTACTAAATTTGAAATTTAATAATAAAATTTTAAAATAATTTTAAATACATTGTCACTGTTCAAATTTGACTCCATTAGAACAAAAAATTAGAGAATTATTATATTTGATATGTCATCGAAAAATTATCTTGATTCGGCACGAATCTCGAGGCAAAAATCAAGTCGAAAACTTCAAAAATTAAATCTTGGATCACCTGATCTGATTTCAGCAAGCTTATAGTCAAACTGAGCGTCTCGGAAATAAGAACCCAACGACATCAAATTCAACTCAATCCGAGCCCAAATGTCTCCAAATCAAGGACCCGAAGCACTGTTGGAAAGTTAGTACCACAATTTGAGTTACCAAACGGTCTCCGAACTTGATGAGCTTATGTTCGAATAAAGCGGCTTGACGAGACGAATCCAACGAGCCCAAGATCGCCGAATTCTAAATTCATTAAGACCTTCAAATATCTGACGAACAGTTTACAATCAAATGATTCAATATCGATCGTTCATCCAAACCACTCTACAATTGCCCTTGATCCTCCTCCTATTTACAAGCCATGTCACTCCATAAATCTATAAATATCCTCTCATTTCTCTTGAGATGGGGGAGAGCCAAAGCAAGGAGGAGGGCCCAAGCAAGAAGAGAAGAAGAGAGAGATAGGATGGAAGAAATCCTCCACGACCACCGCTGAGGAGGGTTCAAGCAAGAAGAGAAGAAGAGAGAGATTGAAGGGAAGAAACTCCGCCACGACCACCGCCGAAATTCTGCCCGATGCCCGAGTGACGCCAGAATTCTACCTGACGCCAGAATTCTGCCCGACGCTCAAGTGACGCCAGAATTCTGCCCAAGTAACGCCAGAGTTTCACCCGAACTCCAAGTGACGTCAGAATTCCGCTCGACCTTCAAGTGACACTGAAATTTTGCCTGACCTTTAAGTGACGTTGGAGTTTCACCCGAACCCAAGTGACGCCGGAGTTCTCCTTGGCTGCCAACTAACGCCAGAACTCCGCTCATCACCAAGTTTCTACCTGACCCCTGACTTCTACCGGTTGTCGGACTTTCGCTGGACATCTATCTGAAGATGGATTTCTTTCCATTATTAGACTTCTCCCTGACTACAGTCCTTCTGACCTCCGTCACCTGCAGACAACAGTCCTTTCGACTTATGTCGTCCACCGACTACAGTCCTTCAGACCAAACAAACACATTAACTGGGATTCTTTGTAACTCCCATTATGTACTATAAGATGTACATCAAGTTAAGGCCATCCCCCAAGGAAGGGCCTCATTTATAATCAATTATAAATACTAGTGTAATCATTCAAATTGGGCTAGGCCCCGTGGTTTTTCCTCCTTTTTAGATGTTTTCCACGTAAAAATCTTGGTGTCTTCTTTAATGTTGCACCCTCTTTAATGTTGCACCTTGTCTCTTATCTGATTGCGTACCAGATTTTCAAACAATGCTAAGACACTAAACTTTATATTTCTCTACCGCCACGAATACTCCAGGACGCAACAATATTAAAATGAGAATTTGAAGAAAAATAATTCATGTTGTCGACCCCATATAATGAGATAGAAGCTTGATCTTAAAAATATTTTGTAATGGTTTAATTTTTTATTCTTTGACTAACTTCTTACCAGCCATCTTTGAACTCTGCACTCTTTATTCATTTAACTTCATGAAATCTTTTCTTAATAATTACTTTTATTATATTATGGTTGAGAAATTAACATATATTAAACATTTTGATTTTATATACTCTTAATAGAAATAATTAATTTATTTTTTTATTTTTTGAAGAAATATACTAGAATGTTAATTATAAAAAAAATCATATATTGTATTCATGGATTGTTTATCGAAGTCTATCACAGACAAAACTAGTTCAAATTGATTTGAATTCGAACATTTATTCAATTTGGTTCAATTTCATAACTTCAAACCAAGATACAAACCTTTGTATGAACATATCCTTCTCCACACACAGTTGTCCCACAAAACCATCATGAACAAGTTCTTTTATATGTAGTCAATCTCATAGGCCTTCCATGGTCCTACGATGCATTCTCGAACAAGCTTCACAATTGGCTTCTCTTCTCTTCACATGCTCACGATGCCATCAAAGCCTACCCTTAGCAAGCTCCAATTGCAAATTTCTACTTACCTTCACACACCTTCATCCGATGATGCCTTCTCGACTCATGTAGGCAGTACAATTAATGCCTCTAGTGAAATATCTCATCATGAATTTCCCTTCTTCTTCACATGATGCCTTTGTATTGAACATTTGAACCAAATTTAGAACAATGGTATGAATTCAAATAACTTCTAAAATAGCCTTAAAATCCGAAGGCTTATTTTTGTAATAGGAGTTTTAATATCCCTTAGAAATTCTATGAATTATTTTGAAGGACTATAGAGAGTTGGTGGAGTGGGTAGGGTCAACCAAACCATGAGAACTCATCATGGCCAAGATCTCATAGACTTTAATCGAGACAACTAAGGTTTACAAATAGAGAGACTAATAGAATTGAGAACACTTACATATGGTGTATGAATGTCAAAACTATTGATTTGGAGTTATGTATTTTCCTTAAAGGTTTTAAGTTAGGGAATTACTACCCATAGCAAGATTAGTTGATGTAAGCTTTATATTAGTTGATTCAGCATATGGCTTCAATTATTTGAAATTATCATGTGTAAGATGGTTGAAAATACTAAGAAGAAATGTAGGGAGGTTTTTAGTTTAGTTATAGAGTTTTTTTTTTTTTTTTTTGCATTTAGAATGATTTTTGGTTGGGAAAAAGAGAGAAAATTTGATACTAGGCCTTTTAAACCTATATCAAGTCAACTTTGAAAAACTCTGCATGTCTTCTTATTCTTCCAAAGGACATTCTCTGCCATGGATTATTATAGGGGATGTAGAAGAAGACTGTGACTAAGCTTAATAAACAAGTATAAAAGAAAAAGTTAGTCACAAAATCAATAGCCTCACCAAAGGGACCTTCAACTACCAAGCTCAAGATATGAATTATTTATGTCATCAATCCAAATTTAATTTAAAAATCAACATTAATTGCTTTTTATTAAAAAAAAAGAAATTTAAAAGCGTCTCCCCTTGATTTACATTTAAAATTAAAAATCTTCAAATGGAGGGGTTATTTTCATATTGTAGGAGGTGCTTGGGTGGTTTGAGTGATATGACATAACCACCCCCTTCTTTCATAAAGAGTACAATGAGGTGAATACTTTGTTGGCATCAAAAAATTTTTAACCTTTCTTTGGTCTGTTGTAATTTAGGAGCTCGATCTTATGTTTTAATAATTACAAATATTATTTGATGATCATTTACTTATTCCTTCTTTATACATTGCATATTTCTTATGTGTCACTAACCATTTTAGGTACAACATACACGAAGTATAATTTAAAAATCAAGACTCAAGTGCTAGTCAAATCTTAGTTCATCATGGATGATCTATGATTTGATTTAAGTAATCGTACTGTACAACATACATTATATTGTACAATCAGAGATAATAATTGAACTAATTAGATAGCACAATCTGAGTATCATACTATACGATTAGTGTAATTATATCAAAAATTATGTTTTTTAAGATCCCACTTTATAAACTTAATATCAAAGGCTTAAGAGCTAAGAAATTGCATATTATAATATATTTTCCATAGAGAGAGAGCTTAAGAGGATGAGAGGAGATTATCCTTGATTGTGTGAGAATCCAAGCCACTTGGGGGAGTGAGAAAGCGAGGTTGAAGGAGCTTTTTCTTAAGGGTGTCAAGGGGTGTGAGGTTTCACATAGTTATTTTTTGTTAGTGTGCATCTTGTGGTCTTCTGTGTCATGGTGTTGGACTCTTGGAAGAGTCGTTGGATGAATAATTTACTAGTTGAAGAGGCTAGGGGATGATATCTTCATTAGGCTTAGAGGTGGAAGGAGGGAAAACATATTTACTATAGCGAGGAGCTGAAGGAGGGACGACATCTCCGTCAGGCCAAGAGAAAAAATCATGGAGCGACATTTTTGCCATAGCGAGGAGCTAAAGGAAGGAGCGACATCTCCTTTGGGCCAGGAAGTGGAAGGAGGGAGATTCTGCATAGTCTGAAGAGTCTGTAAAGGTCATTCTCCATATGGTAATAAAGAAGGGTTACTCCACCTGGCTTAGTGCAAAAAGGACTATTAATTAGTGTATTAACCAAAAAGAAGTACTTTTGGGGAGTGAATGTAGGTCGATTTGACTTAACCACTATAAATTTGGTTTGTGTAGTTTTACTTTTCTGCACTTACTCTTGTATTCACTTTTTGCACTTTGGTTTACTTGGTTGATATTTGGAAAGTTGTGATTTAATTTTTTTTCTTATTCAAATCATGGTTACTGCCAAAAAGTCCAACCTATCTTAGAGTAAGTTCTTCAACAAAGTTTATAAGAAGTTATGTTTATATTCGATTCTCAAGTATAAGTTGGATGATATGTTAACAAGTATTTTATAAGCGCAAGTTTTACAGCTATTGAGCTAGTTTTAGCAAATGAATTCCCATCATGGTTTAGAATATATATGAGTAAAATATGTCATATTTCATTAATTTCCATATTATTATATCCTAAAATTCCTAAATTTTCTAACTTCACTTAGGTTCAGAACCCCCATAATAAGGTCTCGATAAATGGCTACAAGCACTAGCATGGGTACTATTGTGAAAAGTAAATACATATCCAATTTATGTAGTTAATGGATTTAGATTTCATTTGAAGTCATGGAACGAGGGAAGAAAACTCAAAATTATGGATTTTTTTGTTAGAGAAAACACTCATGAAGAAGATGAATGTGATTATTACAGTATTCTAGATGAGATTCTTGAGTTGTAGTATCCAAGATAAGATATGAAGCTTGTATGTTTACTCAACGGTTAATGGTACGATCCTATACTGAATAGAGGCACAAGGGTTTATTCTGCATATGGTATAGTAGAGGTAAATCATAATAGAAAATATAAGAAGTTTGATCCATTGGTACTAGCTGTGCAAGTCAAAATCTAGTGATTTTAGACTCAATAAGATTAGATAGTTGTCATAAAAACTAAACTGCAGGAAATTATTGACCAACAATAAGTCATAGCTACTCCCCATCAAGAGGATGAAAAGTTAGAATGTAGGCTGTTGAAATTGATATTATTGATTCATTGTTGCCTAATGCAAAAATGCAGTTAGAGGAAGTGGATAGTTCAACAATTTCTTCAAATGAGAACGAGGAAGAAAGTAAAGATACCATAGAGAGCACTTAAAGTATTTTTGATTCATAATAGTTCTTGTAGCTTAAGTGCCTAAATTTATTTTAATTTAGATAATGTTGTACATACAAAATTTATAATCAAATAGATTTTTATCAAGAATAAGTGGTCAAATGCAAATTTTAGTTATCAATTTTTTTTTGTTTATATTATAGAATTTTTTTCATAATTATATAAATTTTCATATTTATTACAACTCTATTTTTAATTATGCATATTTGTTACAACTCTAGTGTTATTGTAATTTCATGAAATATAAACTAATTGTTTTTTTTCTTATTGTAGATGGCTTCAAGTGATGAACCTCCTTGTAGATCCGTTACATTGATGTTTGGTTGTAGGAAGAAGTTGACCACCATTAAACCATCTAGCCATCTAGGGATAGATAGAGTGAGCAGGGTCAATGGTAGATAGTTCCACTAGTAATAGGAGTGCCAACACTGGGGATTCAACATTATTCCCCCACTATGCAAGGTCAGGGATATATAGTTTCACTGGTGGTTGGAGTATCGCCCTATGCTAGGTATTTAGTATCTCCTAATTAAACTATTTCCATCTCCAAATCTGACATAATCAACTCCCTTCAATATATATTACCCCCACCACCATCACAAATAATTTTATCAACCTACCCATATCCTCCTTTCAATTAGCCATACTATTACCCACCTCCTCTCCAGCCACAATAAGGTGGACCATAGATAGAAGCAGAGATTTAGGATGAAGAGCATGCAGAAATAGAGGATAAGTATATGTACATAGAGCCTGAGGGTTATTGCAAATCTAATTTTATGGATTAGAATTTTGATGATAGCAAACATTCATGATTTTCTACGACTGCCTTGCCTACTAACTTTTCAGGTCCACAAGATCGAGTGCAACTCAAGCCAGCTTAAGATAGGGCAAATTAGGTCTGAGTTAGTTTGTAATTTTCCCTTTCTTGAATCTATTATAAATAATGTGGTTCCTGATGTTGAGTAACCTTGCACACACACACATGGAGGAAAATTTTCTGTCTGTTGGTTAAAGTTCTCTATTTTGATCACATCGGCTGGGATGATACAAACATCGTCTTGGATGATCTGTTAAAAATAGAAACCCTAATTAGGGCATCCTGGTTAAGGCAACCATCATTAAGCACATCGTCCTGGACGATATTCGTATCGACCGGGATGATAGACTCATATCAGAAAGAATTATCCGCCAGATCTATTTAGGTATTCTTTATTTTTGGACATCGTCCAGGACATTATCTAGACGATGCAGCATAATTATGCCTAAATTAATTTGGTAATTAAAGAAAGTAATTAAGGTTTGATTGCACGATCACATCATTCTGGACGATCTCTTGGATGATTGACATCAGCCAGCTTCTATTCAGAGCGATGCATTGGACGATTTTCACAGATTTGAACTAATCATCTAAGACAATCGTGAGATCATCCTGGATGATCAAGCTATTTTTTCATCGTCAGATATCCTTTCAGAGCAATTGCCTGGACGATATTCAAGAATTTGTACTGATTGTACATGACAATATTATATCAGCCTGGACAATATGATCAAAGATCTTCTGATCTTCCCAAACTGTCTGGGCTGATTGAGCAAAATTTATGCTGATCGTCCAAGACAATATCCATATCATCCTGGATGATAAATTCAGTTTGTATAAAATAAGAGCTATTCCGAAACTCTTCTATTTAAGATCTTTTGTTCTACCCAAGAGCTCATATTTTGCTGTTATTTTAACCTGAGAGAGCTAAGAGGAGAGGGAGAGCAAGGGAGAGAGAGAAGATATTGTGAGGGGGAGTTTGTGAGAGAGTTCACAAAGGTTGCTCTAAGCAAGGATCTATCATCGTCTTCTCCAGTCGTCATCCTTAGTTCCTTGGGGGTTCTAGAGAGGTAAACTTCAGCATCTGATCAAGGTTCTCTACCTGCTTCAAGAGGAAGCAAAAATAATTGGGTTCTCTGCCTGCTTCTGGAGGAAGCAAAAGAAGTTGGGTTCTCTGCCTACTTTTGGAAGAAGAAAAAAGAGTTAGGTTATCTGCCTCACCTAGGTTGGTGGAAATGAGGTTTGTGAAGGCTTCTCCGCCTTACTGTGGGGGGAAAAGGAGAGACACTGAGTTTATTGCAATACTCGGAGGGTGCCTCCGGGGAGTGGATGTAGGTCGTGCTGACCGAACCACTATAAATTTCTATATTCTTTATTATCACTTTCGCATTTATGTTTCACACTTTAATTTCTGTGGTGAATCTTAGTTTTTGTTTTAAGATTGTGTTTTAATCAAAAGAATTTTTAAAATGTCAATTCACCCCCCCCCCCCCCCTCCCCCTCTTGGTTAGCCTTGGGACTAGTTCATAATAGTTTAATATCCCTAACAAACTTTCAAATGATATCATAACAAGGTTCATAAAATTAAGTTTGAAAACTTTTTGAATTTTTATTCATGGCTAACTTTGTTAATCGTAATACAACAGAAAAATATTATATTATATGTCCACTTTTTTTTGACAATATTCTTTTTAATTTTTGGAAAACTCGCATGTTTACGTTTTTACAATCGCTTGATTATCGTATATGGATGCTTATTAAAGAAGGTTATACACCACCTTCTTGTGAACTTAGTGGCATTAAAACTGAAATTTCTTTTACTGAATGGACTTTTGATGAAAAAAATTTAGCACAACTTAATGCAAAATGCTTAAACTATTTTATCTGTGCTTTAAAATCTGAAGATTATATGTGTGTTTCAACTTGTGGAACTGGTAAAGAAATTTTTGATAGATTGTAACTTATGAAGGAACCAATAAAGTTAAACAATCTAGAATGAATATTTTATTGCATGATTACAAACTTTTGCGTATGAAACCTTCTGAATCAATTTCTAAAATATATATAAGGTTTACTCAAATTATCACCTCATTGCATGTTTTAGAAAGAGAGCTAACTAATTATGAAATGGTCAACAAAATTTTGAGATGCTTGCCTTCTTCTTTTGATGCTAAGATCAATGGAATTACTGAATCTAAAGATTTGAATACTTGTTCAATCGATAACTTAGTTAGATCACTCATTGCTTACGAGCAAGAGGTGAATCAAAGAAATCTTGATGCAGGTGAGAAAAAGAAGGAGAATTTTGTGGCACTAAAGGCCAACAGCACGGACACTAAATCTTCCAAATCTGAAAAAAATGATGTTGCCTTCATCACTAGGCAATTTAAAAGCTTTTTAAGGAAGAACAACAAGTATCATAATAAGTGGAAAAGATGTAAGGATAGCAAAAATTATAAAAGTTCTTCTGATGTTGTTGAATGTAGAAAGCCTGGATATATTAAAGCTAATTGTCCTACACTTAAGGAGCACCCAAGTAAGGAGAAGGGTGAGGAGAAACCCAGATACATGAAGGACAAGAAGCGATTCCAAAAGGCATTCTGGGCGGATTTTATAACTAAAACCTCTAAGACTGAAGCAGATGAGGAAATCACAAACTTGTATTTAATGGCCGATAATTATCTTAAACAGTTTGACTAAGAAGAGGTATGTCAACCAACTTATTATCAACTACTTGAAATATGTGAGAAAATTCATGCATCATATAGAAAACTTAAAAAAATGCATGCTAGTTTGAAATTTAAATTTTGGAATTTATAAAAAGAGCATGAAATTCTTCTTAAAGATCATTCTATAATTGATAACAATCACATGTCATTACTTAATGAGTTTGATGCATTAAAAAAAAGCATACTGATTTATCTGATGCACATGATTCCTTGAAGTCATCACATGCTGAGTTAGAAAAGGAGTTTAAAAAATTAGCAAATCTCAAATTTTTTGAAAATAACAAATCATCATTGCATGCAACACATAACTTTAAAAAGAAGCCTCACCACCTGAGTAGATTAGTATATCCTTTTCCAGGAGTTAGATGTTTTTCATGTGGCATATTAGGACACATTGCACACACTTGCACCATTCACCGTAGTACATATTGGGTGTGGAGATTCAAATTGCATGATTCACAGCATAACACACATGCATTGCATTCTTCTTTTCATAAGGAGGGACCCAAACATGTTTGGGTTCCTAAATCTAACGTTTGATAATTTTGCAGGCTTGCTCTCACAAAAGGCCTCGTGATAGTATGTGGTACTTAGACAACGGATGCTCACAACACATGACTGGAGATGCCAATCAATTCATTTTACTGGAGACCAAGATAGGAGGCAAGGTTACTCTTAGAGACAACACCACCATGAAGGTAGTGGGCGATGGTATAATTAAAAACTTTAAGAATCTTTGGATTGAAAATATTTTGCTTGTAGATGAACTAAAACACAACTTACTCAGCATTAGTTAGTTTTGTGATAAGGGCTTCATCATAATTTTTTTTGCTAATACTTGCATTATAAGCTTAAATAACAAAATTATTTTGCAGGGAATGTGGATCAATAATATTTACATGCTTGACTTAAATAATATTGAAAGTGCTACTTTATTTTGCTTAAAAACTACTACTAATGATTCATGGTTGTGATACAAGAGATTATTTCATGCAAGTATAAAAACTCTTAGGAGAGTGACCCAAAAAGACCTAGTTAGAGGTGTCCCAAA
The DNA here is from genome assembly GCA_022539455.1 of Dendrobium nobile. Classification (NCBI taxonomy): domain Eukaryota; kingdom Viridiplantae; phylum Streptophyta; class Magnoliopsida; order Asparagales; family Orchidaceae; genus Dendrobium; species Dendrobium nobile. Next base: position 51,024,836 of record CM039721.1, read on the forward strand.
ACTTAATTTCTCAAAAGACTACCTTTGTGATGTCTTCCAACTAGGAAAGCAAGTTAATTCCTCTTTTCACTCCATTAAGGATATTAGCACCTCTAGACCTTTAGAGCTCCTTCACATGGATTTGTTTGGACCCATTAGCACTCCCAACTTACGAGAGAAATTCTATGGTTTTGTGATTGTCGATGACTACTTGAGGTTTACTTGGATTTGATTTCTGTCACATAAGAATGAGTCTTTTGATGAGTTTAAAATCTTCTTCACTTGGATTAAAAAAAAGTTAGGTTGTGAGATTTTGATCATCCATAGTGACCATGGGGGAGAGTTTGAAAATGAGAGATTTGGAGACTTCTATGAGGATAAGGGGATTAGTCACAACTTCTCATCTCTTAGGACCCCTTAGCAGAACGGGGTAGCTGAAATGAAGAAGCCGCTAGAGCCATGCTTGTTGAGTATTCTCTTCCAAAATGCTTTTGGGTTGAAGCAGTAAACACAGCTTATTATATGTTGAATTGGGTGAATGTTAGAGCCAAACTTTACAAGACACCCTATGAGATCCTTAAGGGTAGGACACCCAATCTTTCCCACCTCCATGTCTTTGGTTGTAAGATTTTTATTCATACCAATGGGAAGTCACACTTAGGGAAATTTGACCCAAAATCCGATGGAGTGTTCTTAGAATATTCAAGTGTGGGAAAATCCTTTATGGTGTTTAATAAGATGACATTAGTGGTGGAGGAGACAACTCATGTAGTTTTTGATGAATATGATCCTAAGAAGTCTAGAGTTTAAGAGGAAGATGAAGTCGGAGAGAATACCATTGGAGTTAAAATTTTGGAGAAGATGGTAGAGCCCTAAAACTCTGAAGGAGTATGTGAGATTACCATAGGAGTAGAAAATATAGATCTGGAGGAAAGGGTTGAACCTACACACACCTTGCCTAGAGATTGGAGATATTCTTCGAGTCATCCTAAGGAACTGATCTTAGGAGACCCTTTTAAAGGTGTTAGGAGTAGGCATGGACTTAGGAAGGAAGTTTGCCTTTATCTCAATGACTAAACCCACCAACATCAATTAAGCCCTTTTTGATGAGTTTTGGATCTTAGCCATGCAAGAGAAGTTAAACCAATTTGTTAGGAATAATATTTGGGAGCTTGTAGAAAGACCAAAGAAATAAAGTATAGTTGGAACCAAATGGGTCTTTAAGAATAAAATGAATAATTCTGGTGTGGTGGTTAAGAATAAGGCAAGAATAGTGGCTAAGGGATACAACCAAATAGAAGGGATTGATTTTAAGAAGATTTTTGCCCCTATAGCAAGATTGGAAGCCATTAGAGTACTACTAGCCTTTATTTGTTATAAGGGATTTAAGCTTTTCCAAATGGACGTTAAGAGTGTCTTTTTAAATGGGGTAATAAAAGAGGATGTGTTTGTAGAGCAACCCCTAGGTTTTGAGAGTTCCTAATTTTCAAAACATGTTTTCAAATTAAAGAAGGCCTTATATGGATTAAGGCGGGCACCTGGAGGTTGTTATAAGATGCTAAGCACATTCTTATTAGAGAGAGAGTTTGTTAAGGGGAGTGCAGACACCACCTTTTTTCTAAGGAAAGTAGAAGATTATTTACTCATTGTTCATGTCTATGTCGATGATATATTGTTTGGATCTTCTGATAAAAGGCTATGTGATGATTTTTCTAAAATAATGAGTAAGGAGTTTGAGATAAGTATGATGGGCGAGTTGTCCTAATTTTTGGGATTTAACATAAGACAATTAGATGATGGAATTTTTCTAATCAATCAAAGTATATAAAGGACATCTTGATGAAGTATGAAATGGATAAAGCCAAGCCATCTAATACTCCCATGACCTCTAGTGTTCAGTTTGATAAGGACCTAAATGAAAAGTTTGCTGATCAAAAGAAGTATAGAGAGATGATTAGATATTTACTTTACCTGACTGCTAGCCGACCTGATATAATGTTTAGTGTTTGTCTCTGTGCTAGATTTCAAGCTGATCCTAAAGAATCTCACATGACTGCAGTTAAGGGAATTTCTAGATACCTCTTAGGAACCCAATACTTAGAAATCTGATATCCTAGGCACAACATATCTTTTAAGATTATTGGATATTCTAATTCTGGTTTTGCAGTTTGTAAAGTGGATAAAAAGAGCACTTATGGGACTTGCCAAATCATAGGACAGTCTTTGGTCTCCTGGTCTAGTAGGAAGCAAAACTCTATTGTACTTTCCACTGTCGAAGCTAAGTACATTGCCTTAGGAAGTTGTGTGGCCCAAGTCCTTTGGTTGAAGCAGCAAGTTCTAGATTTAGGATTACCTATAGGCACAATTTCAATCCTTTGTGATAACACTAGTGCCATCAACATTTCTAAGAATCCTATCCAATATTTAAGGACCAAACACATTGACATAAGACAACACTTTATTAGAGACCATGTGATCAAAGGAGACATTGAGTTACACCATATGGCAACTGAGAATCAATTGGCTGACATCTTTACTAAACCACTAGCCTTCGACACTTTCAGCACTTTATGGACCAGATTGGGTGTTATTGACATAAATGCATGAACTTGATTTCTGATCTATTATCTGTTTTTCTTCTGCTATTTTATTTCTATAGTTTCTCATTATTTATTTCTTTTTTCTTATTTTTGTTTGTTGATTTATTTTTCTTTTATATGATTTTTTTTTCTAATCATTGCTGAATTGATATCTTTTGCCTTATTTTTATTTTTGAAAAATTGTAAATCAAATATTGACATCTCCAAATCAGTTAAACGAGGGAAACACCATTGATTATTTCTTTCTCTCTAACTTCTTTTTGTGGTGAAATTTTCTTTTCTAAACAAAAATATATCTCACATTAACAACTGGATTTTGAAATTGAGATCTTTTCAATCTTACTACAGTAATCTATTTTATATATACAATATTCAAAGTCTTTATTTTACCTTCAGATTTTTGTAATCTTGTCATTGAATTTAACATATAATTTTTTTATTCTGTTTTGTGCATTCTTCCTTATATTAGAGAGTGAGTTTTTTTTCTCTAATCTCTGGAAAATATAATCACAACTAAGAATTTTTAAGAATTTTGAAAAAGGGATCTAGCTTGAAAAAAAAGTGGCCAATGATATCAAATCAAAAGATGCACAATCACACCAAATTGAAAATATATATATATACACAAAGTGTATCAAAAATTAAAATATGCATAAAGAGCACAAATCAAATTGACAAGAGGCATAAAATGAGCCCTCCAAAAGTAAGCTTCTTCTCTTTCGAAATTTTTAAATCTTAGAAGAATTCATGTGTCACTTGATATTTTTCAAATGATTGATTTCAAATTTTATGATTATAACTAATTACTTTGATATATTATTGTATAAAATATTTTTCTAAAACCAAGTCTTGAACGAATTTCTTTTTCATATCCAATTGATTTTTATGATTTAGATCCTTATTTTCTAAACACAGTTTCCCTTGGGAGAAGTCCGAGTTAAGGCTAATAGGAACGATTATTATACCATTTTCTCGGATTTCAACGATATTAACTCATTTATTCTTACAAATTTTTAATTCAATAATATGAAAAACTTATCATATTCAAGCTTTAATTTAAAAAAAAACTATCTTTTGCTTTTGTTCTTATCTTTTTCATATTTTTTTAGTTTGTTTCTGTTTTTAATCTCTACTTTGTTTATGTTTTACTTTCCTCCTTTTTATGATGTCAAAGGGGAGTAGTTTGTTGTACTATTTGTTCTGTAGTTTGATTCTATTATTGGATAGTTGATCTACTTCCATTAAACTGCATTGAACTGCTTAAATTATTTTTTGGTTTGCCATCATAAAAAAGAGGGAGATTGTTGCAAATATGATTTTATGAATTAGAATTTTGATGATAACAAACATTCATAATTTTCTATGACTGCCTTGTCTACTAACTTTTCAGGTCCATAAGATCGAGTGCAACTCAAGCCAGCTCATGATTGGGTAGATTAGGTCTGAGTCAGTTTATAATTTTTCCTTTCTTAAGTCTATTGTAAACAATATGGTTCCTAATGCTAAGTAACCTTTCACACACACATATGGGGGAAAATTTCTATCTATTGGTTAGAGTTCTCTATTTTGATCACATCGGCCGGGACGATACAAATATCATCCTGAATGATCTGTTAAAAATATAAACCCTAATTAGTGCATCCAAGTTAAGGCAGCCGTCATTAAGCACATTGTCCTGGGCGATATTCGTATCGGTTGGGACGATAGGCTCAAATTAGAAAGAATTAGCAACTAGATTTATTTAGGTATTCTTTATTTTTGGACATCATTCAGGACATCATCCTGGGCAATGCAGCATAATTATGTATAAATTAATCTGGTAATTAAAGAAAGCAATTAAGGTTTGATTGCACGATCACATCATCTTGGATGATCTCTTGGACGATTGACATCGGCCAGCTTCTATTCAGAGCGATGCTCTGGATGATTTTCATGTATTTGAACTAATCATCTAGGACGGTCGTGAGATCGGCTTTGACGATCAAGCTATTTTTTCATCATCCAGACATCCTTTTAGAGTGATTGTCTGGATGATATTCAAGGATTTATATTAATTGTATAGGACGATAGAATATCGGCCTGGACGATATGACCAAAAATCTTCTGATCATCCCAAACTATCCGGGTTGATTGAACAAAATTTACACTGATCGTCCAGGATGATATCCATTTCATCCTGGACGATAAAGTTAGTTTGTATAAAATAAGTGCTATTCTGAAACTCTTCTATTTAAGAGCTCTTGTTCTACCCAAGAGCTCATCTTTTGCTGTTGTTCTAACCTGAGAGAGCTAAAAAGAGAGGGAGTAAGGGAGAGAGAGAGAGAGAGGATCCTATGAGGGAAAGTTTGTGAGGGAGTTCATAAAGGTTGCTCCAAGAAAGGATCCATCGACGTCTTCTCCAGTCGTAGTTCTTAGTTCCTTGGGAGTTCTAGAGAGGTAAACTTCAGCATCTAATCAAGATTCAAGAGGAAGCAAAAGGAGTTGGGTTCTCTTCCTTCTTCCAGAGGAAGCAAAAGGAGTTGGGTTCTCTGGCTGCTTCTGGAAGAAGCAAAATGAGTTAGGTTTTCTGCTCACATGGGCTGGTGGAAAGGAGGTTTGTGAAGGCTTCTCTACCTTGCTATGGGGGCAAAAAAGAGAGACACTGAGTTTAGTGCAATACTCGGAGGGCGCCTCCGAGGAGTGGATGTAGGTCGTGTTGACCAAACCACTATAAATTTATGTGTTCTTTATCACTGCTTCCGTATTTATTTTCCACCCTTTGATTTCTGTGGCGAATCTTAGGTTTCGTTTTAAAATTATGTTTTAATCAAAAGATTTTTTAAAATACCAATTCACGCCTCCTCTTGGTTAGCCTTGGGACTAGTTCATAAGGGCTTTACATCCTTATCAAACTTTCAAGGGTGTCTGGGAGCATCTATTGTTGCGGATCTGTTTTAATGGTTTATGATTTTGATGATAGTAAACATTCTTATTTCTCTACGACTGCCTTATCTATTGACATTTTAGGTTCACACGATCGGACTGCAATTTTGAATCAGCTCAAGATTGTGTAGACTAGGTCTGAGTCAGTTTGTACCTTTTTTCCTTTCTTGAGTATATTGTATTTGGTGTGGCTCCTAATGATTTGTAACTTGGAAGATTTTCTGTTATTCCCTAAAGATTTATGTTTTTGGTAACATCGTCCAGGATGACATTTATATCATCCTGGATGATCTATCTAAAAGCAGAAACCATAATTAGGGCATCCTCATTAAAGCAGCCATCATTATGCAAAAATATCATCCTGGACGATTTTGTATCGGTCAGGACGATAGGCTTAATTTAGAAAGAATCTGCTGCCAAATCTATTTAGGAATTACTTATATTTGGACATCATCCCGGTGGATCGTCCTGGACTATAAAATATCATCCCGGACGATCCAGGACAATTTTTTCAAAATTTCTCTGGAATTTAAGGAAAGCAATTATGACTTGATTGCACGATCAAATCATCCTGGACGATCGCCAGATCATCCTATCCGATATGCTAGACGATTGGACATCGGATAGCTCTTTTTCAAGGCGATGTTCAGAATGATATTCCATAATTTATACTGATCGTCCAGGATGATAGATTATTATCCTGGAAGATAAGAATAAATTTCTCCTGATTGTCTCAAATCGTCCCGGCTGATTGGGCTTAAATTGCACTGATCATATAGGACGATATTAGTATCGTCCTGGACGATAATGTCAGCAACTTGCATTAATAAGCTCATTTTGAGATCTTCTATTTAAGCTATGACATTACACTTTGTAAGTGTCTTTGGAAGTCATTTTAGCTTCGTTCTTTTGGGGATAACTTGAAGAGAGAGCTTGAAAGGGAGTGAGGAACGGGTGAAGTCTGAGAGAGGGAGAAGATACTTTGAGGGGGGACTCAAGGGAGTGTGGAGGGGGATTCCACACGGTTGCTCCAGCAGGCTTGCACGTTAATACCGTCGGATTTAAGTCCTGTCTTGAGGGAAGTTAACCAAAGAAGAAGATCTCTTTGGTGTCAAAGGACCCGGTGACTCTACCGCACCGGGGAAGGTGGAAGTTATTTTGTAAGGGCTTCTCCGCCTAGCTGTAGGGCTAAAGGAGAGACACTTAGTTTAGTGCAACACTTGGAAGGTGCCTGCAAGGAGTGGACGTAGGTCAAGGTTTGACCGAACCACTATAAATCCGGTGTGTTCTTTCTTTATTACTTCCGCACTTTGGTTTTTATTGTGGTGATATTGGTTTTGATTTGTGTTTGGTTTGAAAGATATTTTTTACCAATTCACCTCTCTCTCTTAATTAGCTTTGGGCCAGTTCATAGGGCCTAACATCCCTAACAAACTTTCTAGTGCTATCAGAGCACTTTCATCTATTATGTCTTAGAAAGGGGTTGTGGGGTGATTTGACTAGGTCTTGGGTGGCCCCTAAGTTCACGAAGATGAGAGAGCAGAATAAATAAAATAGAGCATCCAGCTTTTGGGGTTTGTGAAGCCCTCTTCACATCGGTGGTTCAGTGCCTCATATTGAGCATTGATAATGACTGATAAATGATTACATTAAATTTATAAATATATGTATATTATTTTAAATATGTTATCTATTGTAGAAAGAGATACTTAGGTTGGAGCCAAAATCATTTGAGTTTCATACACGAACTCACCAAAGTCAAGTTGATCATCAGTAGGTTGATTAGAAGGTAAAAAAAGGTCATGTGAGTATCAATTTTTTAGTGGTAATCATAAATAGCATATTAAATAGTAATGGATTTTTATAGACTTAGTCTCTCACGAGATTATTTTGTACAACTTCAAGAGGGTTAGGTGTTTACTGCTCATGGAGCATCTTCAGGATTGACGTGGTACTTTGAGTGCCACACGTGGTCATAGACTATTAAAGGGGGATGGAAGGGGAGGGTGTAAGGATTAGGTTCTCAGGCATAAGCATATGAGAATGATACATCCACCTTAGTATCTTTTAGTTATAGTGAAGTTAATGATATCATCATCTAGAGGGTTTCTGCTCTCACCAAAGAGATATAGGAGCCAACATACTGACACAATAAATAGAGATGCAGGCAAAGCTGCAATCATAATTAAGCTAAAATAGAAAGAAAAAGGGTCAACAGCCTAAGTATGAATTAGAGGGGAGCAAGGAGATAGAAGATGATTAGAGAACTTAATGTTTAAGTTGTTGTGGTAGTTTGAAGAACTAATTTAGAAAATTTATTGTTGTGTTTGAGTTATTGGAGTAGTTTGGAGAATTTATAATTGTGTTTTTAAAACTTATTTAAATAGTTTTTATATTTTAAAGTTCCTTATGTTGAATGATCGAGTTTTGAAGGTTATAAACTTATCTTTTGAACTATTATATTATGTTTTGACTAGCAATGTTGTATAATGAAATATTTTGTTGTGTATACATCCATTAATTTTTGCAGTTTTATAATGTAAATATTTTTGTGGAAAATCCATCAGAAAATTAATGGTTTCACCGGTAATGGGCAATTTTCTTGTAATGAACCCATTAGCAACCACCCCAACTACTCTCTCCTTCATGCTTGGTTGGCCACTTCACACTCTAGCCACTTGCTTGGCAATTACATCACTCCCTAGCCACTTTATCCCACTCTCCCTAGCTTTGTTACACATAAAATCACCACTTGATACATAAAGTCCACACAACACTAAGTCCTTAAACATATACAATCCACAAAAATGAAAATACATTAAAAAATATATCAGACTAAATGCATAGTTATTTCCTTATTTTTTCTTAATTTTATTCTTGCTTTTCATTGCTTGAGCTTCATGTGATCTTGCCCTTGCCATAATGATAGGACCACTTCTATGTACTACATCACTACTTAAACTTTAACTTCTAATGGGTTGATCTCTTCTCATGAAATATTCTACAATCTTTAAAAATCTAACTCACATCCCATCTTTAACTTCTAAATAGGCAATCACTTTTTATAACAATTAATCTTATATTTCCTTTTCTCCACTTGAAGACCTTTCTTCTCTACTTCAATTGTCTTTAAGTTCTTTTCTATCTACTTAATTTAACTCATCTTGATTATGATTAACATATTGATATTAGAGGAAGCTAATATAGCCATCATTAGTCCAAAAATTGTTAGTTGATCCTATAAGGCCATTACTTTTTTGGTCTTAAACTATAATATTTACTTGTTCTCAATCCTTAAAAACTTTATGTAGAATTTTGTTGAGCATCAAACTTCATCTTCGATAATATTTGAAATATATATACATCTATAGCACACTAGAGTAAAATTTAAATAGAAAGAAGATGTAGATATGTGATAAGTGCGTAGAGGGTTTTTGAAAGATATAGATTGACAAGTCCTCTTTTTAATGACATCATAAATGTTAAAAGCATTCATGCATTTAACACATCAATACATATTACTACAATAAGAACATAGTAGAAGAATTGTTGATCAATATATAGATACTATTGAATTTTTTTAGAGAAAGCAATTTCATAAGACATTCTAAAAACTTTTTTCAAGATTTCTTAAATAATTTTGATCAATGAATATGCCATAAGAAATTTTCAAAAGTATGCAATTAATAAATAGGTAGATTTGATAAAATTACAAATCTTAAATCTTTTACTATACCGAAAGACATTATTTTAGCTTGAATTTTTTTTTAAAGAATTCTTATGATATTCTCATTATTTACAAACAAAAAATAAAAATTACTAAATTTTAGTAAAATTATAAGTCGGAAGAAATTTTTGAAATATACAATTTGCAAATGAGTAGATTCAACATGCTTGATGTTCTTGAACTTTTAGGCATATTAAATTATAGTAATTTGAAAAAAAATGATAAATTGTGGCATGCTTAACCTTTGTAGAAGAATTTAGAAATTGTTCATAATCAGTTTGATTGCAAAAAATCATTGAAGAAAGATAGATCATAGTTTCAATATCAGAACATTCTAATTACTAATTCTCTTAGTAATTAATAATATAATGTTAGGTAAACATTTCTTGTGAATAGCATAATTATTTGAAATATTATACAAAAAACCCATCATAGATGACATGATTGAAGAATTAGATTTAATAAATTTTACTGAAAATTATTCAAAAGCAAAAAAACCAAGGTATTATACAAATTCTTCATATTTTTTTAGAACCCTTTTTTGTTACCATCTCTACTTCACTTTGCTAAGGCACACTACTCCAATTGTTTCCATCCTTCTTAACATAGATTTTTTTTTTTGGAAGAAAAAGAAATCTTAGAAAGATGTATTGTAATTTTTCTATTGCCCTTAGAGGGGGTATTTTACCCTTTTTTCAATTAATGTCATTTTAAATTTACAAAAGTAAAAAGAGCATTCTTTTTTTTAAAATAATTTCATATCTCTTAAAAAAATTGCAAAAGCTCATGAGCGTTCAAGTCCAATTTTTGCCAAATGACAACAACGTATGCTATCACTTGACCACTATAACTCGCCATCAACTGACATTAATGACTTTTGTTTATTGGCCTCTTTTTGTTGATCATTGATTGATATTGACGTATATTACCTCTCTTTACTTCAATAATACTTTTCACTACACTCACATGAGGCCTATAATTTAGAATTTGCAATTTGGCATTCTCCAATTAAGTGAAGGGCATATTTCTATATTATTTATTTACATAATGAATAATTTCAACTCAGCAAAACATCATGATTTTAATTACTTTTAGTCTTTTAGGGTTTTTCACATAAGAACTCTTATGCAATTTTAAGTTTGCAATCATTTAAAAGTTTTAAGGAAGGTCATTGCTCTGCCTTAAGCCTACCCTAGTAACGCTGGTGCTCGTAAGTTTTGATCTCTAGCTTTTGCTTAGAATATTTCATTCTTTCCTGCTCTTCAACTTTCTTTGGGAAGTCTTCTACTCATATTTCTCTAGTGTTCTTTCTTTGTTCATCGGCCATGGCCTAACTAGGTTTTTCTTTTTCTTGGTTTTTTAATTATGATGTAGCTTCTTTTGGGAGCCTCTCCCTCTTGAATGGAAACTAGCCATATTGAGATGATAGGTCTTGGTTTTTTAGCCATTAAAAATCAATCTTTCTCTTTTAAGGAGTTTATAGCTAGTTCTTCCTTGGTTATTTTTTATGAGCTTAAAGCCACAACCCACTGTAGGATGACTGCACTTGGATCTCTGAGGAGGAGGTTGAGGAGCTTGCTACTCCTTTTGAGATTGCTTTAGCTAGGAAGTTTTCACTTCACCTGCCTAAGCTTGATGTGATATGTAAATTTTTCTTCTTGAAACTTTCTGGTGAATTTTTTATTGCCATATTGGATCCTCGTCACATATTGATCAAGCTGACTAATGATTTAGATTATAGCTATATTTTTGCTCATTGATCATACTATGTTAGTAACTGTTTAATGGGACCTATTAAATGATCTCCTTTCTATTACATTTTTAAGGAATCACCCTCATCTCTATTTTGTTTTCTTTTTTAGATTTATGGATTCATTTTTTCCCTCAAATTTTATTTCATTTGGTTTCATTATTTGGTCATCATCCTCAAATGGATAATGCCATGGCTAATGAGACCAGAATTTCTATTGCTCGAGTTCTTGTGGAGTTGGATATTTTTTAAAAATATCCTAATACCAAGTAGCTTAGTCTTAAGAAATTTGGCTAAGTTTAAAAGGTTGTGATGGAAGAATTTTCATCCTTCTGTGATCATTATAAAATGCTTGGTTACTTTAAATTTGAGTGTTATTTACTACTTCCTCATTGAGGTAAAAAGTTTATTTTAAAATAAAACATGTGGGGGTTGATCCAAATGGAAATGCTTCTCTAGTCCCTTCTTCGGGGGTTAAGGATTTAAACAATGTTTCTTTTATTGAGAAAAATGTAAGTGTTCAAGATTTTATGGATGGGGAGGGTATCCCTACTATCTCTGATTGCAACATTGCTCTCGTTGGGAAAGAGGTATCAAATGCTCCTTCTTAGGAGGTTAATAATATTTACATTAAACCTACTAATTCTATACCTTCTTGTTTAGTTACTAACTCCTTTAGTGATGTAATGCCTAACGATAGTAATGTTGCTCCTATTCAAGATCCTACAATTTCTACTTCTAAAATATTGTTAGCTAATAAGGACTCGAAGTGTCAATCTGGTGTGTGTGTGTGTTGGCAAGCTTGAAACTCACTATCATTTGTGCAATCTTTGTAGGATTCACAATTTTTTTAATCTTTACTTAAGCTTATGGTTGATGCTTTTAAACTTTTATTATTCCAAAATAATAGAGTTTTGATTTTTCTTATGCTAACATTAATGTCAAAATTTGACTAATTCAGAAAGAATCTATTAATTTATTAATTATTGGAGATTTTGATCAGATATTGCATTATGGTTTTTCTATTTTTATTGTTTTTATTATGGATTCTACAGTGTATACAAGTTTTTCTAAAGTTAGTATACTTCCTTTGTGGAAAAAGTTACATGATTATTTTAATTGCTATGATGGTTATTGGTTTAGTGATTGTGATTTTAATATCATTTCTACTATTTCTAAGAGAGTAGGAGGTGCTCCTCCTAATGACAAACTTTGGGAAATATTATATAAGATCCTTTTCAATAATGATTGGCTAGCCCTTTTTCCTAATACTTCTATGGAACATCTCAGTAGGACCGCTTCTCACCTCATTCCCTTGCTTTATAGAATTAAGCAAGTTAATTTTAATGAATATATACCTTTCATTTTCAGAACATGTGGCTTCAATTTCCAAATTTCTTTACTGTTGTTAAGAATAACTGGAGGACTCCTATGCATTATTATGAGGGTACTAATGTTATTTTTTATTTTATTTTAAAAATCAAATATCTTAAATAGATCCTTAAATGGTGGAATAAATTTTTTTTTGGTAATATCTTTAAATATATTTTAAAAGCTAAGGAGAAGGTCATTTAGTATGAAAATACTATCTCTAATAATTGTGATGAAAATAGAAAAGTTCTTATCAATGCTAAAAATAATCTTACTTCTCTTCAATATATAGAGGAAGCTTATTAGAGGTAAAAAAATATTTCTAAACGCCTTATTTAGAGTGAAAAAATATTATCAAATATTTCCATGCTTTAGCCAATAAAAGTAAATCTAGATCCTTTATCAATAAAATCAAATTGGAGTATAGTGGTCAAATTGAAGATCGAGATATTATATATGTTTCAGCTTTCTCTTATTTTAAATCTATACATAGTATTTCTAAGGAAGTTGGGACTATTTCTAATCGCCACTTTATTCCTTCTCTTATTTATAGGGTGGATAATTTTAACATTTCTAGAACACCTGATGAACTTGAAGTTTATAATTTTATGATGGATATGAATAAGGACTTGACTGCGGGTCTTGATGGTTTTACTACTTTCTTATATTAGAAATCTTGACCTATTATTAATGAGAATTTATGTAAAGCTATTTTGGACTTTTTTTTAAAGGATTTAACATTACTAAGTTTTTACCAACACTTCAATAACTCTAGTACCTAAATGTGAGAATCCTAAAAACTGGAATGATTTTACACCTATTAGCGTTTGCACTGTCCAAAAATCAAAAGGGATATAATCAAACAAAGGAGGTCTTGTGATCAAATATCCTTCAGGTGTATTTTGATTTCCAAATAATATATTCATGATCGTTAATCAAAAAGTAGTTTAAACTTTTGGTTTTGAAACAAAGCTTTGATACCACTTGTTGAAACTTGTTAAATATGAATTAAATTATTAGACCTAAGCTTATGTCCCAAAAGGCTAACCAAGAGGGGGGTGAATTGGTAATTTAAAAATTCTTCCTCTTTAAATCAATTAAAGTTTTAGTGGAATTTTAAAATGATTTTTCAACCATAGATCAACACAAAAGTAGTAAAGTAAAAAACTATAGAAAATAAAAAGACACAAGATTTATAGTGGTTCAGTCAAACACGACTTACATCCACTTCCTGAAGTCTCTCACTTCAGGTATTGCATTATGACCACAAGTGTGTCTCCTTTTGCCACCACAGCAAGGCGGAGAAGCCTTCTCAAAAACTCTCTTCCACCACTACCCGGTGCGGCAGAGAACCGTCATCCTTTTACACCCACCAAGTATTGACAGAGAATCATCGACTGTTCATACTCTCCAAGTGTAGGTAGAGAACCTTCGTCCTTTCACACTCTTCGAGTGTAGGCAGAGAACCGTTGGCTGTTCACACTCTCTAAGTGTAGGCTGAGAACCTTCATCCTTTCATACTCTCCAAGTGTAGGCAGATAACCCTTCGACTGTTCACACTCCTCGAGTGTCGGTAGAGAATCAGATCTCCTTGAAAGATCTTCTTACAAGAAATTTAGAAGGACAAGAGAAAAAGAGTGAAGTAATCATAAATTACAAATAGATATTCTTACATTTGAGTGATCAAGTGAACCCTTCACGCTCTAGTAGTAAGAATTCTCCTTCAAACACTCTCTCTCACTCTCTCCTTCAATCACTCTTGAGTATTTACAAAGACAAAAAGATTTTAAGACAGTCAAAACTGGACCTTTTATAGAAAAGACACAAAAAACCGTAAAAAATTGCAATTTTCAATTTTTGACCGTCCACGATCGTCCCGTACGATCCAATTTCGTACGTACGAACAATGTAAAAATTGTACATATGAACAACATATAAATCAGTATGAACTACCTTCATACCAGATAATCATCCCGTACGAACAAAGTTTGTTGGTACAAAAATGCAGGACGAATTTCAAGTCTCCAGAACAGAGAAGATCATCCTGGGACGAACCATAAAGATCGTCTGGATGAATAGTTCATTTTGGCCAATCCAGAGCCCATCATCCTAGGAAGACCTATATTTATCATCTAGATGAACCCATCTAGAGAGCACCATCATGGTACGCACGATAAATATTATTCGAACGAACGTGTCCAGAGTCCATCATCCTGGGATGAATGAAAAATATCGTCTGAATGAATAGTACATTTTGGCGTATACAGAGCCCTTCGTCCTAGGATGAACCATAATTTTCGTTCGGACAAACTCATCCAGAGAGCATCGTCCTAGAACGAATGATAATTATCGTTTAAACGAACGAGTTCAGAGCTCATCATCCTGGGACAAATGAAAAACATCGTCTAGATGAATAGTACTTAGAAAAATGTTGGCCCAGTCTATTCGTTCTTTTGCTTATTCGAGAGTTTTAACTGACTAGATTGTCCCGTACAAACATGGTTTGTACTATACGATCAGTTTTAAAAATTATGAATTTTAACTCTCCCCAGGTATGTGTGTGTTAAGTTACTTAATTACAATCACACACTCTCTCAGATTCAAATTAAGAGAAAAATACAGACTTAAATATTATAACACATTCTAGGCAGATCTTGATTTGAAGTCTTTAACAATCTGGAGTATAATTTTTTTGAAAAGTTAGTATACACAAGAGCAAAAATAATTCTTCCAAAATGTGTTAGGAGAAGATAATAATCAAAATAATAATATTTGAAATCATCAAAACATACAAATTGCTAGAATGTAAATTATGCAAAGCTAAGTAGCAACTCTCTCAACAAGCACTACTTTTAATATGATTATTTTTAAACTTCTAGCTTATAGATTGGTTCTTTGTCTTCCCAGAATTATATCTTTGAATCATATTGGCTTTTTGAAAGGTAAAAATATTTCTAACAATATTTTGTTTGCCAAAGAAATAATTCATGACATTCATAAAAATGTTATTGGTTATAACTTATTTTTTAAGTTGGATGTTACTAAATCTTATGATAATATTAACTACTACGTCATTTTTTAACAAATAACTCACATTAAAAGCATTGCTAAAAACATTTGGTTCTCTATTCTTATTAATAGTATACTTCAATATTTTTTTAAAAATCTGTCTATGGTGTCAGGCAAGGGGACCCTTTATCTCCTGCTCTTTATTTTACTATTGCTGAATACTTATTTAGAGGTTTGCAGCATAATTTTCTACTTATAAAAGCATGGCATTTAGGAATTCTGGTGGTTTAAATAATTCTCATCTTTGTTTTGTTGATGATATCATTTTGTTTTGTAATGGCTCTATAAGAAATGTCAAGAGAATAAAAAAACTTTTTAAAACATTTGAGAATAAAAGTGGTCTTACTTTTAACAATAATAAGAGTACCTTTATTGTGTGTAAGGGTGTACCGATGGAGAGAACCAATAGCATCAATTTCATAACTAGTTTTAAAAATTAATTGCTTCCTTTTTATTATTTTGGGACCCCTCTCCATAAAGGTCATTAAAGTTATTTCATTTTTTATAAAATGTTTGCAAGAATTCTTAGGAAATTATATGCTTGGAAATTTAAATTCTTATTTGTAGGAGTTAAGCTTATTATAAAAGTGTATGTTGTTTGTGCCTATTTACATATTGCAAACTATGAATTCTACTTTAAAAGTTTGTTCTAGACTGAAAAAACTCACCAATAAATTTTTGTGGGGTTCTACTCCAAACAATAAAAAGATTCATGGGTCTTCTTGGAATTCTCGTACTAGTCCTTTTAAGGAGGGTGGTTTGGGTTGTAAATTATTTTTTGATATTGTTAAAGGTTTTTCTTATAAACTTTGGCAGAAATTCAAAATTGATAATTCCTTGTGGCCTAATTTTATGAATAAAAAATATTGCAAAAACAATCACCCTATCCACTGCACTTTCAAGAAAGATCAATACTTTGGATGAAACATATTATGTAAGATTAAATGGCAAGGATAAATGACTCTTTAATGAGGGATTATAAATGGGTTCTTTTATTTTAGGCAGGATGATTGGATTGGTATTGGGTCTCTAGACTCTTATTTTAATGCTCATTCTGTCTCTACCATGAAGGTCTCTAACTTCATTAAGGATGGAAGGTGGTGTGAAAATCTTCTTTTAAACCAAGTTCCTTAAAAGGTTACTGACATTATTTGTGATATTTGGATAAAACATCATCTTAATGATCAACGTATTTCAAATTCTCTATGGATGGTGAATTGCTTTAGAAATAAACTTAATTGTAATAATACTTTTTTAAAATTTTTAATTCTTCCACTCCTATTAATATTTATTATTCACATGGAGAATTCTTAAAGGTTTTGATCATGTTGATCATAGATTAAAAGATAAGGGAATTTTGATTGCTTCTAAATATTAATGTTATTTTATCATGAAATTATAAAACATGTTTTTTTAAATGGTCTTATTGCTTATAGAGTTTGATCTATTTGGAATAATTTTTCTTATTTGAGGATCAAGACTAGTAATAATAATTGCTTATCTTTGTTAGTTGTGTTGCAACTCAAGGCTTTTGAGTTTATCATTTTGATGATAATAAATATTATTGATTACATCTTTATTTCTCCTAGTATTTGTAGTAATATAATTATTTGTGTGTTGACTAATATTTCAGGTACACCATGCACTATTCTTTGAAGATTGAGGGCTCAAGATTGGCTAGAATAGATTATATTGAATAAGTCTGTAATTTTTATTTATTTATTTTTTAATTTCTTGAGTCAAGTCCTATAATGATGTATGTTAGCTTGGTGACCGTGCACACACAGGGGGAGCAAAAATGATTTTAAATATTTTAATTTTTTAGTACATCATACTATACGATATGGATCATATTGTACGATCTGGTGCTATAGAAATTAATTAAAATATTTTATTTTCTTGGAAAAATTATTTTTGAAATATAACTAATAGAATAGTACAAACACCACATTGTACTAGATAATCTATTATAATTAGAAAGCCCACTGTCTATTAAATTAGAAAAAATTTTGAATTTAAAAAGTTATTCTAATCATACTGCATGATGTTTAAAATATTACTTAATTTAATCATGTGATTAGTCAATCGAACCAGCTTAATTTTGATATTTTGATTGAACTGTTTGAACTGGATCATACTGTACGATCAATAGAGTCGATTTTGGTCGTCCCATATTTCATCATAGACAAACTGTATTTTGATTGAATTGTTTGTGCAGTACTAACTGGTGATCGTACAATATAATCTTTGATGGTTGAATTAATTTTGTAGGGTTTTTTATGCACTCTATTTAAGCTTTCTCATAAGACTTTATAAGAGTCTTTGGCTGCCATTATATCTTCGTTCTTCTATAAAAAACTTTAAGGGAGAACATAAAAGGGAGAGAGGAAATGGTAGAGTTTGAGAGGGAAAAGATCCTTAGAGGGGGTTTCAAGGGAGTGTGGAGGGGATTTCTCATAGTTGCTCCGACAAGCTTGCACCTTAGTACCATAGGAATTATGATTCGTCTTGAGGAATGTTTTGGGAAGAATAAGATCTCTTTGGTGTCAAAGGACCCGACTCCTCTGCCGCATGTACCGGAGAAGGTGGAAGTGATTTTATAAGTGCTTCTCCGCCTAGGTGTAGGGGCTAAAGAAGAGTCACTAAAGATTTAGTGTAATATTCGGATGGTGCCTCCGGGGAGTGGACGTAGGTTAAGGTTTGACCAAACCACTATAAATATGGTGTGTTCTTTCCTTTATTATTTCCACACTTTATGTACACATTTATTTTTGTTGTGATTAACTGCGTGGGTGAAATTGATAATTTATCTTTTTATTGTAAATTCAATTTGCTTCCGCATCAAGTTATAAAAAAGATTTTCTTTTCGTTAAAGAAGTTATTAAATATCCAATTCACCCCCCTCTTAGCGCATTTCATACTTTCAAGCTATTTATTTTGCTAATATACTTAAATGTCATATTATTACTGTCATTCCTATGATCATTTTTTTGGCTTTTATAATATGAGAGGAATAATAAACACAAATATATAAAAATGAACTATGATAGAGTTATTATTTGTTATAAGAACAAAACTCATCAATTATATATTGCAAAGTTGTTACATCAGGAACGCTTTAGAGGTAATGTTTCTTGGTCCTCTTTCTTTCATATTGGATTTGAAAATGAGGCTATGAAAACTACATCTAAGATTTTTGGTTGGATTAAACTCACTAAGGATCAATTGTTGGCTTCATGTGAGCAGATATCTCAAAAATTGATACTTTTGTGTTTTTTGGAATGTTGTTTCTCAATTTTAGCTTCCTTTTCTTTATCTTGTTGTGGTTGGCTACATTTTTGTTAATTATGTTGGACTCTATCCCGAGCTGGGTAGTTTCTGCTTTCTTCTTGTTGTTTGTATCGATTTGTTAGTTGTGGATGGTGATTTTATTTCATCTATTTCTTTTTGCTTTTGTGATTGGCTAGACTTGTGTTTCTTATATATGGCATTATACCCGAGCTAGGTATTTCAATTTTCTTCATGGGTATTTCAGTTTTCCTACTGTTTGCAACATTTTTGTCTTTTTGGAGGATGATTTATTACTTTTCTTTTACTTTGTTGGCTGTGGTTGACTGTCTTTTGTTTTCTTCACTTTTTTTGTTGTTCATTTAATTCCTTTGTTTCTCTTTGTTATGGTTGGCTAGGTTTGTGTTATTTATGCTGGATTATACCTATGTTGGGTAGGTTATGTTTTCTTGCTGCTCTTAGCATCCATTTGCCTGACCATACTATGTTGCTTTTTTTGGATTTTGAATTATTCTCTTATGTCTCTTTGCTAGTTGTGGTTGGATGGGCTTGTATTACTTATGTTACTTTATACCCGAGTTGGGTATTTCTATTTTCCTGTTGCTATTTTCTACCTTTTACTTGACAAATTTGGAGTTTATTATTGTTCTTTCTTCTAACTTATGGGCTATCTAAATTCACATTTTCTTTGGTGGTTTCTAATGAGACAACAAGAATTGATTAGTGCACATTTTGATTATGGTGGTGGCTATGACTGAAGATTGTTATGTATGAAATTTTTGGTTAGGTGCTCCTTTTGTTTATCTTCTTCTTTTGTAGGATGACTTTCGTTTGGTTCCTGGTTGCACATAAAGATGATCCGAGCTTTACATCATATGCCTTCCTATAGCTCTTTTTGGGATATAGCTTTTTGCCCGTCATTTATATTTCTGGCATGCTTTTTGTATCGTAGACATGAATCTTTCACTCATTAGACTTCATTTTCTTTTTGCTCTTTGAGCAATTAGAGAATTTTGGGCCCCTTATAAGGACTTTGTAGAAATAATATTAAACTTATATAAAAAAATCATTATGTGGTGTGTAATAGGTCAATCAAAATTATCTACTATCTATATTATTCGATCCAATAAACCATCAAAAGTAGGTGAGTTAACATTGGTTGCATACTTAAATAGTTGTGGGCATAAATAAAGTTATTTGTGGCTAGTTTGAGGCTAAAGGATCATAGTTGTATGGATAATTATTGACCAGGTGCTATGCCTTTTTTTTTTTTTTGCCTAATAAAAAAGAAATAAAGAAATGAAATGAAAATACAAGAAAAAATCGGGTTGAAAATTTTCATGAATTTTTAAAATTTTAAATTTATTCTGAAATAAATATAGTTTATAAAAAAAATTAATTTATTCATATAAGAAAAAATTGGATTAGTTTAATATAAATAAATAATTATTTAATATAATATTTATTTTAAAAAATGTAAAAAAGATTCGGTTAATCTCATCCATCTTTTTTAATGTGAGAGGGTTATTCGCTAGTTGTATTATTGTCATCCACGTTTTGAAAATCGGACCAGACCGGCTGGTTCGACCAGGTCAACCGTGAATTGATGCGGCCTTTAAAAATCGGGTGTGCATCAAAATGGCCAAAACCAGGTTGAACCGCCGGTTCAATCGGGAATCGGCAGACCGGTCCCGGTTTTCTAAAACCGGCCGGTCCAAATTTTTTTTTAAATAATTAAATAAATTTTAAACTTAATCATTAATATAAATATTATATATTAAAACTCTTAAATAAATATTAAAGAATATGGTTATATAATTACTTGCAACATTCTCACATGGCTTTGCAAGGCTCCATATGAGCTCCTATCATGTGCAAAAGCAAAAAGCTATATAAACTATGCAAAGCAAAACATCACAAGTGATGTCGGACTAAACCATACAAAGCAAAAAGCTATCTTTGGTTTCATGTATACACTATACAAAGCAAAACATCTTTTTTTAATGGTTTTTTAAATTAATTTTTAATATGAATAATATTTATTTATTTAGTTGATAATATTTATTTTTTATTTTTATCCATTTATTTTTATATATTTGATTATATATTTATTTTTATAATATGAATAATATTTATTTTTTTTATTTTTTATTTGGAAATTTTACTTTTTTAGTTAATAATATTTTATTTTTTCTATTTAAAATTTTACATTTTATTATATATTGTTGATACGTCATCACAAAATTAGCTTGATTGGGCACGAATCTCGAAGCAAAAGCTAGTTGGAAACTTCAAAAATTAAATCCGGGAGCATATGAACTCCGATTTCAGCAAGATTACTGTCGAACTGAGCGTCTCGGAAATACGAACCTAACGACACCAAGATCAACCCAATCGGGGCCCAAATGAGTCCGAATCAAGAGCTCAAAGCGCTGTTGGAAGGTTCAAACTGCAATTTGAGTTACCAAACGGTCTCCGATTTTGACGAGCTTATACTCGAATCGAACGGCTCGACGAGACGAATCCAACGAGCCCAAGATCACTAAATTCCGACATCATTAAGGCCTCCAAATGTCCAATGAACGGTGCACGATCATAGGATTCAATATCGGCCGTCCATCTGATCACTCCCTATTCGCCCTTGATCTCACACCTATTTACGGACCATGCCACTCCAGAAAATCTATAAATAGAGCCCTCATTCTTCACAAGAGAGCATCTAAGCAAGAGAGAGAAGAAGATAAGAGAAGGAGAGAGAGAAGGAAGAAGTTCCTCCTCGACAGCCGCCGGACCATCGCCGGACCACCGCAGAACCTCGCCGGACCACCGCCGGACCACCGCAGGAAGCTCGTCGGACCACCGCCGGACCACCGCAGGAACCTCGCCGGACCACCACAGGACCTCGCCGGACGACCACCTTAAGGCCCGACGTTCAGTCCCTACGTCCTGCCTAAGACCCGACGTCTTGTTCAAGGTCCGACGTTCAGTCCCTACGTCCTGCCAAAGATCCGACGTCTTGTTCAAGACCCTATACTTAGTCTCAACTTCCTGCCAAACACCCGACGTCCAACTCAGGACCCGACGTTCAGTCCTTACGTCCTGCCGAAGACTCAACATCTTACTTAAGCCATTGTAATCTGTTCACCCCTGGAGGTGATCCAGTCCTTTGTAACCAATTCAAAATCTAGTGGAATCATTTTCAACTGGGCTAGGCCTCGTGGTTTTTTCCCTTTTAAGGGTTTTCCACGTAAAAAATCTTGTGTTCTCTGTGTGTGCTAGTTATACGTACAACGCTAAGACGTAGAATCAAATCTCTATCGCCGCGTAATTTCTAGCCCGCAACAGATTGGCGCCGTCTGTGGGAAAGCTAATCCCACTACACTAAGAAATCCTCCAATGGTCAACAGGCGTAGCCATCGCATCATGGGAACCTCCCGCTCTAATTCACACCAATCCAGGAATCAGTCCCTGAATCAAGGACGACAGGCATCTGCCTCTTTTCACCCCAATAACCGACACCCTACAGGAGAAGGAACTTCAGGGCCGTCCCTAGAAGAACGTATCAGAAAAATGGAGGAATCTCAAAATGAGATCCTTCAGCTTTTAAGGGGAGCTCGAGGACCAATGCCGGTACCCCAAGAAGATGCTCTTCTCCCGCAAGATCAGCCAGGATTTGAAGACATTCTTCATGTCGAAGTCCCCCTTCCTCCACCAAGGATGCGTCCTCCTACACGTCTAGAGAATGAGCTCGCCGATACAGCAAGCTCTACCCATCCTTCGCGCACGGGTCACCGACAGCATATGCCGCCGGACATCCCCGAGGACTTAGACCAACAGCGCGTCACTGAACTCCCCCGTAATACTCTACGGCATGAGTTACGAAGATTAGTCCGAGAAGAGTTCCCTACAGGGGGTATCAGGCAGTCCCTTCACCAACGGGACATTCAGGAGTCATCACCTTTCACCGAAGCTGTCCTCCGATATCCCGTTCCGGCAAGATTCAAACTCCCAAATATTGATTCTTATGATGGGACTTCAGACCCCTATGAACATATCGATCACTACCGCACTATTATGCATATCCAGCAGGCCCCAGACGCTCTGCTCTGTCAAGTTTTTCCGGCCACCCTTAAAGGGCAGGCCCGGACATGGTTCTACTCCCTACCCCCTCGGTCCATTCCCCTATTCGTTAAATTAGCCAAATTGTTTGTCGAACAATTTGTCGCCAACCGAAGAATGATTAAAGACTCCTCCCACCTTTCGGGGATACGACAGAACGAGGGTGAATCTCTCAAAGAGTATTTTCAAAGGTTTTCTACAGAAGCCCGACAAATTCCAGGGGTGGATCCCGAATTGCTACGAGGTGTATTTCTTGGAGGGCTTCGTCCAGGCCCTTTCTACTCGGCACTTATGCGAGAGACAGTCCATTCTTATGCGGATTTAATCCATCGGGTAGAGGCCCAAATCACTGCCGACGAAGCCATCAATGCTCATAGAAAGCAATTCGAGCAAACAACCGGGAAGCGAAAAAATCCTCCAGGAACGGAGAATCCCCCCTCACAAAGGAAGAAGCAAGGAAACTACAATCTTCCTCCTCGACCCTCACAGTCACGACGAGAGCCCCGACAAGAAAAAGAGTACACACCACTTAATACATCCCGAACAAATGTATTAATGGCCATCCGAGACCAGGAGAGTGTAAAGTGGCCGTACCCTTTAAAGCCTAATACCGGAAACCAAGAACAGTATTGTTATTTCCACCGCAGTCGTGGACACACTACTGAAGCATGCAGGCAGCTCAAGGAGGAAATTGAGAGACTGATCCGACAAGGATATCTCCGACAGTTCGTCAAGAATCCAACAGCTCGAGAAGAAACCGTTCCGGCTGGGGGGCAAGATCAACAAAAACAGTCGACGAACAACCGCCAGATGGTCGGTGAAATTGAAACTATTGCTGGAGGCCCTTCAACGCCTTGCCAAGTTCTAATCGCAGAGAATAAGGAGCCACCAACAAAAAAGCTTCATGCCGATCACTCCATCACCTTCAAGGAGTCTGATCTAGAAGGTGTAAAAACTCCTCATCAAGACCCACTGGTGATTAGCGCAGGAATCGGCGACCCATGTTACAATGTTAAAAGGATCTTGGTAGATAATGGAAGCTCAGTAGATGTTTTATTCTACTCCACTTTTCTTAGCATGGGCCTATCTAGAGAGAAACTCCAGCCTGCTGCCGGTCCACTGTACGGATTTGACAACCGGCCTGTAAGAGTCGAAGGAACCATTACTCTTCCGGTTGTGCTTGGAGAATTCCCCCGTCAAGTTGAGCACCCCATTCTATTCATTGTAGTGAAATCCGAATCAGCCTACAATGCGATCTTTGGAAGACCACTTCAAACAATTTTCGGGGCTGTTGCTTCAATTCCCCACTTAAAGCTCAAGTTTCCTACCCCATCAGGGATCGGAACAGTACGAGGAGATCAACAAGTAGCACAATCATGCTATCTTAGGCAGGCTCGACCACACTCATCAGTTACTCTAAGCATCGAAGACTTCGATCTTCGGAATGAAGATACCCCTCAAAGGGCCTCCCCTGTAGAAGATCTTACCTGTGTCTCCCTATCAGAAGAACATCCCTCGAGAACAGTACAGATCGGATCACTCCTCTCAGATACAGAGAAAAAAGAATACGTAGATTTTCTACGCACCAATCAAGACGTATTCGCATGGAGTTCAGCAGATATGCCCGGTATCAATCCTGAAATAATTATGCACTCCCTGAAGATCAACCCAGCAAGTAAGCCAGTGATTCAAAAGAAACGAAACTTCGCCCTAGAACGTCAGCTGGCAATCGAACAAGAGGTTAATAAGCTTTTAAAAGCAAGATTCATAAGGGAAGTACACTACCCATCTTGGTTAGCCAACGTCGTGATGGTTCGGAAAACAAATGGGACTTGGAGAATGTGCGTGGACTATACGGATCTCAATAAAGCTTGCCCTAAAGACAGCTTCCCGCTCCCCCGAATAGATCAGCTAGTCGACGCCACATCCGGACATCAGATGTTAAGCTTTATGGATGCCTACTCCGGATACAACCAAATACAAATGGATCCCGCCGATGAGGAGGCAACATCTTTTCAAACGGATAAAGGGTTATATTGTTACCTGGTAATGCCATTCGGGTTCAAAAATGCAGGGGCAACTTACCAACGACTTATGAATAAGGTTTTTAAGAACCTTATTGGGCGTACCATGGAAGTCTATGTGGACGATATGCTGGTGAAGAGCCTCGAGAAATCTCAGCATATCTCAGATTTGGAAGAATGTTTTAACCTTCTCCGATCTTACAACATGCGCCTCAACCCCTCCAAATGTGCATTTGGAGTCACCTCAGGAAAGTTTCTGGGATTCATGGTTACCCACCGAGGGATTGAGGCCAACCCGGAAAAGATCAAGGCCCTAAGGGACATGCTACCCCCCAGAAACATCAAAGAAGTTCAGAGACTGAATGGAAGGATCGCAGCACTCTCTCGATTTCTGGCTCGTTCGGGGGATAAATATTTGCCTTTCTTCAAGATCCTCAGAGGGGCTCGTAGCTCAGGATTCCAATGGACTGATAAATGCCAAGAAGCTTTTGAACAACTCCGAACTTATCTAGCCTCACCACCGCTTCTCTCAAAGCCAATTCCAGGGGAAATTTTGTATATGTACATGGCCGTCTCTTCCCAAGCTATAAGTTCGGTCTTGGTTCGGATGGATGATTCGACTCAACGCCCAGTCTATTACATCAGCAAGGTACTTTCAGATGTTGAAATGCGTTATCCATTGGCAGACAAAACAGCCTTAGCATTGGTCTTCTCAGCCAGGAAGTTACGACCTTATTTTCAGGCACATGCGATCAGGGTTTATACAAACCTGCCGCTGAAAAATATTCTTCAAAAACCCGAAGCATCCGGAAGGTTGATCAAATGGTCAGTAGAACTTGGAGAGTTCGATATACAGTTCTTACCTAGACCCGACATCAAGTCACAGGTACTTGCCGATTTTGTGGTCGAATGTACTAGCTACACCTCCGAAGAATTACCTGATGTATCCCCTTCTTCCTCCTGCTGGACATTATATGTAGACGGAGCTTCTGGGAGTTCTGGTGCTGGTGCTGGAATCCTATTAATCTCCCCGCAGAAAGCCACATTTGAATACGGGCTTAGACTGAAGTTCCCGGCAACAAACAATGTTGCTGAATATGAAGCTCTAATCGCTGGATTAAGATTGGCAATTGATTGCGAAGTCCAAGACTTAGTGGTTCACACTGATTCCCAACTGGTTGCTTCTCAAGTAGAAGGGGAATTCGATACTCACAACCCACTTCTGGCTCAATACTGTCAGATAGTTAAAACCTTGTTGGCTCAAATAGCAAAGCATCAGGTCATCCATATCCTTCGAGAGCAAAACGCAAGGGCAGACTCACTCTCCAAGCTAGCAACCTCTACGACGGGAGATGTTTTTAAAAGGAAATTCATTGAGGAGATCCACTTCCCGAGCATTCAAGGTTCATGGGTACTTCAATCAATAGATGAATCAAAAGAAGTTTCTTGGATCGACCCCATTCTTGCTTTCCTACAAGAAGGCTCTCTCCCTGAGGACCCAGCTATGGCAGTACGACTTCGGAGGCAAGCAGCCAATTTCACCCTTATTAACGGAGAGTTATACAAACGATCTTTCACAGGGCCATACCTCAAGTGTCTTCCTCCTTTGGAGGCAAACTATGCACTTCGCGAAGTACATTCGGGCATTTGTGGGGAACATTTGGGTGGAAGGGCGTTAGCTCAAAAGGTCCTGAGACAAGGGTTCTACTGGCCGACAATAAAACAGGACGCATTAGAACTTGTACGGAAATGTAACAGCTGTCAGTTACATGCCAACCTCACTCATCTACCCGCCGTAGAAATATCGACATTACAGAGTCCCTGGCCTTTTGCCCAATGGGGGATCGACATAATGGGACCATTTCCGATAGCCACGGGACAGCGAAAATTCATCATATTGGCTGTCGATTATTTCACGAAATGGGTAGAAGCAGAACCACTAGCAAAAATCACTGAAGCAAATGCCAAACAGTTTTTGTGGAAGAGCATAATATGTCGCTTTGGCATTCCTGCAAAAGTTATTACTGATAACGGGACACAGTTCACCGGAAGGGTCTTTACCACATTTTGTAAAGATCTCCACATTCATCTAGTACACACAGCTGTGGCTCATCCTCAGACTAATGGACAGACAGAAGTCACTAATCGGACCATTCTGAGAGGACTGAAAACACGGCTGGAGAAGGCTGGGGGGCAATGGGCTGACGAGCTCCCAAACGTCCTTTGGGCCTATCGTACAACAACAAGGACTCCAACAGGAGAGACACCGTATAACCTCTGCTTTGGTACAGAGGCTGTCATTCCAGTCGACATTGGAGTCCCCAGTCATAGAGTACAAACTTTCGACTCCAATACCAACGACGAAAAACTCAGGCACAACCTAGACCTCCTTCCAGAAGTAAGAGACGGGACAATACTTAAGGTTGCTGTCTACCACCAGAGAGTTGCCCGTCACTATAACAGAAGGATGAAGCCTCGACATATATCGGTAGGAGATCTGGTCCTACGCAGCATTGAGGCGGCAGGCAAAGGCCCTCAACGAAACAAACTCTCCCCCCTCTGGGAAGGTCCGTACCTAGTAGCAGCTATGGTGAAGCCAGGGACTTTCAAATTAAAGGATGCTGAAGGGAAGATGCTTCCTCGAACTTGGAATATCGAGAACCTCCGCAAATACTATCAGTAGAGCGTAATCGTGTCGTTTGTTTTAGAATGTTGTATGTCTTTTGCTTATTGTAGATGTCTTTAATTTCGGACTTTGTTTATGGTGTTTCTAGTTTCCTTCTCCCCTAAACTGTTTTCGGGAACAATGTTCTTCGTTTAATGACAGTAAAGACTTTGTTAAGTTTTGAACTTTAATTTTGAGCAGTAGATGATTATTGTTCAGTCGCTAGTTGATCAATCCCAGGGGGATTCGATCCGACCTCTTCCACACAGGTTAACGTCATCGAGCAAGGCTCTGACTCACAACCTCGGATAGGTCTTATATCCTTGATGGATTCTCTCGACCTCTTCCACACAGGTTAACGTCATCGAGCAGGGCTCTGACTCACTACCTCGGATAGGTCTTATATCCTTGGTGGATTCTCTCGACCTCTTCCACACAGGTTAACGTCATCGAGCAGGGCTCTGACTCACAACCTCGGATAGGTCTTACATCTCTTATAGATTCTTTTAACCTCTTTCATACAGGTTGGCGTCGTCAAGCAAGGCCTTGGCGTACAACTTAGAGTAAACAGTACATCCTTAGAGGATCCTTTTAAACTTTCAAGCACAGGTTAGAAGATAAATACCTTAAACAAATATAAAAGAAATTCACTCAGAATAAATAGATACACTGGAATATCTAAGTCATATAGCAACAGAACAATAATCCACTACTAAGTCAAAGTAGATATCACACAACAGTACAAAACATCAGGTACATCACAATAACTAAAAAGACAAACTAATACAAACAACAGGAACTAGAAAGCCTACTCAACATCTACTATCTCATCATCTGCATCAAGATCGAGGACCTTCCGAAGATCACTCTCTACCTCATCACCATCAGAGCCTGAAGGAAAGTCAGCTGAAGCCTGGCTAGGGGTCACCTCTTCGGCTGGAACTCCGGTCTTTCGCTGCATCAGGCGAACCCCCTTAAAGAAGCCTCTAATAAATCCATCCTCAGTGCACTGCTGCTCCAAACCCTTCACCTCTATAGCATAGATGTGATCTCGGGCCTCCTCAACACGATCCTGGACGATAGTCTTGAATGCTATGGACTTCTTGAAGTCTTCAATAACTCTTGAAGGTTCTGAACTAGACAAGGCAGCCTCCTTCTCAGCTATAATGGCCTGAGACTCCCTATCCTTCGTCTCCAGCAACGCAATCTTCTCCTCCGAAACTTTCTGCTCCCTCAAAAGTCTGGTGATCGTCGCGTGAGCCTCCTCAAGATCTATCTGGTGCCGATCTGCCTGCTGATTCCGGAGAGTTACAGAGCGCATTGAGTTAGCCAGTTCAGTCCTACACTCGCTCAACTCATCTTCAAGCACCTTCACCTCCTTAACCTTCTGATCATACTTTCGTTTGAACTCTCCCTGGAGGTACTTGATCTTAACAAACTCAGTGTTCCAGTCATTAACTGCGATCACAGCACGTGACAGCTGAAAATAGAAAGAAAAGTTCATTAGAAGTCACCTCAGAAGAAAATGAAATAAAAAATATTAGGAGATGTTACTCACCAAATTACTGGTCTTGTTATGTCCGAGGCATTGATGATTCATGACATCATCAGGGATATGTATCTTGGCTGGGGAAGAGTCAGGTAAGGTCTTGTCAGTGTTTGTTCCTTCCAACCTCTTCTTCTTCGAAATCGGGGGGTCGTCAACCCTTGCCGGTCGTTTGGGAGCCGCTTTTGAAGTAGGGGCAGGGGGCTCAGGAATCCTGGATGTCGGCTTCAACTTCCTTGCATCAGATCTCCCAGTATGAAATGAAATTCCAACCTTGAATAAGAACTCTTCTTCAGTATATTTGCTCATATGACGAACCTCAAATAGAAGATGTTCGAGATCAGAAACTTTCAAAATCCTTATTATGTCTTCCTCGCTGACGTGCAGAGGGGATGGCAGATCCCTCATTTTCCCCCACTTCTCAATCAAGCCCCAATCATTCTTCACAAAAAAGAAAGCATTGACCCAGTTCTTTGAAGAATCGCGGGTACGCACATCCAACAATTTGGACCTAAAAGTCACACGCCCAGATGTATCGCTGGTGAACTTACCCATCCGTGAAAGATGCTCCGGGGTCATAGTAGCTCCTCGATCCCGAAAGAGAGCAATCAATCCCATAGCCACTGACATTGCTCTAAATGAAAGTTGGAATATGCTCACGCCGCACCATTGCAAGACTTCAATCAGCTCAGTAGGAGGCGGAAAACGTAAACCAGCCCGCAAGTGGGCCTCAGAAACAGTCACGTACCCAGCAGGAGGAAGATTCGCCCGATCAGACATCCTCGGAACCATTGTCTTCACATCATTCGGAAAGTAATAATTCTTGCGGAAAAGGAACATGAAGTCATTTGTAACAGTCGACGCTGACACATCCACCTCCTTATTTGGCCTCTGCTCGCCATCATGCGGCGCAACAGGGTCCCCCCGGATCGCAGGATCTCTTGGTGGGGGGCGATCACCTGACATTTCTAGAGGGAGAGGGGGAAAGAAGAAGATCTCCGAACTTCCTTGCCAAGAGAGGGGCCTCAGAAAACTGAGGGAAGGCCTCAATAGAAAGAACAGAGGGAGAAGATCTCCGAACTTCCTTGCCAAGAGAGGGGCCTCAGAAGACTGAGGGAAGGCCTCAATAGAAAGGACAGAGGGAGAAGAGAAGAAAGGAGGAGAAGAAGAGAAGAAAAGAGAAGAGGAAGAGGAGTGGAGTGATTTTCTAAAGGGTTTAAGGCCCTATTTATAGGTTTTTGGGAGAAAGGAGAGAAGTTTCTAGAATTTTCAATTTCCCAAAATTTTCTAAATTTTTCTGAATTTTTTCAGAATTTTTTGGGATTTTTTAGGATTTTTTAGGCATTTTTTCGGCCTAAAAAGGCTTAAAAATGCCTAAAAAACCCTTTTTTCTGCACAGGTGGGGCCCACTAGGTCGGTGGGCTGAACAGACCCGCCCGTTCGTTCAAATGAGGCGGTGGGAAGCTTCCAGGCGGGCTGACCGCGCGGGCCCAGGCGGGCCTAGGCGGCCCTAGCGGGCCGCCGCACGGGCCAGGAGGCGGCCCAGCAGCCCGCCGCGCGGGCTGCAGCGCGGGCCGCAGGCGCGGCCCAGGCGGGCCGCCGCGCGGGCTACAGCGCGGGCCGCTTGCGCGGCCCAGGCGGCCCAGGCGGGCCGCCACGCGGGCCGGAGGCCCAGGCGGCCGGGCAGACCAGGCGGCCGGGCGGGCCGCCGCGCAGCGCGCAGCGCGGGCCCGCGAGCGCGGGCCCAGGCGGGTCGGGCGGCCCAGGCGGGCCGCCGCGCGTTCCAGCGCAGGCGGGCGGTGCCGCCGCCGGCGGCGGCGGCCGGCCGGCCGGTCCGGCCGGTCCGGCCGCCTAGCCCATTTTGGGCCCGATTTTCGTCCCGAAAACTCCGTTTTCGACATTTTTGGGGTCCCCGGACACATTTTTCGACGTTCCGGACTCAATTTTGGCACTTTCAGAACTCATCGAGGCCTCCTTGACTTGTTTTTTGCAAAATTTCAACTTATGGGAAGCGATTTTTGCTATTCGGCCAACGCAAAATGTTGACCCTTATATTTTCGGACTCCTAGGGCTTCGACGTCCGAAAATAGGGGGGCAACTGATACGTCATCACAAAATTAGCTTGATTGGGCACGAATCTCGAAGCAAAAGCTAGTTGGAAACTTCAAAAATTAAATCCGGGATCATATGAACTCCGATTTCAGCAAGCTTACTGTCGAACTGAGCGTCTCGGAAATACGAACCTAACGACACCAAGATCAACCCAATCGGGGCCCAAATGAGTCCGAATCAAGAGCTCAAAGCGCTGTTGGAAGGTTCAAACTGCAATTTGAGTTACCAAACGGTCTCCGATTTTGACGAGCTTATACTCGAATCGAACGGCTCGACGAGACGAATCCAACGAGCCCAAGATCACTAAATTCAGACATCATTAAGGCCTCCAAATGTCCAATGAACGGTGCACGATCATAGGATTCAATATCGGCCGTCCATCTGATCACTCCCTATTCGCCCTTGATCTCACACCTATTTACGAACCATGCCACTCCAGAAAATCTATAAATAGAGCCCTCATTCTTCACAAGAGAGCATCTAAGCAAGAGAGAGAAGAAGATAAGAGAAGGAGAGAGAGAAGGAAGAAGTTCCTCCTCGACAGCCGCCGGACCATCGCCGGACCACCGCAGAACCTCGCCGGACCACCGCCGGACCACCGCAGGAAGCTCGTCGGACCACCGCCGGACCACCGCAGGAACCTCGCCGGACCACCACAGGACCTCGCCGGACGACCACCTTAAGGCCCGACGTTCAGTCCCTACGTCCTGCCTAAGACCCGACGTCTTGTTCAAGGTCCGACGTTCAGTCCCTACGTCCTGCCAAAGATCCGACGTCTTGTTCAAGACCCTATACTTAGTCTCAACTTCCTGCCAAACACCCGACGTCCAACTCAGGACCCGACGTTCAGTCCTTACGTCCTGCCGAAGACTCAACATCTTACTTAAGCCATTGTAATCTGTTCACCCCTGGAGGTGATCCAGTCCTTTGTAACCAATTCAAAATCTAGTGGAATCATTTTCAACTGGGCTAGGCCTCGTGGTTTTTTCCCTTTTAAGGGTTTTCCACGTAAAAAATCTTGTGTTCTCTGTGTGTGCTAGTTATACGTACAACGCTAAGACGTAGAATCAAATCTCTATCGCCGCGTAATTTCTAGCCCGCAACAATTGTAAACAATTAATTTTTATTGTGAGTTTTTTATATATTTTATTATATAATTTTTATTATTATGTTAAGTTTATTAATTTTTTATAATAATATTATTATTTATTACGTCATCCGATTCGACCTCGGTTCGAACCAGTCGAACCGTGAACCTCTCCTTCTTCATATTCATTGTCCAATCGAATTTTCACAATCTTGATTGCCATTTCAATTAAAAATAAGTTGGAGTAATATTTTTCTTTGGTGCAGAGCAGTTTGTGTTCAGATCGGTCAGATATGGAAATCCGAAATTACGGTCAAGCTCAGTTTTTTTTAATGGTGGATCGAATTTAATTGTAAATTTATGCACAATAAAGATTTTCCAAACTTTTCTTTGGGACTTTCTAAAAAGATACTTTTACCCTCGAGAGAAATTGTACCCAGCCAGTCGATTTTTAGCTTAAGAGCAAACTTCGTCCTTCACTGCCTAAAACATAACATAGAGGAGTGGCGCGGTAATGAATTGAGGAGATGATTTCAGACTTGCAGAGGAGAGATAGCCACTTCCTTCTCTGTTCGATCGATGATTTTCTACGAAGATGAAGGTTTGAGGTTATCGTCAATAAGCTGCCGGCGTAGTTCTCTGTTTTAGGGCAGTTTTTGCGATTTTTGGGGCGTCAAGGTAACCCACAGAAGGTATTTGATCGATCTTTGTTCGAAGATGCGGCTTTAACTCGATCTGTACTTATTATTCTCTTTTTATTTTTTTTCCTACATTCCATTCTTTAATTTCGTTATAAAGAGCATTTTATGATCTTGGCCTCCTTCACCCTTTTTCGTTCTCTTTTTTCCCTTTGTTAATGGGGGTTTCATCTATTCCCTTGTACTATGCAAGATTTGATTTTTGAAGTCAATAAGGCTTGCTTTGTTTTAATTATTGTTGGCAATGAAAAAAAAAGAGGACTCGTCAATACATGATTGGACTGTTTCTTTCCCTAGCTTGATAAATTGTTAGCAATCCGTCCTTCTCTTTCCAACTATTGATTTTTTTTTTTTCACTGTATAATTGTATCAACCTATCTTTCTCTCTGATTTTTCCTTCCTGATTAACTGACTATGTTATGTAAAAATTGCTAATTGAATTTAGTATTCCTTAGCTTTGATTAGCCTTCTCAATTTATTGCAGTTATTCCACATAGTTATTATTGATCTGCAAGGTAAACTCTAGAATTTGAGGTATGAGACTTTCTTCTTGTTCCCTTTTGACTTGGTTTCTCCATGTTTACATAGATTTTAATAGCATTGATCTTGCCATCGACTGTTTTCCTTATCCCGGCCTTCAAGAAGAATGTTTGTGGGCAATAATACGAGTTCGACTTTCCCGTTTTTCTTGGAGGCGAATCCAGTATACTATGATTCCAACGCATCCACGCAACTCGAGCTATTTGCAAACAGTGAGTAAAGTTTTACAAGTGATTTACCTCCCGTCTTATTTTTCTTTTATTTCTGTCGATCTAACATACAATTTAGCAAAAAAACTGGCAAACATTATTAAGATGCCTTGTTTAGTGGAAGGAGCTGAAGATTTATTTTGGCATTTCACCTCCATTAACTCTTTTTATTTATTTGATGAAAGATTGCATTGCGTTTATGTTCAGTTCTGAAACATCATAGGTCACGCTTTTTTGCTTCGCGTTCAACTTGCTTTCAGTTTTCTACAGCAATATTTATCACTGATGATACTCTTGGTGTTTTTTATTTTGCCTTGGGTTGGTCCGGATAAGGCGCCTATCTGATTTTTATTTATTAATAGCTTGATGAGGCAAATTACAGTTGACGTTAGTTTCAGTGAGGTTAAGCCTTTGACGGATGTTTACTTCTAAAGGAGCAGAATATACATAGTGGATACCTTTAAGGAGCTCCGGGGTTTTGAGACTTTTGGACTCCCATGTCTGATGAACAATCTATAAAGGAATATCTTCATATCTCATTGGATGCATCAAACGACACATTTTCTCAGAAGTAATAAAAACAGGGGGAAAAAAAACTTGTACATTTTAAATATAATCTAAATGCACGCATGACACATTTCTAGCATGATTATTTAATAGACATTCTATATATAGGGCGTGCATTTATACCCTTACATAATTACCGTTTTATGCAAATTGCAATTAATTTAAAATGGAAAGCTTCCAACGGCCTTCATTAAATGAATTGTAATTAAAGCATTCATTATTATTTTTGAGATTAATGGTACATAACATATTTATTTGGGATAGTATGTTAACTCTTGGTGGATTTGGACCAAGTTTTTAAATAAAATATCACATGAGCCTAGGAAGGAGGTTTAGCATACCCCTACCAGTTTATTAAGTAAAATAAGTCACTATCCTGCTTACAGCTTACAGCAAGGTTTGGCCCAACTAGTCCTCCTTGTCTATTTTCTATTTATATATTAAAAAAATGTGAATATGAATTTTAAATTCACACAATTATATTTATAACAAGATTCTTAGGAATGGATTAAACGAACAATAGAATGAAAAGCATTGAAGTAGAGCTGTCAATAATGGACCCGACCCGAAAACCCGACCCGAAAATTTTGGGTTAGGGTTGACCCGAAACGGGTCGGGTTCGGGTCTGAAAAATCGACCCGTTTGCAAAACCGGGTCGGGTTCGGGTTCGGGTTGACCTGGAAACCCGGGAGTGACCCGATTTGACCCGAAATAACACGTAAACCTGGCATCCGGCCCCGCGTCGCGCCTGACTCGCCCAGCCCCGCTGCCACGCCCCGCCCCGCCCCGCCCCGCCCCGCCCCGCGTCGTGCCTGGCTCGCCCCGCCCCGCTGCCGCAGGCCCTAGCGCGTGTCACGACCCAACCCGACCGGGACGGATCCCGCTCGCATCGGGTCGTGGGCCAGACAGAAACCGACTGAACTGATTCCAGGATCTGGCTTTGGAATTTGTTTCAGAACTTTCTTCCAAACATTACACACAGAAACAGACACACAGAGCTACTATAAACATCAAATACAGCGGAACAGATCATCTATCTTTTCTTCCTCAAAAGAATCATATACAAATACAGCTCATGGCTTTCAGACAGAAAGAAAGACAGAACAGAAAAGCCATGACTGTACAAAAATCAAAAGAACAAAATACCTATAACAGATCAGACTCTGAACTTCTACTCCTGGACTTCCTTCCCTTTCTCAGAACATGAAAACCACGCAGAAAACAAGGATGAGCTACAACAGCTCAGCAAGACATCAAACCTCCAATCAAAATCCTCAGAGTCCACATCAAACACATCAGACAGAAATTCGTACAAAAATCAGAACAAAATCGAACAGAATCGTACAGATCAGATCAGAACAGAACAGAAATACATCACATCAGAGCTGACAGAACGTACAGAAATCAGAAATCAGATTAAATCATATCAGATCAGAAGTCATATCAGAACAGACAGAATCGTACGGAAATCATAAATTCATATCAAATCATAACAGAATATTTCAGAACAGATCTTCCTTCCAGATTTCAGAACTTCCCCTTATATCTCCCTTGTGCATACAGCACCAGAACTTCCCCTTATAGCTCCCTTGTGCATACAGCACCAGAACTTCCCCTTATAGCTCCCAATTGTGCTCATAGCACCAGAACAGAACAGATATACAGAATTTCAAAACTTCACAGAACTTCTCAGAACTTCCCCTTATAGCTCCTCTGTGCTTACAGCACCTTCCCCTTATGGCTCCCAATAGCATACGAATAATCAATTCAATTCAGAACAAATCCGGACAAATTCAGAAATTGTATGAAAATCCAGCGGCATAACGGCAGTATACGGAATTTACACAAAATTCACCGAAACAGAATTTTACCAAATTACCACAGAACATTCACAACAATATTATAAGACTTTTATTCCACTGCCAAGACATTTTTAGACATCGTCAAAAATTGCAGTCGAAAGAAAATACCGCAGAATAAAAAATACCCAGTCAAAATTCTCCAGAAAATAATCAAAATGTGCACACTCGGCACCTCAGAAACATACCAAAAGTTACGCGGTAAAAACTGAACCAATCGGAAAATACGGACGAAATTCGCTAACAAAAACGAAATCCGGACAGGAAAGTCGTTCAAACTTCACCGTTCTGAAAATTGAGAAAGGCGGAATATGCCTTACCTTGCGTACACCACTTTCTCGAACAGTCTCGTCGGACGAAAACGGCCCGGCATCGCCCAAAAATCAACTTTTCCAAAGTTCTCCTCGACCTTCTCTCTCCTCAAACTGAATTTTAGATATTTTTTATTTTCTCTCTCTTCAAAATGAGCTGATTTCAGCTTAATATTACTCTGATCGGCCCGGCCGATCGCACGATCGTCCTGGACGATCTGAACCAAATCCAATCGGCCTGGGACGATTTCTCAGGACGATAATTAATTTCCTGGACGATTTGCTCTCTGACTTTTGCCATGCTCTGATCGTCCCGGGACGATCCCAGATCGGCCCGGACGATCCCTACAGGAAATCATTCCTATAACTTCTGTACAGAATCTGGAACAAAATTTGCACTAATCTTCCCGGGACGATCCACAATCGGCCCGGACGAATCTGGAGCAGATCTGATATTACAGCGCGAGTGCGTGTTCCGTCGTCCGCAACTTCGGTCTGCGCGTAACGCGTTCCGGCGACTCGTTCCGCGTAACATGTTGCCGCGGTTGAAACAAGTGGGTTCGGGTCCAGAAAATTGACCCGTTTGCAAAAACGGGTCGGGTCGACCCGAACCCGAATAGTGCCGGGTCAATTTCGGGTTTGACACGAACCCGACCCGTTACCCGAAATTGACACCCCTACATTGAAGCATAGACATCAACATGAGACACAAACATGATACATGATGTCGAAACATTGATATGACATTCTAGGGACATGATGTTCTCTTTTATAGGTTATTAATACAAAATGTACAATTAAAATACCTATGCCATTATTTTTTGTTAATACAACTATAATTTATTCTTTTATTATAGACAGTAAAAATAACTTAAGATTAGTAGATTACCTATAAAAGAATCTAAACCTATATTATTAAAAATCAACATCAAGATTGTTTTTTTCCGAAAAACCTAAAATATGAAAAATTGATGTAGAACCAAGTCTTAAATGTAAGTAAATTTGACATAATAGATTAAACAAAAAAAGTAATATTAGTTTAATTACAATTACATTGTAATATTTCATCAAGTGTACTTAATTTTGAATTATATGCCAACATTAGCATTAATCACTAAATATGATTTTGATATTATGTTATCTACAACAACAATAACATCAAGTCATTATCCAACTACGTGTGTCGGTTGTATGAAACTTTTTTTATCTTTTTAGGTCTACCTTTACCTTTCTAAACATAAGTCAAATCTAATACATCTACTTTGCTAACTGGATCATCGAAAGGTCGCCTTTTATATGACTAAACCATTTAAGGCGACTCTCTCTAATCTTGTCTGCCACTAGAGCTACTCCAACCTTTTCACGTATATGTTCATTTCGTATCCTATCTCTAAGAGTGAAGCCACTCACCCACCTGAGCATCCTTATCTTTGCAGCACTTAACTTAATATTATGCTTTTCTTTTAATGGCCAACATTCTACGCCATAAAACATTGCAAGCCTCACCACAATCTTATAGAATTCTCCCTTAAGTTTGGGGGGTATTTTTCTATCACACAACAAGCTCGATGCATTTCTCCACTTCAACCATCCAACTTGAATTCTACTAATAATATCCCCATCTATTTCACCATCACTCTGAACAATAGACCTAAGATATCTAAAACGTGTACTTTTATTAATTACTTGATCACCTCCCCATTAGATTTATTAATACTAAAATTAAACTCCATGTATTCGATTTTAGATCTACTCAAACAAAAACCTTTAAACTATAAGGTTGACCTCCATAATTCAAATTTACGTTCAACTCTTTCTCTAGTCTTATCAACAAGAAGAATATCAGCAGCAAAAAGCATACCCTAGGTTACATCCTCTTGCTAATGTCTAATAAGAGCATCCATGACTAAAGCAAAAAAGATATGGGCTTAAGGCTAATCCTTTATGTAATCCAACTGAAATAGGAAAATACTTGATAAAACCACCTTGTGTTTGAACACAAGTAACTCCTCCTGTATATATATCCTTAATGGCTTGAATATAAGCATTATTAACCCCTTTCTTTTCTAGAACTCTCCAAAACAGTTCTCTTCAAACTTTATCATTTGCTTTCTCTAAATCAATAGATATCATACATAGATCCTCCTTATTCTCTCTATAATTCTCCATCAAACCTCTCAATAAATATATAGCTTCCATAGTAGACCTACTCGGAATGTATCCAAGTTGATTTTGAGAAACATTAGTATAATGTCGTAATGTATGCTCCATAACTCTGTTCCATAGTTTTAAAGAATGTCACATTAATTTAATTCCTCTATAATTCATACAAAACTTGTGCATCACCTTTATTCTTGAAAATAAGATTCAATACACTCAATCTCCACTCATCAGACATCTTTTTTATCTTCAAAATAATATTAAAAAGTTTAGTAAACCTAAAAATTCCTTCGTCTCCTAAGTATTTTCACACATCTATTGGAATATCATCAGGTCCAATAGCTTTTCCACAGTTCATTTTCTTTTAAGCCTCCCTCTTTAGTTTTGGTTTTACTAATACGCCAATAAAAATAAAATATCTAATTTCATTTAGAATGCTAAGGTTACTAAAGTCAATCGTATTCTCGCAATCTTCATTGAAAAGTTTAGCAAAATATCTCATCCACCTTTCTATCTTCATCTTTAATGCACTTCACTTGAATTAAATCCTTACTACTATCTCTTTGTTTGGTTAACTTATATATATATCATTATCATCATCCTTGGTATCTAATCTATTTTATAAATCAACAAAAGCTAAAATTCTTATGTCGCATATTGCTTTTTTATACTCCTTATATGCATCTTTATATCTTTTCCAATTTTTTAAGCTTTTCATCTAAACCAATTTTTATGATAAAGCTTCTTATTTTTTATGTTTCTTGCATATTTTACTTCCACCATCAACTATGTTTACTATTAGAGTTTTTTTTAATACTCCAAGCACATCTTTTGCAACATTCTTAATATCACTAGTTTTTTTTCCCATATAATATTAGCTTCCTCATGTACAAACAAAATCTTAAGATATAAAAATTTATTTTAAAGTTATATATTTGTTAGTATTCTTTAAATTCTTCCATCTAATCTTAGAATAATGTTTTACTTTTTTTTTAATATTTTTTCCTCTCATCTTAAAGTCTAAAATTAATAAACGATGTTGGGTACATAAAATTTCACTTGGAATAACTTTATAATCTTTGCAATCTAAACGATCTATTTTTTTCTTATAAGAAAATAATCAATCTAAGTTTTACTATAATGAGTGATGAGATGCTCATCTATTTTCTTTAATAAGGTATTAGCAATTGCAAAATCATAAGCTAGAGCAAAATCTAATATTGTTTTATCACCTTCATTAGTACTCCAAACTCATAGCCACCATGAATGCTTTTAAAATCATCTCTCTCTACCAACATGTGCATTGACTCTTTTTTCAAAAGGTTTCTTTTGTATTAATTTTTCTAAGTCATTTCAAAATTTTAGTTCTGAAGAAATATCTAAGCCTACTTAAGGAGCATAAACACTTAGACTATCATGGATGCTACTATATGCAAGCTTTTTATTTTTATTGGAACTTATGGTGCATTACAATATCCTTAAAGGATTCTACTTTATGTTGGTCCTATTTATGAGTTCTTTTTTTCACCAACCTGAGCAATGCTTTATCTACATATTGAACAATACTTGATACAATTTCTTAAATTATTTTGGTCAATTCAAATTCTATTGTCCTTGTTTTTCTTTTTGTTGATACTTGCTAAACTTGAACATTTTTCGGTGAAACAATATCATCATATATTTATTCAGTTGTACTCAATCAATATTTGGAGCTCTTGTGATGGGGACATCAGATTTCGACATGTGTACCATCGCCGGGGACGGCGATCGACGGCTTCGATTCAGAGCCTGTATTTTTGATGCTTTAGTTTTCTTTTCATGATTTTATTTCTTATTTTCCATTTGTACCCCTATGAGGGATGTAGTGCTTATTGTAGCCCGAGGGCATCTTTGTCTTTATGCATTTTATTTTATTGTAAAGCCTATATAAGAGGCTCTCGTCATTGTATTTGGATTATTGCTTAATGAATGAAAATTTCCTCCATATTGTTCTCTTGGTGAGTGCAAGAAAGATCTCTTGGTGAGTTCTTCTTCTTGATATCTCTTTGTGAGTTATCAATTTTTTTTTATTTTTTTGTGTTTGCTCATTATCTCTTCCCCACAAGTAGTCCACGCTTTCTTCCTCCAAACCCTAGCCGCCGCCCCTAGCTGGATCCCCCAAGCCGCCGACCACCCCTGCCTGGCCGACCGGCCGCTTGCTGCCGGCCACCACCTTGCCGGCCCCCCTTTGAAAATTTGAATTCCCAAATTTCAAATTTTCTTTCCAAATTTTGAAATTCCTATTTATGGAAAGTTTTAAAATGAAATCAATAGCTTATTTCAAATCAATTGGATTTTATTTTGTAACTTCCTAATCATCATTTCATGTTTGGAAACCTCTTTCCCCCTCTCCACAATTCCCTCTCCCTCCCATAATGCCGCCGGCCCCCTCTTGAATGCCCCCATTAATTTCGGCATTAAACCTCCCATCTCAATTGGAATCCTAATTAAATCCAAAATCGTTTTTCCTCCAATTACACTAAAACTGAAATTAACTTCAGTTTTTGAAATTCTACTCTCTCTCCTTTTCTCTCTTTACCGCCGGCCCCCTCCTTTGGCTCCCCCTCATTAGGAGTCATTAACTCCTCAATTAAATCTCATGTGGGCAATTAAACCTCCAACAAATTCTCTCCAAATCAATAAAAACTGAAACGAATTTCAGTTTTCTAAAGTTGCTTCTCCTCCCTCTCCCCTCCATACCGCCGGCCTCTCCTTGGATCCTCCAAGCCGCCGCCCACTTCCCCATCCTTTTGGAAGTCTTCTTGCGGCAACTACTTAGTTCCTTCTCCATGTTTCATGGCGGATCCCGAGCTCGAATGGGGACTAGTGTTTGATGCTCAAGGAAACCTCGACGTACTACGCTCTCCTTTCTTTGACGCGGGATTCGAATCCGACGAAGACACGGTGGGGGATTACTTGGAACGGATTCTTCCCTCTCTCATCAAAGTTATTGATAGACAACGGCCGGAGTACAATTGGTCTATCGACGGACGATCTTCCACACCTCTTCCAAATCCGGCGCCCTCCCCTCCTTCCCTACGGATCTACGGCACCGTCTTCCTCGGAGTGGTCTCTTCGCTAGTGTGGCTCTTCTTCCTCCAACAAGCCTAGAATTAGGTACAAGAGCGTGGCCTCAAGGTGAGACAATCGCTTTGTTAACCGTCGGATTATTGTTGGCTATTCATTTTCATTACTAATTATTGCCGTTGTCATTTTAAAGATCTTGTCAACTTAGTTGTTTTCTCTTGCCTAGACATTGTTAACTTCTAAGAATATCATTGAATCGTCAAATTTGTGAAGCTTTGAATTGTAATCGCATTTCTTTAACAAACTTCTATTAATTTCTACGAAACAATTCCTGGTTTTACATCATCTTGCTTATTTGGTTTGGCCTTTACTTGCATTATGTGTAAATCTTTTTTCGGAGCCCTGCATGGATACTCATCTCCTACTTCCTGTTAACTTATCAACATTAATTCTTTTAGACGATTTTTTTGTTGATTTTCTTTGTGCTAAATTTCTATTGCAGTTCCTGCTGTTTGCGATGCTGATCAGCTTAGGAATCCTGTGCCTGATGTTAATGATGTCTCTAGCTTAGAACTACCAATCAAAAGAAGCACTGAGTCTGTAGACATTGCTAGGCAGAATAACCTACAGATTTCGTTGAATAATCTTTTTGACAACAAAGGTGAAAGGTCAGAAAGCATTCCCAATGTGAATACTGTGTCCACTGGTCTTAGGCTGTTCTATGATGACGATGAGCCTCATTCCTCAATCAGAACAGCAATGGGGAGCATGTCCTCGTTACCACTTCCAACTCTTCTTGATAACCTATGTCCTGAAATCGAGCGTCAAAATGAAGAATTCAACCGTTACCTGAGAATGCAGGTGCTTTAATTTCTACGTTGCTAAATCATTTGTATTTCCTTGCATGCCTAAATTTGATAAAAACATTTGAAATTTATCACAGGCAACTTCATTTTAATTTCTTCTCTAATTGCCATGATGTCGTTGCATGTGGAGTTAATGTGTCATACTTTAAAATTATGGGTGAGATTTGTTGAGCGTAGGTTATAGCGTGATACTAAGGTTTCTCAAAATCAATTTGGATTCATGCCAAGTAGTTATACAATGGAAGCTATACATTTATTGAAAGGTTTGATGGAGAAGTATAGAGAGAATAAAAAGGATCTACATATTATAATTATTGATTTAGAGAAAGCATATGATAAAGTTTCAAGAGAAGTGCTATGGAGAGTCCTAGAAAAGAAAGGAGTTAATAATGGTTATATTTAAGTCTTTAAAGATATTTATGTAGGAGTTGTTACT
Organism: Dendrobium nobile; assembly: GCA_022539455.1. Lineage (NCBI taxonomy): Eukaryota > Viridiplantae > Streptophyta > Magnoliopsida > Asparagales > Orchidaceae > Dendrobium > Dendrobium nobile. Next base: position 51,067,807 of record CM039721.1, read on the forward strand.
TATGTTCAATTACAAGGTAGTTTGACCAAGTATTTTCCTATTTCAATTGGATTACATCAAGGATTATCTTTAAGTCCATATCTTTTTGCTTTGGTTATGGATTTCTTATACTCAAACAATCATACATTGAAATACTTAAATATTCACGCCAAGCAAATTCTTTGGATTCCTTTTTCTTATTAAACTATATTGATTTCTCACTTATTGCTCATCTTAAGCTGCACAGGCTTCAAGTACCTAGTGGATTAGGTCATTATCTTCATGGTTTAGCTAATATTTGTTTAGCCTATTGCAGCATTTAGCAAATTATAAGATGACACTGCACAAAGAGTAATTATCATTAAATCACCCAGCAAAGTTATGTGTTAATAATATAAATGCTGCCCTAAATCTTATCTGCAACTGCACATCTGTTAAGTTGATTTTGATGCTCTGATAATTTATTGTTCGTGAATATTTTGATAGACTAGAATTAGCATCAGCAGAGTGGAATTTAATCTCTGTGCATTTATGTATTTGATCCTCTGGTGTCAAATCCTCGTTTTTTTTTCCATCTTGGAAGCTTCTTTGCCTAGCCTAAGTGGATTCTTCGCATTGTCACAGGAGGACCAATTTGTAAAAGGTGCTACAGAGATCCGGCAGCGGCATTTTTCTTCTTTTGCGAGCATGGTTGAAGCTGAATTTTCAAGGAAGCTCCACGACAAGGACCTGGAGATCGAGTCTATAAACCGGAAGAACAGAGAGCTCGCCGACCAAATCCGACAGGCCGCCGTTGAGGCTCAAACATGGCAGCAGCGTGCCAAGTACAATGAATCAATAGTGCACGCTCTGCAGAGCAGTCTACAACAGCTGATGGATCAAGGTGCTGTTGCTGCTGCAGCTAACCATGGCAGGGAAGGGTGCGGTGACAGCGAAGTTGTTGATTCTGCTACATCCTTTGGTCTTAATTCTGTCATGGATGGTGGCGACCGTTGGCAGATGTCTTTGAGGAGGGCTTGCAAAGCTTGTAAAGGGAGGGAGTCGCGTATGCTTTTGTTGCCCTGCAGGCATTTGTGCTTGTGTAGGAGTTGTGATGGAATGGTGGATGTCTGTCCTGTTTGCTTTATTAGGAAAACTGCGAGTGTGGAGGTCAACATGTCATTGTAATGTTAGTGAGGGGGGAGAGTGTAGCTGGTGGAACCTTCCTTCTTCGTTGAGTAAGACTCAAGATTAGTTTTGTGCAACTGCGCCACCTTGTTTGTACCTTATCGTTTTTTTTTTTTTTGGTTTGACTTATCTTCTTTGTCTGAAGCAGGTAGGAAAATCACTGGCAGAATGTAATATAGTTCTTAATGCTTTAATGCATGAAATGAAAGGAATCCATGATGTGGATGATATGATTAATAATAATAATAATAATAATAATATATTGATTTAATTATTAAGAGTAATTTTAACGTATATTTTTATTCACTAGTGTAAATGTATGTGCATTTTTATGAAAATTGTTAAAATTTAAAATTAAATTATGATATGTTATATCAGTGACATTAAATATTAGATGAATATTAGTATGCTCTTAAATTATTTATATATAATTAATAGACATTTAAATTTCTATTATTCTTCGAATATATTCATTAAGGATAGATAATGAAGCATGTTTATAATGTGGATAGATTATTACCTGCGGAGATGGACACAAATAATCGGTTGATTTTGTCTTTGTGAACAGTAAAAGCGCAGTAAACTGTACTGCACAAACATGAAGGATAGATAACGAAGCGGGTTTATATAATGTGGAGAGATTATTAACTACAAAGCATCTTTGTTCTGAAGAAACTTAAATAATTTAGTCTAAAATACAAGACCTAACATGATATTCAATATTTTGAATAATAGTAAGCACTCCTTTTTGTGACCCATGGATGAATGGGGGCTCCTTTCTTGAAAAATTTGGGCCAAAAGTGATTAAATGGTTCAACTGTAACATTGAGGCTAAGGTGGGGAAATTTATTAACAACGCTAATTGGTTCCTCCTCAAATGTCAACCCCACCCCTATCCCCTTAACTTATTTTAAAAAAACCCATACACACATATTGCTTCATGTTAAGTATAAATTATGTATCATTTATTATGTTTAAATTAAGTTAAAATATTTTATTTTAATTGTGTTTTGTAGAAAATGTACATAAAAAAGTAAAAAAAAAAAAAAATTGCTGACCAGTATCGCAATGCCATCAAATAAAGCACCACATCATTATGATCGTCAATGTTGAGGTGCCTAATTCAGACATTGCAGAACTAATTTTTCTATTTTCTAGCTTCAAAGCGACACTAAGGTTAGTGCTGATGCACCCAAATTCAACACCGCAGTGCTGGAGCCTTGAGAACATGAGCACGAAGCTCATAGCCTTGCAATGCCTCAGTGTAGAAAATCACATTCAAGTGACGCATCACTCATATTCCGGAGTGTCATTGTGGAGCAATTGCCGAGATAAAAAGCCACACAAACTCAACCAAAAGGCGTGCCGATTCTAGGGGTGTCAACTTTTGACCCGACCCGAAAACCCGACCCGGAAAATCCGGGTTGGACACGACCCGTTTAATAAACGGGTCGGGTTCGGGTTCGCAGATCTGACCCGTTTGAAAAAACGGGTCGGGTTCGGGTTGACCCGGCAACCCGCCGGTCAACCCGATAACCCGTTTAACTTAAAAATTTTTGAATTCCCGCAACTGGCGCAACCTAGCCCGCTGCTGCCCCGCGCGAACCCGCCGTCTCTTCGAGTAACGCCGCTGCCCCGCGCGAATGGCGAACCCGCCGTTGCTTCGCGTAACGCGCGCTGCCCCGCCGCTGTTAGCCCGTGCCCCCACTGCCACGCCGTCGCTTCGCGTAACGCGCTGCCACCATGCCGCCGTCTCTCCGCGTGCCGCGTGCTGCACTGCCGCGCCGCGTGAACGTGCTGCCGTCTCTCCGCGTGCGCTCCGGCTGCCGAAACTGCTCCAGCTGCCGGGTCGCGGGTCGGGTCGGGTCAACCCGGCAACCCGGCCGGGTCGGGTCCGGGTTGAAATGTCCGACCCGTTTGCAAAAACGGGTCGGGTCCGGGTTGACCCGTTTACATCCGGGTCGAGTCGGGTTCGACCCGAACCCGACGGGTTGACCCGAATTGACACCCCTAGCCGATTCAACCATTAATTATGCCAAGTCATCCAGCGCCGCAGCGAAGCAAGCATTATAGCGCTGAGGCACTAGTTCATTTTATACCCTATAGTGTCACCTTGTCGAGCACCACAGCGCCATAGTCCATCCCTCTACTTCCTATAAATAATTTTTTAATTATATTATTTAAAGAGTTTGATCATGAGCAAAAATTTGTAATTCTTAGTGTGTTTCTTTAGTACCATCTTAGAGTAAAGTTTAAGGGAGACTAGAGAAGTGTAAGATACTTGTATTGTGAGATCTTAGCCTGTACTGTGAGAGCAACTCTATTGTTAGAGAAATGAGTGTAGAAGATCAATTGATCATTATGGGTAATAGTTTTCTTATTACTTATATTGTATCTCTTCTATAAATGAATGAATTGAAAATGAATTTGTTTGTTGCATCTTTCATGTCTGATTATATTTCTTGTTTTGGGCTAATGGTGCAAAAGTATAGCAAGTGTTAATGTAGACTCTTGTGTCTTTAATGGAGATATAGATGTTTTCAATATCTTCCGTTTTTTATTTAATGCATATAATGATCATGTGTGTAATTAATTTTAGGGTGATGATGTTGAACTGTGGCTTTTAATTTTAGTAATAAATTATATTGATTTTTTTTTAAAATTTTGATGGCAATATAATAGTGTTGCATTTTGTAATCTCAAACAACAAATAAATGCCCGGTGTGGCGGTGTGGCCCACTTTAAATAAATAAAAAAAGTTGGATTGGAACGCGGAACTTCACGACAAGAAATGGTCTTTCACCGGGTCCAAACCTGATCCTTGCGTCTTTTGAGGCGGCGAAATTTTTATCATTGAGTATTTGCAATAGAAAAATTTAAATTGCGGTATCTAACCCTTTCATGGAATTTTGTTAAAATTTCCTATACAACAGAAATTACGAGCAGACAAGAGGAGAGAAGTTGTGAGCGTGAGCAGACAAGAGAAGAGAGAAGTTGTGAGCGTGAGCTTCAAACCTGAGATTCTAGGGGCGGAAATATGGCTTTGGAGAAGGCAAAGGAGATAGTTTCTTCATATCAAGTCGTCGTCTTCAGGTCGATCTCTTGTGCGAATGTTAACTTCCGATTTTTTCGTTCTTTTGTCCAGGGTTTCCAGATCTATTTGTTCCCCTTTTAGTAACCTTAGATGATTGGGAATCACTGATTCCATACCTCTGTTCGTTGACCAGTTATAGATTCTGTATGGATGTAAAAGTTGAATTTGAAGTCCGAAATTGTTTAATCCTACTTATGAAACATATTTGACACAATTGTCTACATATAGACTTAAGTTATACTTTAAAGTACTTAATCCACTATTTTTTTTGTTAATCTTGCAATATAAATGTCTAATATATGTTGTGTATCAGTTAGCAAAATTTAGCAAAAATAATTGCTTTTAGTTTTCTTTTATAGTTAGCTCCAAATGCTAGAGAGGGAAGCAAGAGAGTTTTGTGACAACCTTCCGTCGGTAAATTTCTACGAGAGGCTTAAATTGTTGGAATTTGTAGCAAGAAATGATTTATTGCAAAGCAAAAAATAAAAAGATGAGAGAAGAGATTTGAATGTCTTCTCCGAACAACTAATGCAAAACAAATATTAAGTTATTGATCACCCATCTTACTGTCTTTTTGAAACTGACACCCGAACATTGATGATCACTTTCTCTATGTTCAAACTCTTCTAGCATTAATTATTGTCGAATATTTTGTCATAATATAAAATTTTGAAGCCTAATTTTTATCCTATGAAGAAAATGTGCTTTGCATACCTAGTTGTGGGTCAAACTTTGCGATAAAGTTATTTGTAGGGGTTGAAATGAGGGATAGGAGCCTTCTTTATGTGGTTTGGGGCGGTGCCCCTATTGACATATATTTATTAGTGAAATCTATAGCGGTGATATCCTGATGTAGCCATCAATTGGATGATGCTATATAAAGTTATTTTATTTTTTGTGTGTTGATCTTTTTTTTTTTCATGTTTTATATTTTTTTGCTCTTTTTATTTCTGTAGACTCCAATTTTCAAGCACCCAATTTATGACATAAAAGGGATGAAAGAGGAGTTGAGCTTCTCGATCAAGTAACTCAATGAAGCGAATTGGAACCAGTATAGGCATGTGCCCCTAGTGCCCATACTAGATTTTCTCTTGGCTGAATGATGAGATTATTCCGTCACTAGCCATTGCTATTTATCACAATTAAAAAGATAATCATCTTAAAACCTCAAAAGTCTAATATCATTATTATATTGTTGTCCAGGTTATTATTTTTAGTTTAGAAGGGTGAACCAATATTGGCGATAAATTATGTACTACCAATAGTTTCACATGGTATATATCCAAATATCTCTCCAAGTCTTTCTTATGCATTTTGTTCAATACATTAATTGTCATATTCAAGTCAAAACATCAAGGATTAGCCTTAAGCCCATATCTTGTCGCTTTAGTCATGGATGTTCTCACTAGACATTTGCAAGAGGTTGTACCCTAGTATATGCTTTTTGGCGATGATATTCTTCTTGTTGATAAGATTAGAGAGGGAGTTGAAGCTAAACTTGAATTATAGAGGTCAACCTCAGTTTAAAGGTTTTTGTTTGAGTAGATCTAAAACTAAATATATGGAGTATAATTTTAGTAGTAATAGCTCTAGTGCGTGGATTGTGATTTTGGGCGATCAAGTCATTAATAAGAGTACATATTTAAGATATCTTGGATATTGTTCAGAGTGATGGTGAAATAGATGGGGATATTATTAGTAGAATTCAAGTTGGATGGTTGAAGTGGAGGAATGCATATGGCTTGTTGTGTGATAGAAAAGTCCCCTTCAAACTTAAGAAAAAATTCTATAAGATGGTGGTAAGACCTGCAATGCTTTATGGTGTAGAATGTTGACCTTTAAAAGAGAAGCATAATATTAAGTTAAGTGTTGCAGAGACGAGGATGTTCAAGTGGATGAGTGGCTTTACTCTTAGAGATATGATTCAAAATAAGTTTATATGTGAAAAGGTTGGAGTAGCTCTAGTGGAAGATAAGATTAGAGAGAGTCGCCTTAGATGATTTGGTCATATAAAAAGGCAACCTTCCGATAACCAGTTAGGAGAGTTGATGTATAAGATTTTGTTTATGTTAAGAGAGGTTGAGATAGATCTAAAAATGCTTGGTTAGAAAATTTTAGAAATGACCTTTTTTTATTAGATTTAAATGAAAATTTGACTCTTAACAATACACAATAGGGAAAAATAATTCATGTAGCCGACCCTACGTAGTGGGTTGAAGGCTTGATGATGATGTTGTTGTTGTAGTTGTTGCATTTATTCGGTAGCCTATATGAATAGGTATTTTTTTTTTTTTTTTCATTCAAATTGTTATATTTGGAGGAGCTTACCAAGGATAGCAATGAGGAAAATGAGGGTGGCTAAGTTGGAAACGAAGAAAAATGAGAGAAATTGTGATGTTTTGAGGGGCACCTCATCCCCTTAGATATTAAATGTCATTCCTATAAGAATACCATGAACTCATTTGTTGCGAGTTCAATGGATTGACTTTTAAGTTGAATTTGGTGATTATAACCCCTTTGTTTCCTCATATTGTAGCATGATTTCTGCAATAAATCCTTACCATTTTAATCAGCTCCACATTGTTGTGTTGAGTATTAACCTATTAATAGTAGGGGAATTATGATCTTGTTAACATTTTAAGTGAGTTATTGATGGCATTAAATCAAATCTAACTTAGTAAGATTTGCTAATAAATGAGATATTGAAAGAAGTAACAATTGCTAGTATGTTTGTTCTTCTAATTTCATCTTGGATGGCAGTTATATGGCCTGAATTTGTTCGTGAATGACAACTAACCTAACTAGTTGGTGATTGCCAAGTTAAAGCTAGGAAATCGGGTAAGGTTTGAGTGAATATGAAGAGTTAATAAAAGACTTTAAAATGAGTAAAAATACCCCCACAACATCCAATATAGGGGCTGTTTGGTTGCCTGAAAAGAAAATGCAGTGTAAATTAAATACAATGTAAAATAAATGTAGTGCATTCCGAATACTTTAAGCCTGTTTGGTTGTCTGTAAATTAAACACAGGAGAATTGTTTCTCTTATTTGGTTAGGTATATCCAGAGTAAAGTAAAAGCATTTTTTTTTAATTATTTATTTTTGACATTACAACTAGTGTATTAATAAAAGCATTGTATTTATAATAATTAATATTATTTGGTGTTATAAAATAAAATAAGTGTATTCATTTATTGCACGATCTTATTATAATTTTTTTTAATATAAGATATAGAGATATCCCCAAACAAAAAGTCATTTAAACTAGGGGAAGAATCACAACTTCCCCAGCAAGAACAGGAAATCATGAAACAAAAAGCTAAGAAGCCAACAAGTAAACGACTTGTAGAAGCTATAGAACCGACACAACCAGAAGAGGAAAAAGAAGCAGAAAATGGGCTAGACCAATCCAAAGAAAAGGAGGTAGAGAGGGGAAAGATGCGCAGAATGACAACTTATGAAGAAAAAAGAGAGCAAGAATTTCAGATCTCTGTAGAAGGTCATGACCATGAGATTATTACGAAGTCACAGGAGCCAGAAAAACAAGAAGAACCAATACTAAATGAGTCGAACACTTTAGAGAAAGATTCTAGTTAAACCAATGCTAAAACTAGCATTGGGGTTACCATATGAAACTCCTGATATAATAGACTTTAGTCCACTAGAAGAACAAGCGCTCCCAACTTCTAAGTCACAAAAAACTATAGGGACTCCAAAAAGACAAGAAAGTTCACGGAAAAAAGAATCAGAAGAATTTGAGTAATCCATAGCAGAGCCAGCATTTAAAGAACAAAAAATAAAACCCTAAACATCACTAGAAGAACAAAAGCATGATTTACCAGAACTGAAACAATGGATTCATGGATTTAAGGAAGATGAAGATCACCAATTGAAGGATACAAATAGAGAGGCATTCGAAACAAGAGAGTCAATGAAGCCAAAGAAATTGTCACTAAATCTTCAGAAACTAAAAACAGAGAAGCCAACATTGAAGGCACCTAAAGATAGGTCGAAAGCTACAGATCTAATAAAAACGGTAAAAGAAGACAAAAGTAGAAACAAAGTTACATCAACCAGAAGAACACGAGAAAGAAAATGAATAGCATGAGCAAGATTTGAAGAAACAAGAGAAAACTGTAGTAAAATTACATGTGAAAAGCCCAAAGCTGTTGAATATGCAGCAAAGGAAGAACTGAAACAACAGATTTGTGAACTTCAGGAAGATAAAAAACAACTTCTTTCGCAAGAACAAGTAATAATGAAACAAAAAGCAGAGAAGCCAACAAAAACAGTACATAAACAATTTGAAGAAGCTACAGAACCAGCACAATCAGAAGATGAAGAAAAGATGCAAAACATCCTTCTTTAACTGGTTTTCAAGAAGGCAAAGGGCTTGAGTATCCTTCGGCGCTGACCAGTTCGACGAGGTCGACCCCATCGAAGCTCACAAGAAATCCTCCTCCTTTAACTGGTTCTTCTTCGCCTTGACCTTATGCATCTGCATCAACATAACCCTCATCGCCTACGTTTTCGAAACCATTGCGCGGGAGGCTTCTCTTCTCCCTGCATGATCTCGCCTTCACCGACTTCAACGCAGCGAGGTGCGCGACGAGGGAGTGGTTGTCATGGCGGAGAGAGTTTACCAAAGGTTCAGCCTCGAACGATGGTTTTGCGCCAGAGGATTTCTAACCCTCTCAATTTGAGCGGGTTTCGAAGTCGCACGAAGTGCCCGTCACAATACACCGCTGATTCTTCGGAGGAATTACTTATGTTCCGCTCAAAACAAAACAAACGACCTAATTTATGAAATGCACGTAAATACATTACTTTACCCTCCTAATTCTGCATACCAAACAGCCCCGTAGAGAAAAGGATATTCCTTTTCACTATTTATTTATAATGCTCAGAGGAATATAAGGAAGGCTACACTAAAAAATTGAAAAAAACTAGTTTATGAAATGACTGCTATAGACCGACACAGACATGTAGCTTAGCTAGTTGAACTACATTTGGATCCTTGCCCTTGATGTCACGCTTTCCTTTCAAACAAGTGTCTTGGGTGAGTCTTCAAGGGAGAGTGTTTTTGTGCAAGTCTTTTGGATCCGATGTATAGTATGAGTTTTTTTGGATGCATAGATGAGTCCCTATAGGTAATATTTATACCTATAGGTGTGAAGGATGAGTTCCCTTGTATGTAATAGTTGGAAATCTAGAACTGACCCAATCAAGGAAATCATAGCCATGGTCTTTAGAGGAGTGTGCCTCCTATACCTTGACTAAGTATGCCATTGGTAGGCAGATGGCTCTGAATGCAGGTTGTTGCTACGAGTGAGCAGGTCTTATTAAGGCAAGTGACCCTCTAGGCGTTGACGGATCTAGACAAGTACTTCGATATAGCTCACCGAGGAGGAGGATGTTGTGATATGACCTACCAAGGTGAGTCTTTGTACCACGATCTCTGTGAAGGAAAGTGGTATTTGACCTGTAGGCTGGTGTGTGCCAGCATTCTGTAAGGTTCTATTTCTCTCAGGCGAGCACCTTCTTCGTGATGTGACTACCTTGATAGAGCTCTTTGATTGGAACCTATTAGGTATCTGTGGGTTACTTACATTGACATGTTCGAGTATACATTTAGTTTCCTAATTCATTTGATCCCTTAAAAGACAAGCTAGAAAAATGACTAGTGAATTATAGACGAGCATTTATTATTTTCACCTAACATTATAAAGGGAGTGAAAATTACTATCCTATCAATTATTGTGGCCTCGGGTGTCACACTTCTTTTATATAGATTTCTCATTATGATTTTGATTTGACCATTTGCATTATTTCTGCCTATAAGTAATGGTAGTTGGGTACGGTGCAACCAAACTCTTTCATTTCAGCTCCCCAATGTTGGTAACTAACTCGGTCATCATGGTTGACTTTAATTCTTCCAGGCTTGCTAATGCGATCCCTAAGAGGTTGAAGAAGGCTATCCTCTACGAACATAAATTGGGGGGGAGTAAGGAGAAGAAAGTTCGCTTGCAAGCAAGAAGTAGATGATGTCCATAGAAGCATGTAGGCCCATTAGTCTGGAGTTGAGTGAGTCAATGGTACCTATGTCAAAAGAAACTAAGGTGATGGAATTGAGCATGGTCGTGGCGGTAGGGAAAATCTTGGAGAGGGTAGTCCTATTTTCAAAATTGGGTGACTTGCCTCTTGCTGTGAGGCATGCAAGCAGAGTCTCCATTTTGCCAGCGATAGTAGGTGTGGTCTTTGAAGTGGTGACTCCTATGGAAGTGCACTGAATCCTGCTCTAAAAATGGTGCCAATTCTTGCTCTGGAAGTAGCACCAACTCCTCCTGAAATGACATTGACTCCTATTTTAGTCTAGCTCACAGGTGGTCTATTTGAAGGTAAGTGGAGTTCCTTTTAAACTTGTGAGAAATTTATATATGGAGGTTGAATGTCATCGGCCTCGAGGGAGCTAAGAATCCACTCGACCTTTGGGGAGTTCTTAATACACCCACTAAGCGAGTTTGAAGTGTTGACGTTAATGTAGTGGCCTCTTGGCTTGTATACTAGGACAGTGAACTTACACGATAGATTGTTAGAGATCCCTTTGCGTCTTTTGGATAAAGAGCTTTCTTTCCTTGATGCTTTCCTCTTTACCATAGGTGTGGCTCCACTGGTGGTGAGTAATGCATGCTAGTGCATGCTATATTTAGTAGAGGTCCAATTCGCAACAAAGGCAACTAAAGTCTCAGAGGGCAAGCATGTTGAGGAGATAACGCCACCATCCTCAACCTAGGAACTACTTATTGCTCCACCCATGGCTACTGTAGCAATTCCTATTCTCCTTTCTTAACAGGTAACCTCGTCATTGAAGTCCTTGATTAGGGCCTGCTTACCTTGGGCACCCTTGTTGAGCGAGTAGTTTGGTGAAGCATATTCTCAACATCCAAGTCATGCATGGAGAAGGACCTTGGGCCTCATAGAGGGCAATTTGATCGAGTTATAAGGTCTCTTTATAGCATAAGTGTTAGAGCTCTACGACAAGGTAGTGGCAGCTCTCTGCTTCCTTGACCGACAAGGTAGAGTCATTTTATTTTCGAGGAGTGCTTCATCCTACAATACTTAGCGAAGAAAGGAGTTGTGCCTCTCGAGCTTTAATAAAATCATTTATGTAGAATTTTTCTTGGGGATGAGTAGATTCTGCACTTTTTGTAATAGAAAATTTGTATTGTGTGGTAAAAAATTATTCCAAGTAATAAGGTTTTTAGGTTCCTGTATACACTTGTGGCGAATTATAGATTTTCTTTACTTCGTTTTCAATTTCACCTCATCATTATGATTGTGTGAACTTTTGAATGAAGCGGATTCTTTATTTTTTTATATTTTTTGTTGAAGGTGAGGTAATTTCTTGAGTTTAGTAATAACATTTTGTTGGGCGAGTTAGGAGGTTGATTTGAGAACAACATGTAGTGAAGAAGTTGATGGAAATTCTTCATGAAGCAAGTCGAGGATGATTGTTTGGCTTCCTTGGTTATTGGGACTTATGTTCTTTCCATGAGAGCGGATTTGTGTAGGCTCACTGAGGGGAAAATCAACAAATCATTTTGCAATGATGAACATATGGTGTAATTTGGGGCATTAATGACACATGTGATTGAAGTCTCAAAATTTGAGTCACTACCCCCTCTATAAATACCTCCTCACCTTGCAAGGAGGGGCACTATGTTTGTGGTAGAATAGTTGGCCTCCTCCATGCGAGGTCTTTTAAGTCTAGCTTCCTACGATGTCTTAGCTCTATCTCCTCCAAGGAGGATAGGCACCGTCCGGACGATGCAGAAGGCACGGGCAAGAATGGGCTCATTCCCTTGATCCTCTTGTGGGCTCCAAAAATTTACGCCCCGGCCTCTCCGTGGCCCCCTTTCTTTTTTTTCGGGTCGTCGATGAGAGTTTTAACACTTAAGTTCTGAGGCAAATTTTTAGAAGACAGATTGAGTTTTCCATAAGACATTACCCAGATATTTCACCCTTATTTTGTGAGGACGTCATGATCTGAGGTCAAGTTTCCTATAGGCGCAAACCCTTATAATTAATTACCCCTCCCGATAATGAGAGAGAACTTTCGATTAAGGCTAGTCGTAGAATAGATACATAGTATCCATAGATACATAGTATCTAGCGTATAATAGCAGCATAATTTAGTATTTGAAAATTGAAACTTATGTCACCTCGCACTTAAAGCAGATGGTGGGGGGGATGATAATAATTATCTCTCCTGGTAATTAAAATTTTTTATTTATTTAAGATTAATTGATAGATATACACTAAGTACTAAGAGTATAATAACAATGAATTTGATATTAAGATTTGAAATTTACCATCTTGTTAAAGAGAATGATAGAAGAAATTATACGAACCCAATCAAGATCTCATGATTCCATTATCCCAGGATATCATGGTATCTTGTTTACTTAGATGCGGTAGTCAACCCAACTTAACTGAATAATCCTTATCGGCAGGAATAGGTTGTTTCATTCAAGGGTACTTTATGGACCTGAGATGAATGCTTGTATAATAAGATAAATCTGAGTCAGCCCTAGCTGATCGAGGGTTTTTATGCCATATCAATTGCAATCTTGATTCGTTATTCAAAGAGCTTCTAGCCATTATGGAACTTGTAGACTTTAGCTATGATGGTAATTTGTTAGTGCCCATTTGCGACAAAATTGTCTAGTCAAAAGGTATGTTACACGTCTTCAATGACAGAAGATTGTTTGAGAATTAATTTTAGCGATACATTCGATAAGACATTCTTTTTTTGTGAGTTAATATTATTCTTAAACTTATCATCCTTGATAAATGTTCGTGGAATGTGAATTTATTTTGCTTTAAGTATGGAATAATAAAAATTGTTTAAATAATTTAAATTGTTGTAAAATTTTGAACTTTTTTAATCGGAATTAGGGTATGAAGAAATTTATTTTGATATTTAAAGGCTTTTTTAAAATAAGATCACTGCATATTCTCAAATTTTACATTCGAGTATTTAATACATTTGTCAGAGTATATTAGGGGTTTTGACTTTCTTTTTAAATGAAGTGCATGATTTTCAATACAAAGCAAAATTTGAGTTTTTTTAAGCCCATGTAGCATTCTAGGATCCTAGATTAAAAAAATTGATAAATTAGTCAGGGTATATACTGGTATTTTAAATTTTATTTTAGATAGCATGTATATTTTTCGATGCATCTACATAATGCATTTGCACCCTTTTCAATTGTTGACCCCTACAACAAAACCCATGAATCTTAAATTTGATAAAGAGAATTCAATTCGAATGTGGATTGCGTTGGATTTTGTTATGGAATGGTTGAGGAAGCCATCAAATGAGCCTCGGACAAGTTGGTTACATAAACTTTTCTCTTCTGTCTATAGTGGGTCATGGTGGTATGTGAAAGACAACGCTCTTACAACATAGTTATGAAGATGAAATGACAAAGGAATTTGATTTTAAAATGTGAGTTGGTGTTGCCAACAACTATGATGTGAAAAAAAAAAAAATCATTGCAGATATTTTGGAATCTCTTAAGAAGGAGAGGCTTCATATGGAGACATTTGAGGCATTTCAAGATAGTTTTCGGATTGAGATAATGTCCAAAAAAAGTCCTTACTTGTGCTGGATGACATTTGGGAGAATGATAAAAATAGGATAAAAGCAAACGGGAGAAGGTGCTCGTCCTTTGGCTTACGGAAGTTTGGGAAGTAAAATTTTGGTAACAATTCGAACGGACTCAGTTACACTAATATTTGCAAAGGTAATTAAAAGAGAGGAGAAAATGATTAAATTAGGGGGCCTAGAAGATGACGAATATTTACTACTTCTCAACTCGCATGCACTTGCTGATAAGAAGAATCCTAATGATTATAAAAGATTAAGATCCACTACTAGAGAGATGATTAAAACGCTTTTTGGATCTCCATTTGTTGCAAAGGCCATCGGTGGTGTCGTGAATTCCCAGGCAATTTAAAAAAAAAATGATATAAAGGCCAGCGTTACGACGGAAACGAGCTCTCGAAAAATGCTCAGACGACATCCGATTGACAAACGGACAGCGCCATGGCGTCCGGAACGTCGTCGACATTCAGAAAATATATTTTATTTGATAAATTTGAATCATCTGAGATGGTGGTGAATTTTTAGGTGATGCAAATATGATATAAAGGCCTGCGCTACGACGGAAATGAGGCCTCGAAAATGCCCAGACGACATCCGATTGACAAACGGACAGCGCCATGGCGTCCGGAACGTCGTCGACATTCAGAAAATATATTTTATTTGATAAATTTGGATCATCTGAGATGGTAGTGAATTTTTAGGTGATGCAAATATGATATAAAGGCCTGCGCTACGACGGAAATGATGCCTCGAAAATGCCCAGATGACATCCGATTGATGAACGAATAGCGTCATTGCGCCCGGAACATCCCCAACATTGAGAATACATATTTTATTTAATAAATTGGATCGTCTGAAGCGTTGAAAAATTTCAAAGGATGCTCAAATATAATGTAAATGCATGCGCTATGAAAGAAGCGAGGCCTCGACGATGCTCAAATGACCTCCAATTGATGAACGGATAGCTCCATTGCATCCAGAACGTCGTCGACATTAGAAATATATATTTTATTTGATTAAATTTGATCGTTTAAGGCGGTGTCGCAAATGTCAAAGGCGATCTAGATATATTGCGAAGACATGCGTTACGAGATAAATGAGGCCTCGACGACGCTCGAATGACGTCCGATCGCAAAACGGACAGCGCCGTTGCGATCGGGACATCGTCAATACCCTAAATAAACTACCCATTAGTCTAATTTTCATGTTTGACAAATTTGACACGCTAAACTAGACAATCTACACATATTTCGAGGTAACGCACACGTACTCCAAGAGAAATACACGCATTTCAAGAAATTACACAAGTCGAGATTCATTTCATCGGCTGATGCATCATAGATATTCTTGATGAAGACTATTACTAATAATAGAAAATCATCATTAACAACACAGATGAATCTAACCAAAACAATGTAAAGTCAAATGAAATGTCAAAATCTCATTAATCTCACCTCGTATCTTTTCGGATCTCTGCTATGATTCCCAGATTTACGCTGCTTAATTCGCGTCTAAGTCCTGCAGAGCCTGTGCCTCGATTGCCGCTTTGCTAATATCGTTAAAATGAAATGGACAGACTCATTTGTGTGTTCTGATCTTCCAGGAGAAAGCTACTATCCACAGAAGATTTCCACTGTTTTAAGCTCCGTCGAGCCGATCCTTTTCCCACGATCGTTCTCAGCCCCGTTCGTCCACGTCAAGAACCAAGCAAGACGTTTTCAAATTCCTACAGCCCTCTTGTCCGTCCCCTTCGCGTGCTCCTACTCCGTTCCTGAGCAAACCTCTGGCTTCACGCTCCTCCCTTTATAGAGCAAAGCCCAACTCTTTAACTAACATTTCAGCAAAATCCCTTGTAAGGCTCAACGCATCATCCACTCTGCCTCCATTCACGTGAGCCCCTTCCTTCACTGTGCTTTTCCTTTTCCATTTCACAAGAAGACAACAGAGCTTGCTTTCATTTTACTTTTCATAGAGTAGTCAAATCCCACCAAAAAAAAAAAAAAGAAAGAAAGTAAGATTTTTTTTTTAAAAAGAGTTTGCTGAAGTGAGCTGTAGTGTTCTTATTGGTTCATAGCTTTAATTTTGGCATTATCATCATTGCTAAGTTAGACATGCATGCATGTATATTTATTCATGTGTTTTAAAAAAAAAAAAGTCTACAGCAGTCTTCGAATGTTGCTACAGCTTTTCTTTTATGATTTTGTACTCTTTGCTCTCTTTTACAAAGAATTTCCTGTAGCTCCACTACAAGACAAACTTCACCTGAGCATTAGACAATCTCATTTCCTCTCCCATTAAACCAGCCCATACCACTATCCCAAAGCCTATCTACCTGACTCGATCCGAAATCCACATTTCGAAAAAAAAAAAAAAATCTTTTTTTTTGTTAACAGTGAGTTTACTTTAATGTTTGTATATTTAGTTTTATTTATTCTTATTCTACTACAGCAATTAGTAGTCATCCTTAACGTGGTTAGTGCCTTTGATGTCTTCATTAACAGATGTTACCATTTGTGCCGTTTAGCAACTAATACCATTCATGTGTGTAACTGACATGTCTGATATAAATGTGTTATTAAAGTATGCCGTCATATTATTTTTGTATGCAGAAACATATCGTTAAGGTTCTTAGTTAAGATTATTGTATGCATATATATACTTTTGTTTGTATATTTTCATATGAATGTATGCCTCATATGTACATGTGTTTATGAGAAGGTAGTCAAAAAAAAAAAGGGATGCATGAGGTTTCAAAAAAAAAAAAAAAGTGGAGAAGAGCATTTTAAAAAAAAAAAGAGAAAAAAAGAAGAAAAGAGAAGAAAAGAGAAAAAAAAAGAGAAAAAAAAGAAAGAAAAGAAAATTTTTGTCTCGACTTTTGAACCCTTGTTTGCTCTCTTACCTCGGCATGCGTGTCGAGTCGGTGGTCTGCCTATACACGCTTTTCTTAGCGTGGTGGAAGGGGCAACCGGCGCGACACCCACGACAAGGTAGGCGAGCGATCCTCGGTTCCAAATCTCTTCTTTGGAGTTCGTAGCGCACCGGAAAACCGCCTATACACGCTTTTCTTAGCGTGGTGCGATGGGAACCCGGTGCGACGCGTACGACGAAGGAGGGATATCCATAAGTACCCGCTTGCGGGGAAATAACTGCTTTTCTTGTAGAACATTTTCAAAAAAAAAAAATACTTTTTTGCAAAATACCCATACACGCTTTTCTTAGCGTGGTGGGGGATCGAAAAATACACGGCCGCGGTGTCCTCGAAAGAGGGCATCTACCATACACGCTTTTCTTAGCGTGGTGGGAAAGGCCCAGTTTTTCGTAGTTTTCCCCTAAACGGGAGAGACGCCGGAAGGCTGTTGAAATTTTGGGTGAACATAATGCTTAATTTGGACTTAAGTGAACTCAAACTCAAATCATTATTTGAACAATTTGGACATTAATTTGCACTTGCAAGGACTACAGGGGACTCGAATGAAGGGAAGAGGCTCATCTTGAGCCTGAACTGAACTTGGACTCGGACTTGAACTAAATGGACTTAAATAAATTCAAACTAATTTAAAAAAAAATTTAAAGCTTGATTTGGACTCAAGCAAAATGATAACAAAAATGAACTTGCAAACGATCATCAATATGAAGAAAATGGAGAGTGTAATTAAATGCTCATGATTGACAATGTAAATCTTAACAAGCAAAGTGAAAGAAAATTGCAAAAGTTAATGATTTGATTACAAAGCAATGATGTGAGCTTTCAGATCAAACTAATTAACTCATAACATAAGATTTGATTCATCTTTGAGCAAAGTTCATGAAATTACAAGGCATGTGACAAACTATTTCCAAATCATCATGCATGTTGGAAATAATATGTGGAGGCAAGGAGTATAACTTTCATACAAGCAAAAAGCTATACATAAGTGATTTGCAAACTTTGGCATGAAAATAACAATTGAGTTGCAAAGAATTGTTGCAATTAAAATGAAAATATTGATGAATAAGCTACATTCATCATACAAATTGCAATGAATTTTTGAGAACAAAGAAATGATTAATGTAGCTTGTTTATAAGGAGCACAAAAATTTTGGAGGTATGTTTTGATTATAAAGCCATCATATGATGACTTTAGAACAAGCATAGAATGGTAATTGCAATCATAATTATTCAAATAAGGATCAAATGAAATGCTTGTAAGCAACAATACAAGAACTTTCAATTGAATATTATGATAGCCACTTTGGTCTTTTAAGCTCATCCAAATGAATATCATGTAATCAAATGAGGATTGATGCACAATTTAATTATGAACCTTAGCATGATATTTTTGGATGACTATATTTGACTTGGAAGAGTCATATGAATTGGAATAAAATATTGGTGATAATATCAAATTCCTTACACTTTGTTGTTAATCACATTTGAAGGATAAGAACTTGCAAGTGTAACTTATTTGCAAATAATGAGAAGATTATGGAGGATATGATTTGGTCATAAAATCATGGCTTGAATTCTTTGTAGCTTGATAACATGTTTGCAACATTAATTTATTTCTAAGAAATGATCAAGATGGGTATGTATAGTTTGATCATAATATAGATAAATGTTGCAAATTAACCATATAAAGACAATATTGAGGGATTATCACATATGTACTCATCATTCAAGCAAGTGCATTACCCTCCTACAAGCTACTATAAATTCTCTTTATGAGTACAACATAACGCTCACAAATAAATATATATTATGTGCAAAAAAGATCTGCAATACATACATTCTCTTTACAAATACGGATGTATGTATAATATGCCACTTATGGGTAGATGCAGAAGGACTTCAGTAAATACAGTATCCTGAAGTCAATTTCAGCCTATAAATGAAGACATCTACCTACATACATGTAGCAGTTGCTGGTGTACTTAAAAGATCAACAAAATGCATGGAGAATACAACAAGTGCAAGCATATACAAGTATAAGGCAGGAAACCCGTTAGGGTACTACATTCCACCTGTAAAAAGCAATGAGTAGTGCACGACAGTCTACCTGTACGAACGAACAACTCTATTCAGAAGCTGCTACGCCACGCCACCGGAGCCGCAACTTCTATACAAACAGACAGAAGGCGTCTACAAATATTTTCAAAAATATCCTTACACGTGCACCGTAGCTTGTATACACATAGGTACACTAAAGGGGTACACTAAAGGGAAAAGTATAATCTAAAACCCGCATGGGCCCCGGCGAGCGTGTTATTGGTACACACGTGACGTCTAGGGATGCTGCGCGGGTCAACAAGTGAATTCAGATTCGAACCCGATCCTCTTATGCGGATCAATAGGAGTCGACAAGGTTCGAACCTTCAAATAAATACACGGTTGTGTCAACTGGCGTATTTATTTTAATCCATTTAGATTAGGCCTTCAAGGCCTATAATCAAGAGAATTCACTGATAAAGGCATGAAGCCTATAAGAAACTCGATCCTCTGTCGACAGCTCGATAGAGTTGACAAGGTTCATCCATAAACTGCAAATATTTTTTTAAAATGACCCCTGACACCCCGATGATGGCCGTGTTGAATGCAGAACTCAACCGGAGGGGTTCCCAGATATCTTCAAATATCTCCCAAATATCCAAAGTCCATTTCAAATATTCCAAAGCTCCACCCAAAATATTCATAAAAATCCAAAAATTCAAAACTCCACAAAAATCTCAAAATCCAAAAAATATTTAAAATTGAAATAAATCCGTCAACCCACTTAAAGCAAAATCCATCCACCCTCCGCAGCAGTTTGCTGGGGTGGACAAATTAAAATTTACTTCAGCTCATAAAGAGCTAAATGCATAGTCGAAAATATTACTAGGATCCATTCTCAAACAATCTCTTGCCAGTAAGGACGTGGTACGTGTCCTCTAACCGGCGGTTTGCCGCCAAATGGCACTGCAGGATAAATGGTTATGACCCGGGGCCCTCTGAACCGAGTGGTTTTGCCTCCAAATGGCACCACGAAATACCGGTTATGGCTAGAGCCAATACGTTCCTTATTGACATCAAATCCTTGAGATATGAATCAATAAGATATGATCGATAAGACACAAAGCCCTCTGTCAGCTAAGGTGGATTAAAATTTGTCACCTTAGACAAACATTCATCCCCGGTCTACAAGGTCCCCTTGGACGAAGCAACCCATGGCTGCCGACAAGGATCCTTCTGTCAGGTTGGGTCGACTACCTCCTCTGACTAAGTAGACCAAGGACCACGATGGCCCGGGATGACGGAACCATGGGATCTTGATCGAGCCCATCATCCATTCCCCCACCATCCGCTTTAAGTGAGAGATGGTGAAATTTCTATTTTAAATATTAAATCTTTCCAAACTTCCCAAATTCACAAATCCAAATCTAGTTCTCAAATTACAAACCCTTGCTGCTACTATATGCCAGATAACACGTATTCTACGTGCTGATTGATGACTAGCCTTAATCGAATGTTCTCTCTCGTGATCGAGAGGGGTAATTAACTATAGGGGCTTGCGCCTATAGGAAACCAGAACTCAGATTATAAAGTCCTCACAAATGAGGGCGAAATCTCTGGGTAGTGTCTTATCTACAAACCCATCTGCCTTCCAAAATTTACCCCGGAACTTATTCAGTTAAAACTCCCTCGCCAAAAATAAAAAGAAATCGCACGGCGGGGAGGCCGGGGCCGAATTTTCGGAGCCCACATCAATTTATTTATGCAGTTATTTGTGCATCTATGTGATACATTTATACATTTTTTTGTGTATTTTTATAATGCATTCGCATACTCATTTTTCAATAAAAATAATCTATTAAGTTTTCTTATTTTTGAAATAATAACGCTTTTTATTAGGAAAGTTGCATGCTCTTTTGGCCAACTACTTCTCAAAGTAATAACACACTTGATGCAAGACTAAGTATGAATGCGGTCAATTCATATGAACTTTGCACAACTCTTGATCAGAATAATTGAAAACAAGACTAATAGCAGTTCAAAACGACGAATCAAAACAAAGAAGGGGTCACACCCGCTTAGGCTAAGTTACGTAACCAAGAGATTCGAATCTTTTCAAAATAAAATGAGAAAATAACACAATGACAAATAGTAGTTCCAACGAAAATCCCTAATCTAACAACGAGAGTTAATTAGCATAAAGGTGCACTCAAGCCCTACGTTTACCAAGCTTAGCATGAGCGGCATGGAGTCATCCTTGATGACTGTCATCAATTCCAAGAGAAGTTAGGCTTAGGAAATATAATGAAAGGAGTCAGAGAAACCTTTGTCAAGGAGTGGTGGAGATCCTCCACTCGACGCCTTCGAAGTGCTCGTCAATTGCTTCCACTAAGGTGTCCAGAATACGCTCCAAGTAGTCCTCGACGGTGTGATCAATCCTTGGGTTCACGTCAAAGAAAGTTGAGCGTAGGATATCGGTGAAGCCGTCCTCGTCCCAAGTCAAACCATATTCAGTTGCCGGATCCCCCATTTATGGGTGATTGAAGGTAAAATCTCCTAAGCACTTGATAGGGCTTGAAGGTTAGGAGAGAAAGAAGTTTCTCTCGTAAGGGAAGAGGGCAAAGACAAAAAATCTGAGAATAAGTTTCAGTTTTGTAGAGGTAGAGAGTTAATGAGGGAGAAAGGAATTGGAGGGAGAGAGAGAGGGGGGGCGGGTAGGTTATGGGGCCGACGGCTATGGGAGGGGATGAGGAGGGATTTGGGGAGTTAAATGAAGTTTCCAAAGTTGTATTTAGGAATTAGGAAAGTTTTTAAATCATCTAATCAAATTTAAAATTAAATTGAATGGTATTAGGGAATTTTCCTAAAATAAGCTCATACAAATAGAGAAGGGTTTGATTCTCCAATTTAATTAAGTTGGATTCCCAATTGGATCCCAAATTTAGGAGAACCAAAGAGGGCAAGTGGGGAGGTAGGCCGGCGGTATGGCTTAGTGGGGCTGACGGGTAGATGAGGGCTAGGGGAGGATTTTGGGATAATTAATGAAGTCTCCTAATTTAGATTCATGAGATAGGAAATATCTAAAGAAATCCTTCTCATTTAAATTTCAAATAGGAGCTTATTAATAGACTTTCCAAAAATAGGTTTAGTAAATTAGGAAAGGTTTTAATTTTCAAATCAATTGAATTTGAAATTAAAATCTGCCCAAATTTAATGCAATCTATTTTAAGAAACAAACTTGAATGGGGTAGAGGGAGGAGGTTGGCCGGCAGCTAGAGCAAAGGGGCCAGCGACATGGGGGCTCGGGTTGGGGCTGTGGCCGTGGGGTTGGAAGGGGAGGAGGAGCTCGGGTGTGGGTTTTGCCGTGGGTTGGAGATGGGCAAGAGGAGCTTGGGTGTGGTGAGGGTTGGCCGGCAATGGAGGTGAGGGAAGTGAGGGGGAGAAGGGGAAGAGAACCAAGAGCCACCGGTGGTGGCTGTTGGGTACGATAGGTGGCCTATCCTTGGCTCCACCAAGCTCTCTAACTCTCTCAAAAGCTCTAAAAAAATAAGTGCACCAAATTCTCATAACATTCATTAACCTCAAACATTAGACAAGAGGCTATAAATAGCCAAGTACAATGGACTCAAGAAAATAAAAGACCAACTTGCCCTTTGGGCTCATACACGACAATTCCCACTAAAGGAGTACAAACGGAAAAACATAATGACACTAAGAAAATAGAAAATACATGAATAATAAAATAACATAAATGACTCAGAAATACAAAGACTCGATCGTGGCCGTAGATCTGCGGCCACGCCTCTGATAAACCTTCCACGAGCTGATGTCCTCATCAACACTTCTTGAGGAGATGACATGCTTACCAAGGCAGTAGTATGCTTCTTAAGACAATGACATGCTTCTTGAGGTGACAACAAGCATCTAAAGATGATGTTTTTTTTTTCTTTTTTTTTTTCAGATAGTAATGCTCAGGCTAGCACACTTCTTGATGTAATAGCACACTCTTTGATGAAATAGTGGATTTTTCACGTAGTGGCATACTTCTCAAGATGATTGCATGTTCTTTGAGGCAATAGCATGCTTCTCGAGGAGAATGCATGCTCTTTGAGGCAATAATGTGCTTCTTAAGATAATAACATGCTTATCAAGATGGTGAACTTAATATACTAGTCACATTTTAATGCAGGCAAGATTTAAAAATATTCAATTGGATTGCTTGCACATATGTTCAACATTTAATTGCCGCTAGTATGATTTCTCGTTCTTCGTGTGTCTTTATTGTGTCTTTGCCTCATGTAAGCAAATTTCATGTTTCAATTCATGTGAGAACCCACGCAATATGGTGTTTTTTCAAGTAATTTTGGCGTTCTGCATCTGTTTCGTGAATGGGCGTGGTTTGGGCGTACTCATTCAGTGTCATGCCCGTTGACTTGAATCGAGTGTTAAGAATGCTTTTTTGATAATTTTGGTGCTTTGAGCGCATCTTTCAAGTCTATTTTGTGTGTTTAGGTGATATTTTGCAACATCGGGGAATTGTAAACCTCTTTCATATGAAGTTGCATCAGTTGGTCGTTGTTCTCATCGCAAGTGAAATAATCGATCGTGCAGTGTATATGGAGATCAGCAAGTAGAATAAATCACAAGTGTTAATCAAAGGCATGTGGTTAACTTGCATCACAAATGATCTTCGATGTCGAATCCAATTTTATCTATGGATGATAGTTGACCTTACTAACAAGTCCATTATGCGAGCGTGTATCTTGGAACCTGTGTAAGAATGGAGAGAAGAAATAAATCTAGAGAGGAAGAAAGAATGTTCATGAAAGTTATGAATCTCAAACTAGCATAGGACCAAAATTAATCAAAAAGTCTCAAACTGCTCCTCATCATTCCCTTATTTATAAGGTTTTGAGGGCTATATGACAAGCCTCATAAAAAAAAAGAGTAAAAAGTATAATGCCACATAGAATACAACTACACTAGATACATGTCGTCTCTTGGTTGGTTGGAAGAGGTCAAAGTCTGGAGAACTTTGATGATTTATCTCTAGGCGAGCTTAGCAGTGCCAGGTGTGGATTGGAGAGTTTGATAGTGTTGAGCAGGCGAGTATGCTCGAGTGGGTCTGTGAGCGAGACCTAAGATGAGGGGGCCTACGACCGGTAGACTTGCTGATGTTATCAGCAACTAGAGTGGGAGATCTCAGATTGTCTTGGAAGAAAAAGGCGAGTGAGATGTTGTCGCGATAAAGGAGGGCTTTAGGCAGTCTGGTCGTGGCAAGGTGAGCTGAAGGCCCGACGAGTAGGCACTTTTCTATAGCTAAACATGGTAGGTTTGTATGAGGATGATGACTCTAGGATGATTGACTAGGGGGTGATCCAAGTATGTGGCAGGTGGAGAGTTGCTAGCTTGGCAAGGAATCCCCAATTCACCCTATAAAGGGCAACACCCATAATAGGCCCGGGTGAGTAGCGCCTGTTAATCATTTTGGGCATGTTCTACAGTCCCAGGCGACTAGCATCTATCGGATTGTTAGGCAAGTTTCTCACGTGGGCGCCCTTTGTGGGCGAGCTCCTTTTGTTATGATCTATATACTATCTGCTAAATACCTGTGAAGACATCTATGAGTATATATCTGTTGATTATTTTTTAATTGGCTATCCCAAGCTCAAATGATTAAAGTTGAAGGTTGACATTATGTTTACATTAATCTTATAATGTAACTGAATATGTAGTTTTAATCAAGCTTAGATATCCTTCTTGTAGATCATTATGGTAATATGCAATAATTAGTTGTTTATATATATATATATATTTCAAATCATGTCCTTAGTTTTTTAACTTTTAATTTTGATATCCTTTGATTGTTATCATGATAGGATATGCATTTTGATTATTGCTGTTGTGATCCTATGATTAGACTTTCAACCATGATATTTTCTGCTGCTCAATGGACATACCGTAAGGTAAAGGAATTCATTAAGTTACCATTTCTCTCATTGCTCTGTCAAGTAAGTACGTTAATTGATGCTTACCCTCAAGTGCTTCAATATAAATATTTTAAAATTGACATGCAATTGTTGTTACATCATCATTGTTCCTTAAGTTGGCCCTAACATTGCATACTGGCATTGAAATTTAACTTAGTGATGGATGAAATATCGGATTGGATTCCTTTTATCGAAACTTAAAACAAAGTTGTGCCACAATATTAATAAATATGATAACAAGATTATGTGGTTATGATCCTTATAGTTTTAAGGAGAGAAATGAGTCTCTCTTGTAAAGGATAATGTGGTTGTGATTTATTAGTTTACAAGGAGAGAAATTAGTCTCTCTCCATCTTAGTTGCTCATTTGTGCATACCATTGTGAGCTCTTACATTATCTCCTTGGTTTATACACTCTTTCTCTCTTTTTTTTTTTTAAATTAATTTCTCGATTTGCGAATTACCATCCAGATCTCCCTTCTGTTTCTGATTAATTTCATTCTGTTTGGTGACAGCAAGACTTATTGCCCATACTGCACAAAGGTGAAGGACCTGTTCTCCAAGCTGGGGGCTAATCACAAAGTGATCGAGTTGGATAAAGAAAGTGAGTCAAGCTTTTTTTATTGCATGTTAATCTTTATCTGAGTTTAGTTCACTTGCTATCATATACTCGTAATTTTAATAGCATTATTACTTCTTCTATAATACCACAACGATTTATTTTCTTTAAATTGCTGTTTGATAGTTTTTCATACTACATGATTTGTCACGCATTTTTGGCTCCAGCTAATTTGTTGGTTAGTATTCTTCTTTTGATGTTTTGCAAAATTTAAGTTTTCTTAAAATGATAAATAATTTAAGTTAGATTTGGAACATCTCAAGTTGGTAATATTTATACGAATTAAGTTCAGTTGTGGAAGCTAACAATCTCCGCATTTCTTTTTGAACTTTATCTGCAAGTCATTTTATAAGAAGTTTGATTACTATTTCATATGAATATGGATCTTCCTCACGGATCGGCCACTCATCCGGAATATATCCATTTGGGTTGGCTGAGGAAAGATATCATTTTGATGTCTCTTTCTTCAGACAAAAGAGGAGCTGGAGCTCTCTATCATAATCATAAGGCTCGGTTACTCGAGGCTGTATTTCTCAAGCTCGAGAGTTCACCTATGACCACCTAAAACTGTCACTTCAGAGAAGCGAGCACTGAAAGGATCTTTAGAGGCAGTAAAAGCTTTTTCTTTAGCTAAATCTGTTTCCACCGGACAGTCAAAAAGTTATTGGTGCTCTAGCTTGTTACGATTGTAGTGGCCTGAATGTGAATATTTCTATTGGTGCTCTAGCTTGTTAGAATTCTTTTAGAGTTCCGATGCCTACTGGTACAATAGTTGGAAGGATCAGCACATAAGGTTCCTGGTATTCCTCTAGGAAAAATGGAAGCATCTTCAAACTACAGGAACTTAAAATATTGGGCTAGTGGTAATATGAGTAAGAGGACTGACTATAAAGGGTAAATAATGAGGGTAAGGAAAACATAGAAAAGACTGTATGGTTAAAGGGAGGAAAACAAAAGATGGAATATCAGTAAATTGGATTTGCTGTAGTAACACAGCACCTAACCCAAGTCATTCAGAGCTTAAATGTCAAAAATTGCTTGTTAGCTCTTTTTTATGCTTACGATCCATTAACTCATTGTGGCAAAGTTATATTTGATTTCTGATAAACAATTTGTTTGCTTGTTTTCCAACCTCTTATATTTTTTATTTTTCATCCATCTGCGGCTCCTTTTGGTACAAATTTCTGTTGCCGTGCGAGGTAACTTTCTTGAAAAACTTTTATGAGTTTTAGCCAATCTATTCATCAGTTAATTTCATCCATGTAAGGCTCACGTATTGGGCTATATTTCTTCTATAAATATAATACATCTTTTGACCCAGTTATATATGAAAATATTAAACTTCCTTCTCGCATATTTTTTATTAAGGTTTTACAAAACACAACACAATAGTGTAAGCTAACAGCTGTGTACTCAGTTTAATTACTGTTTTACCTTTGCCATTTCTCTATTTAAAGGCTCTGTTAGCCTCCTGTACCGTGATCTTGATTTAATACATTTCCTATTTTTCTCTCTGTTTTGGTTCCGTGCTTGCTCTGTCTACCCTTTCTTACATGGTATCAGAGCCATGGGGGATCAAGATTCATCAACTTCCCTCCCTCCTTCCCCTTCGGTCTCCTCCGGTAACACCACCACCGAACTGAAAATCCCGGCACCACTCAAATTTCTAATCTCCAACGTCCCTCGTTCCCCATGCTCTCACAGCCGACAACTACGCCATTTGGCGTATTCAGATTCTTCAACAATTTTCAGCAAATGGATCCGCCAGCCACCTCAATGGTGCAGCTTCTTGTCCCGCTGAAAACTCCTCTCCCGCCTCACAACGCTGGCATCTCATTGACAATAGCTTGCTGTCCGCCCTTTTCTCTACTATCTCCCCCTCCATCCTTCCTTAAGTCATCTCCTCCAAAACTGCTCATGAAGTCTGGCAAATTCTTGAACGCCGCCTTCAACCCACCTGCCGTTCGCGAGTTATTCAACTCAAGAACGAACTTTATTATGTTCAGATGAATAATCTAACGATGCAACAATATTTAACGCAAATTAAATCCATAGTCGACAATATCGCCGCCTCCGGATCCAATGTCGACGTGGAGGACATAATTCTTCATATTCTTAATGGACTACCGTCACCCCACAATTCTTTTAAAGCTGCCATCCGCACATCATCTCTCCTGATCGACCTTGACAATCTTTACTCACTACTGTGTAGTGAAGAAATAAATGTAACCCAAGAACTGGCAAAAGACTTCTCCAAGTCATCCGATCTTCCGACAACTCTAACTCCAGTCCCACACCAAATCCAATTCAGCCTATCATCACGCCGCTTGACTACACGTCTCACTCTCCCCTTCGGCCATCTCATCCTATGCATACTCGACTAAAATTGGGAATCACCAAACCCAAAAACATTTTCTCTCTCACCAACACCACCAACAGTCATTCCACCCCAACTACCTATGTTCAAGCTTCCAAACAACAGCACTGGTGTCAAGCCATGGCAGAGGAATATAATGCTCTACAGAATCAAGGCACGTGGAAGCTAGTACCCGCTCCAACAGACAAACCAATCCTCGGCTTCAAATGGACCTTTCGCACAAAATTACTTCCAAACGGCCAAGTGGACAGGTATAAAGCTCGTCTAGTGGCGCAGGGTTATGATCAGCAATTCGGCATCAACTATAATGAAACTTTTAGCCCGGTTGCTAAGATGCCAACCATCCGCATCCTCCTCACCCTAGCACTCAACTGGAGCTGGACAATTCTTCAACTTGCCGTGTCCAACGCTTTTCTACATGGCGACCTCTCTGAAGACATTTATATGCGACAACCAACAGGGTTCATCGATATCCAGTCATCGGACTCCGTTTGTAAACTGCAAAAATCTCTATACGGTCTCAAACAGGCTCCAAGGCAATGGTTCGAAAAATGCAGTGGTTCGAAAAATTCACTAGCTTCCTCCAAAATCAAGGTTTCAGGTTTAGTAGCTCCGACCCATCCCTTCTACTCTATTGTCATAACAACATCAAAATGTATCTACTGATTTATGCGGATGATATACTCTTTACAGGAAACAATACTGCAGCCATCAAAACACATTGCTCTCCAAATTACAATCGCAATTTTTCCTCAAACAGCTTGGACAAATATCGCTATTCTTAGGCATTCAAGTCCTTTGGCAACCCTCGGGTCTCTTTCTCACACAACGGCATTATGCAGAGAAATTACTTCAGGATTCCGGCCTTAGTGAGTGCAAACCTGCTCCGACTCCAAGCACTCCCAAGTCCAAACCGAAGTGCACCGATCAGCAGCCTTTTCAGGATCCCCCTTGTATCGGCGCATAGCTGGTTCCCTCCAATACCTCTCGATCACTCGTCCGGACATCGCTTTCGCAACAAACCAAATCTGCCAACATATGCACAAACCTACTATCCAAGATTACCAAGCCTTGAAGCGTCTACTCCGTTACATCAAAGGCACACTATCTTTCAGTCTCCCTATCACCACCGGCACTTTAGACCTTCTAACCTACACAGACGCCGACTGGGCCTCGGACGACTCCGATCGGAAGTCGATCTCCGGATTCTGTACCTTCCTCGGTCCAACTCTCATTTCATGGACTGTCAAAAAGCAAGCAACAGTAGCAAAGTCGTCCACCGAAGCCGAGTACAGATCCCTCTCTGCAGCCACCTCTGATGTCGTGGCCGAGCTCGACATTCCGCAAACCACTCCTACAACCATTTACTGCGACAACACCTCGGCAATTACTCTAGCCAAGAACCCAGTATTCCACGCCAGAACCAAGCACATTGAGATCAACTATCAGTTCATCCGACAACATATTGGCTCCGGCGACATCTCCATTAATCATATTCCTCAACAGATCAGATTGCGGATATACTAACCAAGTCTTTTTCTCCAGCACGCTTCCACGACCTTCGTCACAAATTAACCATTCACAAGGCGAATGATTAATTTGAGGGAGGCTGTAAGCTAACAGCTGTGTACTCAGTTTAATCACAGTTTTAGCTTTGTCATTTCTCTATTTAAAGGCTCTGTTAGCCTCCTGTACCGTGATCTTGATTTAATACATTTCCTATTTTTCTCTCTGTTTCGGTTCCGTGCTTGCTCTGTCTATCCTTTCTTTACATAGAAGACGTTATTGCCAAACAATCCAAGTTCTACCAATTTATTTTGTTACTAATCTAAATGTTTATGTTTTCCATTTTAAGGTGATGGTTCCGAGATACAAGCTGCACTTGCTCAATGGACTGGGCAACGAACAGTGCCCAATGTGTTCATCTCCGGAAATCACATTGGTGGCTGTGACAGTATGATATTTGTTCTCTCTAATCATTAGCTATTCGCTTACATTCTGTTGCTACAGTGCATTTTCTCCCTCAAATTCTACGCATTTTTTACTGCAGATGTCATGGAAAAGCACAATGGGGGTAAGCTTGTGCCCCTGCTGACTGAGTCCGGTGCTCTTGCTGCCTCTGCTTCAACCTGAAGAGCCTGGTGAATGATGAATAAACAGGCCTGGAACATATAAAACTGGCCGTAATGAACCTAGTTTTTCTTAATCTTACTGAATGGAACTAAGTGTACGTAATGCTATTAAATAACAAACTAAGTCCACTGCTGCTGAAATCTTGAAACGATTGGGCAACTTCGGCAAGAACTTATAATTTGTTTTGATTACTATTGTTTTTTTTTTGTTGGCAAATATTTTGAGCTCTTAATGCATATTGCAAATCCTGGCCCGCCATTCGTTCCATTCAAACGTTAAATAGCACTGTTTACATACGCCAATTTTTTTGTGTTACGGGATTTGCCAAAGAAGCGCGTGAAAGAGGAGAAAGATGGTTACCTTTGCAGTAAGATGAAGAAGCACATGAAAGAAGAAAAAAAATGAAGTTTGATTGGAAATGAATTATTGCATTTTGGAGTGAAAAATGGATTTTTTCGTTGGAGATGCCCTTAGCGAGTGAAAGCAAACTCCCAGCATTAAGAGTAGTATACCCATAAAATCTTTCACCAGATTTTCAAGTGAGGTATGAATTAACAAATTCATTTGATACTAATCCTATAACTTAGTACTAATATTGATTTAATCTTTCAACCATTATTGAAGCTTTTGACTTGCTTTTAGAACTTTTGCTCGGTTATCAGGTAAGATTTGCAGGCACTAATAAGTGCATAAAATCTTGTTCACTTTGAATGTCTATATTTTGGTTAGATGAAAATTTTACCACTTATAAGTTGAACTTTTTTTTTTTTAAGACAGTAGGTTAAAGTTGGCCAATGTAAAATAATTGATTTGTTAAAAACTCCAACCCAAAACCAAAGAATCATAAATTCAGTAGAACCAAATCAGTAAATTTAACATAATGTAAGACTTTTTTCTCGTGCCTAAATTTTTTTTTTTTTAAATCGGGCCAAACGAAGGCTTTTTTCTTATCAAATTAACTCCAAATATTAATGAACTGTATGTTAAGAAAATTTAAAGGGATTAAATTGGTGTCTAAATTTATACAAATGGGTGGAATTGGACACCGGTCAAGCTAAAAATTGTCCCCCTTCTTGCTAGATTTGGCTTGTCGCACTAAGCTTGTGGACTCTTGGATCACTTGAGTTTGAGCCCAAACAATCTTGAATTAGGTGATAAAAGGTTGACTAATCCGAGTTAAATTGGCAAGCTTTTTTTTATGTAGTAGACATGCATAATAATTAAAAAAAGTTGGACGGCGGAAGCCTCATCGTACTACAATTGATGATAGCAATAGGTCCACTAAAACAATCACTAAGGCTTCTCTTAATTTGAATAAAAAGTATTACAAATATGTTAACATGTACTTATGTAATTCAATAAGAAAGAATATATTTATTTGAAGAACAAATCTTTTTTTTGAAGATATTGTAGATCAAATAAAATTATTTTATTAGTTATTTATCTCAAATTTTTATAAATATTTAGTGTTCACAAATTTGTTATCTTTTATTGAATTCGTTTGAAATAAATTTTTATGTTTATTTTTTTTTAAACTATTTTTATGAATTGTTATGTTAAAAAAACTACAATAAAAAAGCTGACCCAAACCAGCAGTAAGTTGTCCGCTACTGCTTTTGCCCTACTCGCTACAATTTGTTCATCCTAGCCACCGCGGATAAGCCGTACTTTTGCTTCGTATCGCCGGCGCCGGGCGAGAATGGAGGGCGTCTCGTACCAGCGTTTCCCTAAGGTCAAAATACGTGAGATGAAGGATGACTACATGAAGTTTGAACTCCGGGAGACTGACGCAAGCATGGCGAACGCCCTCCGGCGCGTAATGATAGCTGAGGTACCGACCATTGCGATCGATTTGGTGGAGATCGAGGCCAACTCATCTGTCCTAAACGACGAGTTCATTGCCCACCGCCTCGGGCTCATTCCCCTTGTGAGTGATGACGCCATGGGGATGCGCTTCTCTCGCGATTGTGATGCCTGCGATGGTGATGGCCAGTGCGAGTATTGCTCTGTGGAGTTCCATCTTAACGTCCGCTGCGACTCGGACCAGACGTTGGACGTAACGAGCAACGACCTACGCAGCACGGAGCCCAGGGTCATTCCCGTTGACGTTGCAGCCCGCTCTCTCGCTTCTGAAAGTGGCGGCTTTGACTCCCCGGACCAGAGGTTAGATTTGACTGTTATTTACTTTTTTTATTGAAGAATGCCGTACATCTTTAACCTCTAGATGCAAAAAGGGTTAGCTTGCATGACGCCGCCTAGTACTCGGTACTACTGATACAAACTGTTCTATTGTTGCATTGTGGAGAGATTGTTCAGTGATTTTAGCACGTGACTTTCAGATTACAATCTGAGAGAAACCTTATCATTGCTCAAACCCCCTCTAAATCACATAATATTGTCTGATCATTCCCAATTGATTTGTTCTAATCCGAGGAGTATAGGTTCTCGTGGCAAATATCACTTTTGGATTTCTTTTTGCCGCCATGCTGACTTGCTAGAAGCGCTTAAGGCACCATGAGGTCTTTATTTTGAGCAACTGGAGAGGAATTATATTTCATGGAAAGTGTTTTGTAAAAGATGAAATTCCTTTCCTTTAATTTTCAGGTGTATTGGATTGCTTGATTTGATTTGCGGCATCTGGTCAGACTTTTCCCCTTAGCGTTCGTTTGAGTTGCGTCTTTTTTTTCCCAGATAACAGCCACATTTTTTTTACTGCAGCTTTTTTATTGCCTCCAATTGGTTTGTTCTGTTTGTGAAGCCAGCCTAGTTACCATTGGCAACCTTTCGGCTAATTGATAAAAAAGAAATTCAAGAGTTTCTTGGAGCATTTCCAACCAACCTAATTGCATCCAATGGTTTTCTGAACAATAAATTCTACTCATGTAATGATTGGACAATGGAGAATTGGGGTTTTGGAGGATCCTCTTGAATCACATCATATCTGTTTCCACATTCCAAATGACTGATGTCCAAAATTGTAAGAAATGTTGGCTACCAACAAAATGTAAACAATAACATCAAGCCTTTGTCCCACTACGTGGGGTATGCTAAAATGTAAAGAATCCAAAAACCAATGGGCAGATCATTTTTGAAAAGAAAAGATAGAAATAACAAAGGTGGAGAGTAAGAGAAATAGAGAACTTCAACGTATTTCTTGGCTGACGACATCAAGGAAGCCCAAAAGATAGAGTTACAAGACCTATTATGGTGGTAGAATATTGCGGGTATTGTGGACAGTCCGCTCCCAAAGCCAATCCTAAGTTATGGTTATGATTTTGAACTTTTTCCGTCTTAGATACTGTTTCTTTTGGAGTAGAATAGTCCATTGGAGATGGCGTATTAGTTCTAGGATCAATCATGATCGAGTCATGGACTCCGCTATAATCTATTTTCCTCTTTCCTTCTCCATGATAAGGGACTCCACCCCAAAAACAGGGGAATCCTTTCCAGATCAGGATAAAACATGAAATAAACTTAAAAAAAATTCTCATTCCTAACATCAAAAGACGGTATTTACAAGAAAAAAACCTTTTAACTCCTAGAACACCTAATTTTTAAACTACCCCACTTGAGGAAAAGGAGAAAAGGGGACCTTCTAAATAATTTTTGGCTAATAGAAATGTATCTAATCTAAATAAAATAAATTAAATCTTAATATAATTGCATCAAATTAATAATCTAATCTAGATTTCCTAACAACCACTCATTCATACATTCAAATTATCCTCCTCATATGTTGTTGATGGCCAAGGGATCAAGATGGGGTTTATGAATGCTTATTTTGACTTCTAGTTATCGGATTTATTTCCTAAATGTTTCTAGATACATATAGAAAGTTCCATAACCTTCTAAAGCTTCTAGAAACTTCTATCTTATAAATAATCACTATATTTTGGAAAAATCACAAAACCTTGTCTAGCTTGATTTCTTGAGATAATAATCCCTTGGACATTTCCCTTTATCTTGTTTAATCTTACAAATTAGTTTTAAAGGGAATGAGACCTCCTCTTTTGTTGGTTCTTGGTCTTTTATTTTTTTCTTCCTTTCATTCAATGGATTCTGAGAAGGTTGGGATATAATGATGTAGACCAATAATTAGGATGGTGCTTGTCATGCATTTGTAATTCTCTAGTTTCGTGGTATTATCCATTCTTTCAAAGGGGTGAATAATAGGCTACATATCCTATATTTTTTCACTCCTTTTATAAGCATAAGTTTTTCTTGTATTTTAAAATAGATAGCATCTTTAACTAATGGGCATGGACTACCTAGTTTTATGTGCTTATATCTAATGGTACAACTACACACACAACCTAATCAATCACCTCTAGAGAAACCAAACTTCTAAGTTTATTTCTTAGGCATTTATTACTCTTAAAACCAATTCAAAGGATAGAGCTGAAGTTGGTTACAAACTAGCCAAGGCTTATGTGGTAAGGTTCTTTTTAATGCTTAGTTCCAAACTGACATTGACTAAGCTAGATTTTACTTGAAGCTTGAGGTGAAAGAGTTACTCTGATAGGAAATACTTGAGTTTGCAAGTAACCCTAAGGGGAAATACTTGAGTTCGCAAGCAAACCTGACAATAATTAGTGAAAACAGTGAGAAATTTGTTGATTTCAGAGAGAAATCAGCAAGACAATACATAAATTTCAAGAAATTGGATAGAAAACACAAGGAAATTTCTTCTATTCAATCCACGAACAAAAAAAATAATACAAGATATAAGTTTCTTCAATTCGAGAGGAAGAAACAACTCTTCAAATCTCTAGTAAAGCCTAGAGCCCAAAAGAACAAACCCTAGATCTCAAATCTCTTCTCCAATTCAATATCAAAGGAAAAACCTAGCAAAAAAGACTAATTAAAGCCAAAATAAACTTACAAAATCCCTAAACAACCCTTAATTCAAAATTTTTCTCCTAAACAACAATTTAATTAAGTAATTGGGCTAGAAGAGAATCGGGCCAGGTTGGACTGGTTTAGCCGGCCCCTCCTGGGCCGGCCTAGCATTACACCCCTCCCAAAGACTCACTTTGTCCTCAAGGTGAAAAGAAGGAAATTGGAGCTTCACTTTCTCATATGCCTCCCAAGTGGCATCAAAATAAGGAAGGTCCCTCCATCTGATAAGCACTTCTTTGTTTCCCTTTTTATCGGATCTGACTCCCCCCAGCTCAAGTGGTTCTAAGACTACTTCCATGTCCTCTGTCAGTGTAGTTGGCAACTCTGCACAAACTGCATGCTCCCCTAGAGCTCTTCTTAACTGTGATACATGAAAAATTGGGTATATAGTTGTGGATGGGGGTAACTTCAAACAGTACACCAGTGCTCCTTCATAATTTGTTGTGCCAAAATACCTCGGAGCCAATTTCTCGTTCCTCCTGTTGGCAACTGATCTCTGCATGTAGGGCCTTAGTTTCAAGAACACTTTCTCTCCCCAACTTCATATTATATGTCTCTCCTATGTGTATATGCATGCTTCTTCATAATTTGTTGTGCCATGATAAGATGTTTCTTCAGTTCCTCCAACATCTTGTCCATTTTCTCCAAGTACTGCTCAACTGAATAAACTGGTGTGCTACTCCTCCCAAAATGCACTAAGTGTGAGGGGTCTCTTCCATACAGTTCTTTAAATGGAGTCATCTGAGAGGCAGAATGATATGAAGTATTGTACCCAATACACGGCCCATGCTAACCATTTTGCCCTGTGGCTTTTCAGAAGCAAAACACCTCAAATAAATTTCCAAGCTTCAATTCACCACTTATGTTTACCCGTCTGTTTGCGGATGATAGGCGGTGCTTCTCTTAAGAACAATGCCCTACAACCTGAATAGCTCCCTCCAAAACTAATTGAGGAAAACTTTTTCTCGATCAGACACAATCGATATAGGAATCCCATGTAGTCTAACCACCTCCCTGATAAATGCTACTACTATTGATGCTGTAGTGTTGGGATATCGTAAGAGGATAAAATGTACATCCTTACTAAGTCTGTGAACCACCACCATGATGACTGTGAATCCCTCTGATGTGGTAGGCCATCTAGAAATCCATGGATACTTTCTCCCATATTCTGTTTGAAAGTGCCAAGGGTTGTAGTAGTCCTCATAGAGCCATGGACATATATTTGTTTCTTTGGCACACTTTACACATTGCCACCATCTCTTTAACATCTTTATACATCCCCTTCCAGTAAAGCTCAGATGCCATCCTTCTATGGTACTTTTGTATTCTTGAATGACCTCCAATTGCACTGCCGTAGAACCTGTAATAAGTGAGGAGTATGTATGGAAGTTTGTGGCATCACAAACCTCCCTTGATGGAACAGCCTCTCCCCCTCAATATAGTAACCAGGATGGCTACTATTATCTTTCATCAAATCCTCCCTGATCTTTCACAACTCTTAATTATGCATACTTTCTTCCTTGATGGCCCACCCAATCTGTAATCAGTGGTACTAAAACAGCCAGCTCTTGAAGTTTGCCAACACATCTGGATAAGGCATCAACCGCTTTATTTTCCAAACCTGGCCTGATAATCCCATCTTCCAGTATCTCCTGGATTAGCTTCTCAATTTCATCTTTTTGAATCTAAGAATAGCAGTAAGGATGAACACTGATCAGCGTCACCTCTTCCTTCAAAGTAATGGCATGCTCCTACTCCTATGGTGGTAGGCTCTGTGGACGTAGAAAAACCTCGCTAAAATGTTGTATGAGTAGCTGCACTAAAGAGGGAATGTCTCCCTCCTCTTCTAGTCTGCCCCCTTCAATTGATGTAACTCTATCAAAAATCTTCCTCCCACCTCCTCTATGGCCCTGATCAAAGACTTGAGAGATACCCCAATCTTGATAGTCCTGCATCACCCTGAATCACCATTCTCTTTCCCCCAACCACTAGATTCATCCTTAGTGTTCCCCAATTGACCCTTGGTATCCCCCAAGGTTTGTAGCCATTTCATCCCTAGGATGACTTCAATGCTTCTTAACTCCACGGGAAGAAAATCCTCCCTTACTTGGATCCCTTGTATGGTCAACATCACTGCAAACTCCTCTACCCATCTCCACCTTTTTCGTGTCCATCATCACCTCATAGCCCCTTGTATCCATTAATTTTACCCCCAGCAGATCAACAATCTGGGTGGAGATGAAATTGTGGGTTGCCCCACTATCTATCAACACCACCACTTATCTATCCGCTATTTCTCCCTTCACTTTCATGGGTTGCCCCATTTCTCTGATACCAATTTGATAGGAAATACTTGAGTTTGCAAGTAACCCTAAGAGGAAATGCTTGAGTTCGCTAGCAAACCTAACAATAATTGGTGAAAACAGTGAGAAATTCGCTACGATGTAGAAATTTCAGGAAATTGGAGAGAAAACACAAGGAAATTTCTTCTATTCAATCCACAAACAAGAAAAATAATACAAGAAACAAGTTTCTTCAATTCGAGAGGAAGAAACAACTCTCCAAATCTCTAGCAAAGCCTAGAGCCCAAAAGAACAAACCCTAGATCTCATATCTCTTCTCCAATTCAAGATCAAAGGCAAACCCTAGGAAAAAAACTTATTAAAGCTAAAAGAAACTTACAAAATTCCTAAACAACCCTTAATTCAAAATTTCCCTCTTAATCAACAATTTAATTTAGTAATTGGGCCCCAGTAGGGCATCACATCACCCCCCCCCCCCCCCACTGTTCTGCCCCCTTATTTGGGCTGATGACTGTAGAAGAGAACCAGTCCAGGTTGGATCGGTTTAGCTGGCCCCTCCTGGGCCGGCCTAACATACTCCTAGATTTCTTTACTATGGTGTGTATACAACATTATGTCCAACATGGGATCTGCCCTTTTTCACTGCAAGAACTTAAAGTGAGGTGGTGGAAAGAGTCTTTATTAATATTTTTTTGTCCTTACATTTTGGCTTTTTCCTTGGATAGATATTTCAATAGAATTTGGGCTTGTGCCTAGGTTATTTCTAGTGATGATATGGTTTTTTTGGTGTTTTGCTCCCCAATAATTGGACCTTCAACACTAGCGCACTGGTAGTGATTTAGCACAAAATGTGGTTCGAGATAATTAAGTTAAAAGTTCAATTACATGAATTAAGGCTAAAAGCCAATGGTGGAGAATGGAGATAAAAGAAATGACCCAATTTTAAGAGCAAAAAATGTAGAATATTTTAAATATAAATATGAACGTATATGGCTGGCCTTAACATTCAGGAATCATTAAAGATAAGTAGTTAGAACTCCTTCATTAATGGTCACAACACTTTTTCTCTCTCTTTTCTTCCATTTTTTTCCCTAACAGTGTTAGCCCAAGATTCATATTGTGCTTATAAATATGATCTAAAAGTCTTTGTAGTTTTTGTTATTGGATGAAATATTTTTGTGAAGAAATACTCCATTAATTTGCTTAGAGTTTCGTGGCTTTAAGTCTTGCCAATCTTTGATGAAATTTTGGTATTTATCTTTGCTCTCTTAATCTTTAGTTGCTACTCAAGTGACTACTTACTCAAAATTTTTCTCACATCCTAAACATCCTCCAAGATCAACAACCTGTTATCCAAAGCCTCACTACCACTCCAATTACCTCCACATAGCTCTTGGCCAAACCAGGGAATACTCGAACCTAGTTGTATTCCCTACACCACCACACTCCCTCAAACTCTGCCAATTATTCTAGATTAAGCTAAGATTTTATCATCTTTTCAGCTATTTATCTTACAATTTCTAAACTAATCTTTAAATTAGATTAAATTAGCCCATTTTGAACTACTTTTGGCATTCATTCTACCTACCTCTCTATATATGTCACTTTTCCACTACAAACTCCATATCATATCCTAGATATCTAACTAAAGACTCGTAGTCATTTTTAGTCATTAATCTAACCAGAAGAATATCAAACACCATTATATTTAATATCAATGCAAATATATGAGACAATTTAGTCATAGCCAAGGTTTAAAATTGCACAATTGTGTATTGAGGCATTTTTCATTCGTAAGGCGAGGCGTAAACCTCAAAATGTACAAATTGCGTAAAGTTAAAAGTGATTTTTTATGTAATATCTGAATAATATGTTAAAGGGTGACATATTAATTTTTTATTGAACTATGAAGTAACAAATTTACATACATGTGAAATAAAAAGTTATATAAGATGCAAAGTGTTAAGTGATCAATTATCTGAATAGAATTGAAGTCCAAATATTATAGGAATAAAACAACCTAAAATATATGAATTATATAAAAGTATCATATAACATCAGGTTTAGTTCTAATTTTTTTCTTTCTCAGTTGCTACTCATCTATGTTTAATTTTTAAAGAAAACTGAAATAATTGGCAACAACTCAAAAATCATCTGTACTATCATTACTAAGGGGATATTTGTTTGAGTCACTGTCATAACAAGTTGGTCTCTTCCCCATCTCATCCTGTAGGGTCCAATATCTCTAAATTTGCTTCTTCTTCATTTATTTCAACAATGTTCATCTTTCATAAATGTTTGTCATCAACATAAAGATAATACTCCAAAATTTTAAGAGGATATGGTAGTGGCGTGCGGCTTTCTAGTGATCCCCTGCAGTGGCTATGTTGGTGGTGACTATGGTGAAAGCAATGGGCTAGAGGTCGAGGCAATTGAGAGGAAGTTGTTGCGGCTTGGGGGTGCAAGGCATGATTTTGTTTGAGGGAGTTTGGTAAGTTTTAAATAAAAAAAAAAACATAAATAAAGTGAGGTGTAAGCCTCATGCCAGGGAGGCGAGGCAATCCTCAAGGCAAGCCTCATAAAAGAAGTTCGAGATGTAAGCCTCGAGGCGTTTTTTTACTGGAATGGCTTGAGGCGGGCCTCATATTGCACAATTTTAAACAATGGTCATAGTACATAGGTAAAATGAAATTTTCTTATAGTGGACTTACTCTGAGAGTCATTCCAGCAAGTTTGAAGGTAGTTAATCCATTTTATGATTGATTTATTTTATATTAATTGCTTGAATATTTATAATATTTTTTACAAATCGATAGTGCTAACTTAAAATCCAATTAATGAGCTCCACTATAAAGTCTGTCTAATATCTATGGAATAAATCTATCTTTAAAATTTTTAGAGTGGAAACTTTGATGTGGGTGTGTTCCACTTTAAGACAATAAAACATTATCTTAATGTAAATAAAGCTTTACGCATCATGTCTCATTTTTCATGTTTAACTTTTTAAGGTAGAACTAATATTTTATTTGCTAAATTAACAATAATAATAATAACTCTCAAGGACTTGAGGCTAATTAGTTTTTGGAATATATATGCAACAACAACAACATCAAGCCTTATATATATATATATATATATATTTGTATTCAAAATTACATGCATAAAAAATAGTCTAAATTTTCTAAAGAGAGCTTGAAATACAAGAGGTATTTATACCCCCTCCTCACCTGGATATTCTTTTAGCATGAAATTCACTTCCTTTTGCATTTATAAAGTATGTTTTACTCTCTCTCTCTCTCTCTCTCTCTCTCTCTCTCTCTCTCTCACATCTAAAACCTTTTCCCTCTCATTGTTGTCTTCATATTTTTAATAATCATCTCATGGCACTCAAGTTTATTTCCCAGACCAATTTGAGAATTTGATTACACTAGTTGATTCCCACAATCTTAAAATTCATAGTAATGATAACAACACCAAAGAATTCTTTGTTGAAATAAAAATTAAATCAAGGATTAAAATAATAAATACAAGCTATAATGAATCATTTGTAAAATAAAAATCCTTGCCCACCATTTGCTTTAAACAATGATGTATCGTTATAAAATGATGATTCCTATGCAGATCCAAAAGAAAACGAACTTAATAGGAGGTGAACCATCCCTAGGAATGGAGGGAGAAGATATCATTATCAGAGGATTACTAATGATTTGATGATTTCTCCAAAAGAGTAAAAATTTGAACACCTACCTATGATGGCATTCATACAACAACAACATCATCAAGCCTTTATCCACTACGTGGGGTCGGCTACATGAATCCTTTTTCTCCATTGTGTCCTATTAAAAGTCAAATTCTCGTTTAAATCTAATAAAGAAAGGTCATTCCTAATATTTTCTAACCAAGTCTTTTTAGGTCTACCCCTACCTTTCCTAACATAAGTCAAATCTAATACCTCTACCCTCCTAACCGGGTCATCGAAAGGCCGCCGTTTTATGTGACCAAACCACCTATGATGGCATTCATAATTCAAAAAATTTCTTAAACAGGCTAGTCTAGATGGATGATTTCTTTGACTTAAATAGGATAGAAGACTTCCATAGAGATGCATTTGTTAAAATGAAATTGAATGGATATGCCAAGATTGATTAGACTTAACTACAAAATGGACTTTAGGAAAAACCACTCTTACC
Source organism: Dendrobium nobile (assembly GCA_022539455.1). Lineage (NCBI taxonomy): Eukaryota > Viridiplantae > Streptophyta > Magnoliopsida > Asparagales > Orchidaceae > Dendrobium > Dendrobium nobile. The sequence continues at coordinate 51,109,195 of CM039721.1, forward strand.
TGAATTGAGATGAAGGAAACGTAAAGAGCCAAATAATATTCTAGACATAATAACAAGGAGTTGCATGTGCAGTTAGTGACTTTAAAGCTAGGTAATCTCCTTGGGATTGAATATTTAAATACTTTTAAGTACTCAACTTTTGGGAGTGATTATGCTAACAATGATTGGCAATTGACCAATAAATTTTTCATTGGATTTATGATAAGCATTAGGAACAAAGTTGAATTATTTGATATCCAAATCTTTGAGGAAGCCTTACATTATGCCTTGTTGCTGAAAAATCAAAAGAAATAAGTTTCTCTTTCAAGATCAAAAGGATAAGCCCTCTTCACTTCATAGCACAAGTCTACTGTTAGACTGCACTCCACCTATTGGACCAACCTATTTTTCTTAAAAACATTATTGAAGTATTAGAAATACTAGGGAAAGTCTATTTTTAAGTATCGCAATAAATGCTACATGCAAAATCAATGTAGCCCAAATTGTTTCTTTCCTAGAAGAAACTAAGTATCTTATTAAAGATAAAGTTTATGTGGAAACACATTTCTTTGTTGAAGAATTGGAATTCATAGTTAACCCTCAAATCAAGTTGTGCACTATTTGCGCTATGTAAGAGCAATAGTGCATGGCGCAAAGTTCACATAGTGCATATAATTTTATTTTATTTTTGGGGGGGGGGGGGGGGGGTGAAGGGGTTATATTTATTAGTTTTAGCATTTATTTTATAATTTAATAGCCATAGCCCAAATTACCAAATCGGCATAGAAACATGAAGACGATCTAGGCTTCAACAAATGATTCTCTCCTCTACCTCTCATGGTGAATTCACAAAGAAGGCAATCGATCATGAGTCATGTGGTGAGTGTTCGTGGACTACATACAAGCAAGTTGAACAAATCACATATACCTTCTATCTAGTAGCATATTCAACTTATGGAGACGACTTCAAACAAGTTGTGTCTCCTCTCCTTAAAGTAGCAACAGTTTCTAGACATGACGAGCAGGCTTATTCGAAGCATAATTTTGATTTTTTTTATTATCATGATAGTTTGTCTTTTAATTTAGTAGTTTTCATATTAATAACATTTTTATTTATAATTATTTAATATTATGTGCCACATTTAAAATGGTGCATTCGGCATTATATGCTATTCGTTATGACTCCTCGAGAAGTTTTGTACTATAGTGCATCATTTAAAATGGTGCATTTGGCATTGTATGCTATCCGTCGACATGTACAAGAGAATGTTAGTCTATATGTAGTTCTAACCTTATTAAACCCTATAAAAATGACACATGGAGAATGCATATTTATAGTCGGGGCATAAAAAGAATTATTGTTAATTATAAACTTCTTATCTCTTGATTGGACAATATGTTAGATTTGATTGTTGTGGCAATTTTTTTTAATTAATTTTAAGAAGTGGTTATGATAAAAACTACTTTTAAGGCTACCTATGGACTTTATGTATGGTTGGTGATGCCATTTATGGTATGATTGTGATAGCTTTTTCATTGCATTACTTTTTAGGCAACAACTACAGATTCATTTGGCTATTGCTTTCTTTCTTTCCCACTGTTTTAAAAAAATTTTATGGTAAAAATAGACTTTTTGCAACCATAATAGCAATGTTATTTTCCCTACAACAACTTCACAACAAAGTTTATAAAGGCTGTAGCAATCTCAAACACACCCTTAGACTTTTGAATGCCCTCAGTATATTTATCAACTTAATGAACACTATCCTAAAACACTTCATAGGAAAGATTTTGGTTGTGTACTTCAATGACATCTTGATTTTTACTTTTTTAGTCTAAGTGCAAAAAAACCATTATGACATATTAGGGAAGCTTTTGAGATCCTTGAGAAAAAAATGTGCATCAACGTAAAATATTTCTTTTTATAAATTGAACCATTATGACATATTAGGGAAGCTTTTGAGATCCTTCAGAAAAAAATGTGCATCAACGTAAAATATTTCTTTTTATAAATTTAAGTAATTTTACGAATATTCAATATTTCTACTTCTAAAATTAAATTTGACATTCAAAATAGCTCTCATCCAAATCTTTCATCGAAATAAAGTCTTTATGGCCTAGTTACTTTTTACATGATATTCTTTTAGGATTTAGTACAGTTTTATGGAGCCTTGCAGTACAAAGGCCTTAGATTAGGTTAATATTCTAATTGTATTTACCAACTAGTTTTTCTATAGCCTTCCAAGTAACCTATGCTGCTTATGAAGTTGGAGTTGGAGGAATCCTAAATCATGAAAACCATCCCTAAGCGTTTTTTTTAATGAAAAACTTACTAAATGGAACATAGCATCAATATTCAATATATGTTGAAAAACTTACTAAATGGAACAAAGCATCAATATTCAATATATGATGGAATATTTAATATTGTATCCAATCTTTCAAGCACTAGAGACACTATCTATACATAGGGAATGCTCACATTTCACCAACTAGCCAAACATTGAACGTATCTGCTCAACATATTGTTCGTGGTTCATACATACCATAAAACGCTTTAATATCCCTAGATCCAATTCAAGTTTTTGCAAGTCTGATATATGAAGTGGATGGCATACTTGTAGTGGTTCAACATAGATATCTGATATAAGAAGGGAATGCATAATAAGATGATGGATACGCTCTCATGGCCTGTAGTGACTTTGTAGCAGTAATGTAGTTGCAAACTTGTCAACACAAGAAGTAGGTTGATTTATATAAGTTATATGAGGACTTTTGAAAAGTTTTAAGGACACTCGAGAAGACAAACTTGCTCTGTGTTTTTAAGAATGTTGATCAAGTGAGTTAGATTTAAGAAGCACATACTACCAACGTGAGTATGACTTCAAAGCCCATAGAAATGAGTTTATTGGGTTTGAATGCACTGGGATGTGACCTGAAGAGATGCATTCTCTATTACACCTCAAAATCCCTAAACAAGAAAGACTGTATGCTCCTTTAGTGCCAATTTAGCATGTTAAAGCATTTCCATGGACTTTTTTGGAAGATTGTTCTTGACCAATAAAGATCATGATTATGTTTTAGATTCTTAAAGATGATCATGGTCATAGCTTATAAATACAACATCACTTGAGAAGAAACAACACGTCTCTTCTTCTGGAATGTTTTAGTGCATTTTGGATTTTCGAGTTTAATCATCTCAAATAGAGATTCACACTTCAACTCATTTTGGAGATCACTATGGGATAGGATGAACATATTCTTAAGAGAATTACTACCTTCCGTGTCTAAACTAACAATCAAATCGAGTTAGTTAATAAAACTTTTTTGCATCTACTTAGTGGATTTAACTCATGCCATCCAAAGACTTGTGATGAAATTGTGTATCTACTTCACTTTCAATGGGGAAACATAGTTTAATACATTGAGCTCCATTTGAGGCATGTATAGGGCATCTGTCTGAGTCCATTCAACTTAAGAATGGAAGCAATGCTCAACCTTGACAATTAAGATGAAGGTCTTGGGAAAGCAAAAATATTATCTGAGAAATTTTGGAAAATTCGCTCCGTGGTAGATGCCCATCTTACCAAATCACAACAATGCTACAAGTGTCAAAAAATTTTAGCACCAGATAGAGAAGAAGTTTGAAAAATGAGATGGCTCCGCATCAGCAAAAAAAGATTGAAGGTAGAAGAGCAGTAGAATCAAATGCATTAGGTGTGGTCCATTCAAAGTTCTGAGGAAGATTGGGGGCAATGCATACTAGTTGAATCTACCTAGTAATATGGAGAACTACTCAATGATGAATATGAAAAATCTAAAGACATTCAAGGTTTCATTGTTGAATCTTGAGGTGCTAGAGGTATTGTCTCTTTGTGATGATAAATTTCTAGGCTAAGAGGATCAGCTCAAGGCTGCCTTCCTCCTTGTGATGGAGCATATTCCTCAATTAAGAAATTTCTCTATTAGTTTCGTGCTCCACATTGAATTTGATTTACCTTCAATTCATTCGACATCCTTAACACAGTGACTCACATATCAAGACGATAATGATCAATTTATTTTTTTTAACTTTTATTTGGATTAGTTATATCCAAATTAAATGATATTTAGATTATTCATAAGAATCCAGACAGAAAAGAGTAGTCACCATAACCATTTAAGGAAGGTTTCAATTCATCAAAGAACATAAAGAAAGGCAAAAAGATAGATAGTGCTCTAAAACTTTATTCCACCTTTAAGCCAAATGTTGCAAGGAAGTTCAGTGATCATAACTAGATTCTGACCATATCAGAGAAGATGCTGGATGGTATACTCTGAGCTTTTTTCTTAAAAGTGGAAGAATAATGGAAATAGAAGATGATTGCTATTGTTGTGGACGATACAGACAATTTGACCCGTTCTTATCTCTGATGACTATGTTGAATGATATAGTAGGTTTGCCATCCCTAATATGGACATACATGAGTACTTTTTCATTTGGAAAATCTAAGTTAAGCAAGAGGTAATCAACTCCAGCATCGATAATGATTTTCAAACAAAACTCATTTATACCATTATGGTGCAGAAGTTGGAATTGAATATCATACCTCATCATATCCCTTGTTCTTTGGGATGGATTCACAAGGGGTATGATATGAGGATTGATCGTCGATGCTGATTAAGTTTGCAATCATGAAGGACTACATAGACGAGATGGTGTGCAATGTAGTGCACTTGATATCTATAAAGTTATCTTTGGTAGCGCATACATGCATAAGAAGTATGTGGTGATGTATCATTCTCCTTACAAGAGTTAGATGATTAAGGAGGAGAAAAAAGTACTTGTTGAAGGACTATAGTGTATCGATGATGAATGTTGTGAAGAAAAGATAGGTATGTAAAATTATAATTGATGCACAAATTTTTTGTTTCTGGTGAAAGAAGAAGTGATTAGTATTTTATTTGCATTGAGCAAAGTTGGAGATACAAGACTACAATAATTGTTGTAGAATTATGTACTACTCCTAGATGTACATGGGTGGCTAATGCTGTGACCCATAGAGCATGATATCCAATTGATTTCAGACATGCCACTACCAAAAATTCTGTCACGTTAAAACTAAATCATTGAGAATGATGGGTTTATAAAGCAGGTTGCAGAGTTTTTGGATAACAGAATTATTCAGCCTAGCTGTTTACCTTTTGAATTACTATTCTGATGGTCCTAACGAAATATGACACTTGGAGATTGTGCCACTCAATAAAGTAATAGTAAAAAATCAAATACATTATATGCAATTGCAGTCGATATCTTAATGGACCAACTGAAGTTTGCAATCATATTCACCAAGTTGGATCTCAAATTTGGCCATCAGCAGGTGCACATTAATGAGATAGATAGATTTAACATGTCTTTCAAAACTAGAAAAGGGTGAATCATGAATGTTTGGTTATGCCATTCATACTTGGCAACACCATTGCTACATTCATGTGGCAAATAAATATTCTATGGCTGTAAGTATACGATTTTGTCATCATCTATCTTGATGATATCCTTGTCTACAATAAACATTGGGAGGAGTATTGGAGCATTTAAGGAAGGTGTTCCATCTATTGCAACAACACCAGCTCCATTTACAAAAACAATTGTCAATTTGCCAAAAAAAACCCTCCTCTACCTAGGATTTGAGTTAGGCAATGTAGAGGTTAAGATTGATCCTAAAAAGGTGAAAATAATTGAGTGACTCAGAATGCAATTAATGATTGATATAAGGGATTTAATGGGAGCTTGCCAATATATTTTTAAGTTCTTCTGCCATTTTCTCTAATCTACTTTTTGTTGCATCCTTTGACTAAGGCCAATACTAAGTTTGTATTGAGATAGAAGAAATAGGATACATTTCTCTGATTGAAGAAGAAAAACAGGCCCCCTGTGATAGCCTTACCAAATTTGTAGCTACTCTTTGGATTTGAAGAAAAAACAAGTGGACATGTAATCTGCAAACGATGGAACATTAGTTGCTTGTCACTCTGAGATGCTTCAAGGAGATCTAATGAACCACTCGTCTATTACAAAGAGCTGTGGTTTTTCTTCAAGTAGTAAAATATTAGCATGCTTACTTTTAATACATACAAACCAAAATCACTTTAGTATTTATGAACTCAAATGAATCTAAATTAGGTTCGACATATGAAGTGGATGACTTGACTACAAAAAATTGACTTTGTGATCAAATTCAAGAATTTGAGCACAAACAAAATGGTCCACATGATCTAATGGATGCCACTAACGCTTTCTTATTGAAGTATTATCATGCAAATTGAATCTTCTTTTTATAAAAATTATAAAGAGAAATTCTTTAAAAATCCCATCTTCAAAAAGATATTGGAGGGTTTGGAGAAGATAACCACCTTAGAGTTTGCATACCAAATTCTACAGATGAAATCCAATTGATGTGAGGGCACATACATTCATAGTTTCTTGGCACTTTAGAGTGGCAAAGTCATTTCTGAATGTGGCTTTACTGACAAAACATGCAAAGGAATGTAAGTATATCAAAGGTTACATACTCTATAGCATCTCCAAAATTGCAAATGTGAAGCTAGGATACAAGTCGTTTGCCTCAAAGCATTTTTATGGATTTTTTGATAAGTTTGCCAAAATTAAATATGATTAGGGATATGTTTTTAAATATTATTATTCCAATCCCTTATATGAAAATAATCACAAGCGAGGTGGTGATCAGACTATTTATGCCAACAAGTATTTGTATATTTTTTATTGCTCAATTCCACTGTGTCTAATCAAGATAACCAATCATGGGGGATCATGATGGCCATATTGGTAGTCCTTTGTTCCAAACTAAAGAAGAGCACTTTCTTTACTCCACATATTAACAAATAGAGGTGGCACATAGTGCTTTTACTATGAGGTACGATTCTACCCCAAAACTTGGGATGATATCATGTCATACCTTTAGTTCTTCTCAACAAAGTTGTGCATTCCTTTAGAATTTATCGTACCTTTAGTCTGCTACGGGTACTTGCCACAAATGCTTTTGATTTTCACTTCTATTTCTCCCATTATTAATGGAGTTAAAGTTGACCAAAAAAATGCCTATAAGGCATTCGTAAAATTCATGCGTCGGCAAAGAAGCGACTTCAATAGACCTAATAAAAATACAAAGAAATGCATGATCATCATCATGTCAGAGTTGATTTCCTAGTAAGGATTTTGCCCGATTACATTTAACCAAATATCACTTCGAAGGACAAGAAAAGAAGTTGAAGCCAATCCAGTATGGCTCATTTAAAATCCTCAGGTAAATTGGAGAATGCTTGCCAGCTAAAGCTACCACCATAAATAGAGATGTATTTTATGGTAAATTTGGAGAACTCGAAGCTTTTGAATGTTATATGCTTGATGATGAGTCATATGAAGTACTACTTATTATGGATGATCTATTCTTGGAATAGGAAGTACCTTAGAAATGGACATCTTTTGGAGTAGATGATTACGACAACTTGACATAGACCAAAGGAGACGTTTTGCATTGGAAGCAAAAGTTAGTTACCAAGCATAACCAAATGGTACATCAAGAAAGTTGGACAAGCAGATTTCATAGGAGTGTAATCTTCCTAAATGGGAAACCCATGACTTGAGTATCATATCTAGTAAGTTATCAATCAAATCTTCTTTGATTACAATTTGGGTATTAGATCATAGAAATATCAAGGAGATAGTGTGCATGGTAGTTATAATAATGGTCTGAATTCTCCAAGAAAATTATTGACAACAACGATTCACAAGTCACGCTATTAAAATCATGAAGGATGTAAGCAGGAGTCCATAGGCACATATTAATCATCAATTGGGCGTCATTTGAGATTAATCAGATCTAATAGGAGATCAATTAAATCATTTTTGCTCGTGATTTAGCTATTAGATCATGGAAAGATGGTAGTGATCATAAGTGTCATAGTTTTTATTGTGTGATTTCTCTAAGAAAATTGCCAACAATTGTGATTCTCAAATAATACTATTGAGATTGAAAAGGGTGTTGCTAGAAATTCGTATGCACAATCAAATTTTCAACCAGGCCTCACACGAGGGAGATCATTGCTTATGAAATTTGATCGTTGGATCTAATTTCATATTATAGTAGGATGAGGATAAATTTAAAATTTAAACTGATTTGGATAAGGGTTATTTAAATTTAAATTTATTTGATATTATTCTAGCAAGAGGTATTGTTTAGTTTGAACCTCATTAGATTTCTTAGTACATTAGAGTTCCTTTCTATATCAAGTTTTTTTTAAGCTTCGGTTAAGACCATTTTCATGTTGCAGTTGCCTATTTATAGGCTTGAAATCCCTAAAAAAAGGCAATGAGAAATATGAAATTATCCCCAATTTTGTCTGCTTGTCTTCCTTTCCTGTTGGCTTTCAGTTTCCAACAGAGTAGCCAAATCAATGAGGTTATGCGATTGAATGTTGTTGCAAGAATCTATAGTCTGGGAATTCTTTGCCATTGCCTAAAGACATCCCTTTTTAATGCTGTCGTCTATGTTTCCAACATCATCAAGGCTAGTCATGACCCTACACTACGGGGATATAAATGAAAAGTTTGCTTTTTGGAAATGCAAGTACAAGCAGATGAATCAATGATTGTTGGTTCTTTGGTGAGAATCTAAGAACAACATGCTATTAATAACAAGGAGGAAGTTAAAATTAGAGAAAAGAAACTTCATATACAATGATAGCAGCTAAATTAAGAAGGGGATATATGGATCATGGTGGTGGTGCCGCTTTATCGGCAGTAGTTTTAAAGGTAACTATCATTGTGGTCATCATATCATGCATATGCTTAGCTATTTGTTTCTTTAGGATGGAGGGAGACTCTTTAATTGTTTGTAGCATCTCCTTTTAGTTGTAGATCTCTTGTTCTATAGAATCACTAATGATGTATTTTCCAATTCTCGGTCTTGCCATGATGAAATTTTCCTATAGATTGGAATTACTCAGATCATCATTGCAATTAGTGGTGTAGAAACTAGCGTTTTATTTTTTTTTTGGGGTTATACAAACTCTGCAATTATAAAAAAAGGATTTCTAAAAAAAGCTCTAATAAAAAGAAGTTGTAGCTTGTGCAATAATCTGGGGTTAATTAAGACTGAATTCAACAAAGTGATTAAGAACAAAGTTATAGGGAATTGAGTTGAGAGAGAGAGAGAGAGAGAGAGATAATTTTATATCACTTGATTCTTATTAAGTGGTAGTCCAAGAATTTCTTGTAATAAGATTTAGGTGAAGGAATAATTTGGCTATGGAGATAGAATTTAGAAGGAATATTTTTTATTACTTCATACATAGAAAATAATATTAGAAAGACATCTTATTTGTAGAAACAAGAATTTATCCAAAATGTCAAAACAACCTCTCATTTAAACATTCAAAAACTTTTCAATTATTTTCATACATGATGCGGATGACAGAAGGGTTAGAAGAGAGTTTTTTAATGCTTATTTTAAATTCTAAATATCATCTTTATCTTGTGAAAATTCCTAGATACTTCTGAAAGGTTCCACAATCTTATGGAAATTTATAAAAACCTGTAAATTACCAAAATTTACGTCATTTAGAAAAAGTAACCTAACGTAAAATTGGCTTGGTTTTTGATGTTAGGATCAATAACAGTTCTGTAGATTTTTGTACAAGGTTTTACTTTACTGAAAGCAACTTCAACATTTGTCTTAATATTGAAATTTAACAATGCATTCTTTTGGTGAGCTTGGCAGCTTGCAATGTTAATTTTGCTAAGCCTACAACCCTTGCTATCATATTTCATTGTTTGAATGTGAAGTCTTGTGCTCTTAAGTTTCTGTCTTCAACACTGCATTATGATGAATTCTGACTGTAGGGGCATAATAATTGTAAAGTTGAGGCGTGGACAAGAACTGAGATTAAGGGCAATCGCTAGAAAGGGAATCGGTAAGGATCATGCAAAGTGGTCACCTGCTGCTACTGTAACCTTTATGTATGAACCAGAGATTCATATTAATGAAGAACTGATGGAAACCTTAACACTCGATGAGAAAAGAACTTGGATTGAAAGCAGCCCCACCAAAGTTTTTGACATTGATCCTAATACCTATCAGGTCTGTTCTGTTTTCTTCTAAACTTCCTTATGTTAGGCAATGTTTCAAGAATTCTGCTGTAATGAGTTTGTTTGGCACGAGAAATTTCCAAATGTGGCACACCATACATGCATATTCAAACATTATTTTGTTGCCTTACAAGAAATGTCATTGCATAATTTTAAATTCTTTTGATATTTTATTCATTTCAAGTTTTTTTTCTGGAAGATTGTCCCTGACATACTAGTTGAAATATGAGTTATTGTTTAGGAATCATTTTAACGAGTACTGCATTGGAAAACCTTGAATTTGCTTACAAATCTTTTTATTCGTATTTCATACTTCTTTAATGTATAAAATGGTCAATCAAACCAACAATAAAAAATTATCGCTAGATTAATAATATAAATTCTTATATTCCTTCCTATCAGATTGTTATAACATATTTCAAGCTTAGTTTACATTTGTATTTAGGTTGGATGTACTTTCTTATAAAAAATTTGAGCAAATTTAATGATTAATATGTCTAGATAATTTGTCAAAAAATTATGAAGGATAAATTAAGGAATTATTATATTAGAAAACTAGTTGAAGTGACATATATTCATGATAAGGTAGTTAAAAATATTTTTAGATGATTTGAATGTGTTTGATATATGGTAGAATATACATGATGATGTTCCTATAAATTAAGCTGGTTATATGATGTGATTCTTGACTTAAACCATCTTTTTTCTGTTGAGAGTTAGAAATAAGAAATTTAGGTGTGATGGATTATGTTCCTTTCTCTTATTAGAATGGGAAATTAAAATGGAGATTTTGAATGTTTATGTTACCATCATGATGGGCTGGGTTTATCATAACAACTATCTGTGCTTTATGAATCTTTTTTTTTTATTCATTTTAGTGAATTTTGAATTTTTTATCATATTTTCATTTAATACCCTACCAACGCCTTAAGGTTCATTAGATAAATAGAAATTTGAGTTTGTCAGAGACTTAAAAAAAATGGTGGATTAAGGGGAAAGAAGGAGAATCCTAGATCAAGGACTATTGTTCATTCTTATTGCAAGCCGTAATAGCTCTCGGTGGAGTCTATTTATAGAAAATACATAACTCTTAAAGTCTAACAAACTACCTATTGGTTTTTAAAACCTATTACTTAATTACTCACATATACACATTAATATAATCCTAATATATCCATGATATTATTGACCATATCATTATCGACTCATTCAAAATCGACCTTGCCATCAAGGTTAAATCACATAGTAAAACAAGATAAATACCAAGAAACCCATATAAAATCTTCAAGTCATGAAATGGAGGCGCAAATGTTGGTGAATATGCAAGAGGTGGTATCTATGTAGCCACACTTCTGGTTGATGATCTATTGGTGAAAAGGGAGGTGGTAATTATTTGTACTATCTTTTTGTGTCATGCAAGTGTCACAATGTGATTGCTATTGTGTTGGTCAGGCCTATAGTACTTTAGTACAATAAATGAAGGCAATATAAACTATGGTGCTGAAATAGGAGTGGTTGTTTGGATTTATAATTGAAGAAGCTTGAGCAAGTGATTTCCATTTGGAAAGAGCTCAAATGCATCTCAATGTCCATGTCATTCATTAAAACCTTAAAAATCCATATTCAATAGCCTTGATTTTAATAATATGACTATGTTTGGAGTACTTGTTTACCAATTGGGGTGTCAAAGTTGATTTTTGCTCAAAATTTACTTCAAGCCTAGCTAGCCACTAATTAATACCATGTATAATCTTCCAAATTTTACTTAATTTTTGTTCAACATGATTGGGGCGGTCTAATTCTCCCATTGTCTCGATTGCTCAATCCATATCATATGCAGTCCTTAAATAGCATTTCATCAAAAATTGATCTGCAATGTACATCGATAGAATAAAAGCGGTGGAATTTGGACGATGTGGATGAATGACAGACTTGACGAAATAGAGTCAAAGAGGTGGCAATATACACCGATATGTATCCACAGTTGATTGCTATAAAAAGTTAACAACTCACTCATTCTAAGTAGCTAGAACTTGCTTGGTGCAGTTGTAGTATCACACTTAAGTCTTTTCGTAATTCCATTTGGGACGATCTTCATAAAGAATAGTCGGATCTAAGTTCTTCTGAAAGTGTTGTTTGAATATCACTTATAATGGGCACCTTAACACTGATTTCATAATTCTTTCCTTCATCGATCTCCTTAAATTTTCTTTAACCCATTTTAAAGATGGTGCAAAAGAAGATTCGCATACAATCTTGTGCTTTTCATGGTTCTTGTGGCTCTCCAAGAATAATTCATTGACTTCTTTGATGTTATATATATTGATTTTCTCCTTATCTTTATGGTATGAGAAAAGTTCAAGCAAGATTTTTAGAAAGAAGTCACGGTGTATGCTACGGATATTTGTAGCAATCAATGTGTTGATCACTTCTCAAATCCACACAATTAGTAATAATCAATGTGCCTGCTCATCAAGGTAATATTTTTTTTTTCTCTTGTTTTCGATTTTTTCAGAGAGGCAAGAGGTACACCAAATTTTCCCCAGGCCAAGTTAGAGTATTCTCATTGATCATAATGGACCGAGTTTAAAATAGGCCTATCAGTCAAATAGGATTAATTCAGCTCAGAATAATTCACAAAAGTATTTAATGATCTTGATGACAAGTTCAAAGTATTAAATCTATTTAGCATTTTCCTTCAATATTCGACAGAGTTCTTACCGTCAAGATCACTTGACGTTGGCACAGCTACTTGATTTTTGGTCTTGAGATTACTTTGATTCGCTATTGCTAGTCACCCAACTCATCAAATGAAGTCATCCAAGCAACCAAAGTTACTCACAACTTGCAGTAAAATTGATAGCAATTTCACTTGAACTCGTCTTTTTATTGTAATCCATCATTAGTTTTCTATGTTATTAGAAAACTACAAATGAGGAAAGTTTATTTATTTTATTGTAAATACTTGTTAAGTTTTTTTTTTATTGTAATTTTATTTAAATGTGATCATATTTCTTGAATTTTATCTTTTAGATCAAACCTAAAAGTAGAGGTCAGAGTATGGGTCTTAGACATCAAGTCATATCCTCACATTTATACTTTCTATCAATAATAATGAAATTTTTGAGCCTCTCTCTCTCTCTCTCTTCTCATTTCCTCTTTAGCTTGTTCCTTATTTGAAAAGTTCTGGTGTCACCTGTGGAAAATTTGGATCCAATAAGAAACATTCCAAAATAGTCCAAACTGATCATAAACAAAATGAACCTAAATTACTGTGTTTGAATTCGATTTTTCAGTTCAGTTAGTTTTCTGCCCCATTCCATTTGTATAATCTTTAGTCCCTAACACTAAAGCTTATAGAACTTAATCCAGTTAATCAAAAGTGATTTGCTATAGGGGTGTCAATTCGGGTCAACCCGTCGGGTTCGGGTCGAACCCGACCCGACCTGGATCTAAACGGGTCAACTCAAACCCGACCCGTTTTTGCAAACGGGTCGGACATTTCAACCCAGACCCGACCTGACCGGGTTGCCGGGTTGACCCGAAATGACCCGCGACCCGGCTGCGCTAGGGTTCTGCCGTTCTAGGTTCGGGCGTTCGGCCGCGCCGCCGCGGTACAGGCGACGCGCGAGGGCTTTCGGCCGCGGTTGAGGGTCTGAGGCAACGCGCCAATGCGCGAGTCGAGCGACTGCGCTAGGCGTTCGGAAGTCGGAACTGCGGGCGACGGGGCGAGGCCGCGAGGGCGAGGGCGGGGCTTGCGGGGCAGCGGGGCAGGCTGGGCAGCGCGGGCAGCGGGCAGCAGGTGGAAACGGTGGGAAATTCAAATTTTTTAAAAATAAACGGGTTGCCGGGTTGACCCGTCAACCCGCCGGGTCAACCCGAACCTGACCCGTTTTTCAAACGGGTCAAATATACGAATCCGAACCCGAACCCGACCCGTTTATCAAACGGGTCGGGTTCAACCCGGATTTTCAGGGTCGGGTCCGGGTCGGGTTTTCGGGTCGGGTCAAATATTGACACCCCTAATTTGCTATGGGCAAGCTAGCAAACTGATAGGCTCTGATGGTTATCATATTCAGAGTTGTGGATCTTCTAAGAACGTGCTTAATTATTAGAAATGCTGGGAAGCTTGGTAAGTATGTAGTTTTTGGTTAGATGTGAATTTTACCATACATAGTTTTTTTTTTAATCAATTTGACGAAACTCAAGCCTATACCATGGAAAGATAATAGGCTTGCTTAAAATCCCAAATCTTTATCACAGCAAGATGAAAATCTGGGCCAAAACAACTAAATTTTGTAGTGGGGCTCAACTTCTCAATTGAGTCTGTTCATTGCCCACCTCTGTAATGTTAAACCTTCCTCTACAGCATGTAAAACTTAATCGACGTCATCAATATTGATTTACACTATAATATCAACAACTTAGCTGATAGTTTTGTTCATATCATAATTAGTGTATTTTGTGTGGAAATGTTGCACCTTGTGTTCATGAGAAACTCCTGCAGTGTGGCTTATTATATTATTTAATCAGTTGAATATTCTTTGTTTTTCTTCTTATGATTTCTCCATGTAATTATGCTCCGCAGCAGTTAGCAATTTTTTATTTTCTTGATTTTGATCTATAACAGTTACAATTATATGTTTTAACAGGTAAGAGTTGTTGATCCTGAGGCTTACACTTACGACGAAGAAGTGATAAAGAAGGCAGAGGCCATGGGAAAGCCAGGGCTGGTTGAAATCTATGCAAAAGAAGACAGCTTCATCTTCACAGTGGAGTCCACTGGTGCGATCAAATCTTATCAGATGGTAATCAATGCAATTGAAATCCTCAAGCAAAAGCTCGATGCGGTTCGCCTGCAAGATACAGTGGATGCCGACATTGGAGAACTGACTCAACATCTTGGACGTGGACTGTGATCTTTATTAGGTTTGTTTTGGTTTCTTGAGCCAATGATTGGCTGTATTTATGTATCGTCACCTGCGCACCACCTAGGGTTTATAAATGTTCTTGGGGACTCCACCGAATTATTGCGGGGATATTGTTTACATTGGCCTTGAACCTTTTCTAAATTTTGGGTTTTTTTTTTCACCTTTTTTTTTTTTTTTTTTTGACTTTGCAAAGAGATAAAGAGGAGATGAAAAAGAAGTTTCTAAGTGTTTTAAATTAAATAACTGATTTGTAAGATAACTATATAAGATATGTGACATAACGTTTTCTTGGATACTTTTATGAGCGGTGTTATATCTATATTAGGGTTTCAACCAGACGCTTGACCCTCTAACTAAAATAGCATGCCTCCATTTTAGCCCTAATTAATTTTGTAAAGCCAGAGCTTTTTTTACCTAATGACTTGTGTCTCGCCGCTACACTAGGAGTGTAAGTGAGTCAAGTTGACTTGCTTGTAGGCTCGGGTTTGACTTGATAAATGGTTGGTGAGCTCAGTTTGATAAGCTAACGAGTTAAATTTAAGCTAATCCTAAATTGATCTGTAAGCTTGTGAATGGGATTGTTTAAAAAATATTAATATAAAATATATTTAAAATATATTAGAAATTAGGATTTTAAATACAAAGTTAAAAAATATTTATAAATTATAACGTAATTTTTTATATTAAGTTATTCTTTACTTTTTTTTCTTATAATTTTTTATTTTTTTTATCATTTTATTATAATAATTGCCGAACTCGTAGAATAAAGTTTGAACTCAAGCACGAACTTGATTAATTAATTAAGCTCAAGTTAAAGGAATTTGAGCTTGACTTTATTCGTTTACACCCCTCCTCGCCACCTTCCTCTCCATCCATTGTTGTGCTATCCACCTTCCTCTCCATCCATTGTTGTGCTATTGTAACGATAAAATAAAGAGTTTAACAAACAGAAGAGGTGAGATCTCCAAATCTGTGAGACCTCAAACATACAGGTTGTCCTGACCTCAACAAAACTACCCATGGCCAAGTTCCATTGGAGCAAGTAATTTACACTACATTGTATTTTTGGTTCACTATTCATCTATCTAATAGTCTCTAAAGTATATTACATTCCCATTCTCATGCTTAAGCATATGTTTTCTTGCTTTCCTGTATCATTTGCTGGAGATACATGATACGTTAGTTGGGAGCTTTGGGTAGCAACCTAGAGATCTTATGTTCGAGTTTTATATATGTGATGTGTGTGAATTTGTCTTAATTGACCTATATGTCCAAAAAAAAAAAAACTTCTAGGCCAGGCACTGACAACTTCAAAATATGAGCCGAACACATAAATTATCAGCTTGCCCCGTCTCGACCCGTTTACACGAACCGGACGCCCATCCTACAGTATTCCGAGGAAGATTAATATATTTTAATACGGGGCCTTCTACAAAATGTTTTTCAATTGCCTGTATAACTTCTGGGAAAATGCAAATTACTTGCCTGTGAAGTGAGAATCTACTGCTTAAACAGTTCAAGAAAGTCCCATGGCAACATACCATTGAGTTTTTTTTTTTTTAACCGATTCTGCTATCAAACACGTTGAGGAGGGCAAGCATAAGCAATAATGATTAGAATAATGCTATTGTCATCTGTAATTACGAGTTGAATTGCATAAACAATCTCTTTATAAGAACAAATATCAACCTTCCGGATTTTAATGTTAGCGGTGAGAGTAATAGGGTAATATTTCTCAAATTTTGTTGGGGAAAAATTCATTCAGAATTTAAGATTTGTATTGCATTGTCACACCTCGCTTTCATCTCTTGCAATAGAACAATTATTATGTCCTCCGACCGGACCTAGAGGAACGTCCGGTCGGAAGCCAAATCGCGCCAAAAAATGAGAAATACTGAGCAAATTCCGAGCAATACCAAACAATAACGAGGAATACCATCACGTGAAGATCCAATACCGAGTCATACCGAGCTATACCGAGGAATACCGAGTTATACAAAAGTTGTACCGAGTTTTTCCTAGGAAAAACTCGGTACAACTCGGTATTGCTCGGTATAGCTCGGTATAACTAGGTATTGGTCTTCGAGCGGTATTCCTCGTTATTATCAAATAATACCTAGCAATACCGAGTTTTTTCGCGGGATTTTGCCTCCGACCGGACCTTCCTCTACGTCCTTACACCGGACCTAATAAAAGTTCCTTGTCATATCCAATATGTTGGTCCTGAAAATAAGCTCCCTGCACTTATTTCATCCTTTTTTTTCTATCAACTGTGAACTTCTTGTAAAAATACTGCAAAGCTTGGGAGGCTTCTAACAGAAACGAAGCCATGCTGATACAAAGCCTAAGAGGCTTGTAATAGAAATGGAGCAATGCCGTTGCCATGGCTGTAGATATGGTTGATATCAAGAAACAGGCTATAAATATGGAGCCTACCTTGTATACTATATGTAAGATCTTTCTTTAAGAAAGGGTCATAAGGGATGGTATGATAAGATATTAGGACTAAGCCTCAATTTTGTTTGATTTTATTTTGAAACTACAATGGGATTATTATGTCTTCAAGTTGTTCATGTCATTTTGAGCTTTAGTTCACTCGGCGAAGCTTGATCAAAGGACAAACATGTACCGAACGAGTTAAACCAAATAACTTATCTCAACAAGCCTTCACTTTATGAGGACCTAACTTTTCTACCAATTCTCTCCAATTAAATTCATTCATCTTCCCCGAACTTCCGCATCTAAACTACATGAGGCACACGGCTATAGATCCTATTGTTATGGCTCCCCCAACTATGCTCATCCTTTGCTCATAGTCATATCCTCCAAAAAGATTCGTTGCTCACCATGAGAGGTTTGTTTCCTATATAAAACACTCTCCTGCCGGGGGCAAATTATTGGGTCAGGTGACCGAAGCCATCTCTCCGTTCGGTCGCCAATGGAAATGCGACATCTGTTAGGCGTTTTTTTAATTTAATATTAACGCTTTATGTCTTGTCAGAGTTAGCGACCCGACCCGATAACGCTTTTCATTTGAATTCCGGAAAATAAAGAATGGAAACGCCGCGCGACATCTTCACTGTTACTCCAGCTCCAGCTTTGGTAAGCGCTCTCGGATTCCTCCATTTCCTTCGGTTCTGCATTAGCTTATTCCTGCCGGAGGTAGACGACGAACCTGTAGAAGATCATAAATCAGGAAGAGGTATGGTTGCGCCTAACTTGCGCTTGACTTGCGCTTTCGTTGCGTTTAAGTTATACGTTAAATTTTAGGGTTTAGGGTTTGGTTATAATTTTTTCATAATTTGTTAATGTACTGTTAAAATATTTATTTTCTGATTTTTCACGCTTCTTCTCTTCGTAAACGAATGACTTTAATGGTTTAGTAATAGTTGTATAACTAGCATATATGTTCAATGAGGTGTTAAATATTTGTTTAGTTTTCGGAATTTGAAACTTCTTGAAGCTAAATAATTACGAAATGTGAAGTTGCGCTAAGGTTGCGCTAAGGTTGCGCTATGGTTGCGCTATAATTGCGCTATGGTTACGCTATGGTTGCGCTATGGTTGCGCTATGGTTGCGCTATAGTTGCGTTATGGTTCTGATTTTTCTTCTTTTTATAGATGAAGACTCCATATCAAAGGCCAGTAACATCTAGATGTTATGTTACATCTTTCCGTAAACATTATGATGCTTATGCCGAGATCATTGATGATGAAGTGGAACAAACATTAAAGGATCTGAACATTCATCAATTTTTGAAGTTCCCCGCTTTCCAGCAGTGCATACCACTTCTTTTTGAAGTTCTTAAATTTTGGAGTCCTGCTGATGAAGGCTTCATCGTCCTGGGTCATGTTTTGAAATTCACTTCTGACGAGGTTGCTTTGTTGATAGGTAATATTTTGAATATGGAAATTTTATTGCTATATGTTTTTTTAACTTTAACGACTGATATTTTCTGACAGGTATGCCAAACAGAGGCATTGATATAAAATGGAGGATTGATCCTCTAAATGGACCTCTGTCAACTGAAGTTAAAACAGATATTGTAAAATTAGACAGATTAGCTGATAATGCAACAAAAATTAAGACCTTTATTATGTTTTTGTTATCTAACCTTTTCTTTCCCCTAAATAGTCATAAAACTCCTAGAAGGCTCACAACTGTTGCAAATAATTTAAGTGAGTTCGCTTCAATTAATTGGGCTTCAAGCTTAAGGAACTTCATGGTTGAGGAGTTCAACACAATTTTTGAGAAGTATAAACTCCAAAGACCATTGGGTTACATCAATGGTTTTTTTCCTCTTCTACTGGTACGTTTCCACTCCTACTGGTTATTCTACATGTTTAATGTTTTTTAATGTTAAATTTAAAATTTTTATGTTTGGAATTATACAGATTTGGTTTTTGGAACATTTTTCTTTGAATAAACCAACAGATTCAGAATTAAGGCCCCGTTTTTTGAGATGGCAGGGGTATACAGAATTATACTTCACTCAAGAGAATGCAGCAAAAATATTTAAATTTTTAAAGATTAGTGAGGTAATTTTTTAGCTTACATGATGCAATTTGCGCTATGGTTGCGCTATGGTTGCGCTATGGTTGCGCTTTAACAAATTTATATGTTTTTTGCAGATTTTTGCTTGTCTTGAAAATGTTAGCAATGAAGAGGCCGAAAAGTACGGGGCTGATATTATTGCCATACAGAACTCTGAAACCCGTTCAGGCCATGAACCACTGAAATTGCAGTCACCCCAAAAGATAAAGGCTTTCGCAAGAAAAAAACTTGTCACCACCCCACCTCCCTCCCCACTTCTCTCTCCCCCTCTCTCCCCTGATTCTCCACATATTGAACCACCAGAAACTCAAACTCCGCCGCCGCCAACTCAACCGTCTACTCGTCCACCTACTCAAAAAATTTCCATTAGTCAACCTTCTGCTGAACAGCCACCTATTACAAGGGCAGATTTAGAGGCTGTTCAGAATAAATGTTTTGAAATATTTGAGAAAATGTTGAATAAAATTCAAGAAAATGTTGGAGCTAGATTGGATCGGCTTGAAGATAATGTGGAGAAACTGCAGGCAGATCAAGACTCCATGAAGTACAAATTTATTGAATTTCAAATGCAGTGTGATCACAATCAAGAGAAGCCGCATATATCCAGTTCTGCCTCCAGCTTCCAATCAGTGAATAATACGGCTTTGCATCCTTCAGCACAAGCACCAATACAAGTTGTTCCTCCACCTCCACCAATACAAGTTGTTCCTCCACCTCCACCAATGGTCCAAGAAATTCCTCCACCTCCACCAATACAAGTTGTTCCTCCACCTCCACCAATACAAGTTGTTCCTCTACCTCCACCAATGGTCCAAGAAATTCCTCCACCTCCACCAATACAAGTTGTTCCTCCACCTCTACCATTGGCTAAAGAACTTCCACAACCACAAATACAAGAAGTTCCTCCACCATCGGCCAAAGTTGTGCCACCACTAAAAGCTAGTTCATCACCAAAAAGAAAAAGAGAAGATGGTGAAAAAGAGGAGAGTTCATCAAAAAAAGTCGTTCCATACGTAAAGAAGAAGACTAAAGAGGTTATCTCTGTAGATAATATAATAGTTGAATCACATCCTGCATTGGAAATAATGGACTATCCAGGGAAACCTTTTCTAGCAGAACAAAAACAACAATTTATGGATGAATGTTTCAAAAAATTTAATACAAAATAAGTTTAGTTCTTTTTTGGTTGCGCTATGGTTGCGCTATGGTTGCACTATGGTTGCGCTAAGGTTGCGCTATGGTTGCGCTATGGTTGCGCTAAGATTGCGCTAAGGTTGCGCTAAGATTGCGCTAAGGTTGCGCTAAGGTTGCGCTATAGTTGCGCTATGGTTGCGCTATAGTTGCGCTATGGTTGCGCTATGGTTGCGCTATGGTTGCGCTATAGTTGCGCTAAGGTTGCGCTACGGTTGCGCTACGGTTGCGCTATGGTTGCCCTATGGTTGCGCTCTAACATTATATATATATATATATATATATATTTTTTTTGTAGGGAGCACAAAATATTTGTATCTGGAAACATTGAAATAAAAAGATCAGATATTGACTTTCTGCTCACAAATGATTGGTTAGGTGATAACCATGTTGATGCATTTGCTTACTTTTTACTTGAGCAGAGTAGGTTAATGACGGAGAAATTTCAACGTTATTTGTATATTTCTCCATTGTACAGGGTAAGTATAAATAATATTTTAATATTTTTATTTCACGTTTCTTTTTCCTTATGGAATTGAATTACTGCAGGTATACAAGGCATTAAATCTGGATTATCAAATTTTTATCGAACACATTAATCCAGTTTCAGTTCAAGAAAGCAAACTTATTGTTCAACCCATAATTTACGAGAAGCACTGGGTTCTTCTTATTGGAAAATTGAAGGAGAAAGTCTGGAAACTCTATGACTCATTACCTAATCCTGAACACAAGCATATTTGTCATAATGTTGTAAGTGCAATTTAAATTTTAAGTTGAATCCAGATTACTATGTTTATATACATAGTAAATGTTTAAAATGTTTTATTCGTACAGATAAATTATTTGCACGAGGACACCGTAGGATGCTTTTCTAGCGATATAACAAAATGGAACGTCCAGGCGGTTCGTGGAATTCCAACACAAACAAACAGCTACGATTGTGGAATGTTCGTTTGTAAATATATGGAAAAGGCAGTCCTACGAAAGAAAACAGACTGGAGTGCTCTTAAGGATTGGCAAAAGCACATGCCAAAATTTAGGGCAGAGCTAGCTTATTTTCTTTTTCTTCAAACAAGGAAGTAAACAATCTGTAACTTATTGTAAAATATTGTCCATGACTTATAAATGTACATTTTATCATGTAATTATATAGTTTTTGTTTGTTAAATAACATGTGCATATTCTGTAACTTCTACTTTGTTATATTCTGTAAGTTCTGCTCACAAATTCTGTAAATTTAATATTTTCTTCTCCTTTAAAAAATTAAGTAATCCGTGTCAAAAATAGCGCAACCATAGCGCAACCATAGGGCAACCATAGCGCAGCCATAGCGCAACCATAGGGCAACCATAGCGCAACCATAGCGCAACCTTAGCACAACTATAGCGCAACCTTAGCGCAACCATAGCGCAACCTTAGCACAACCATAGCGCAACCTTAGCGCAACCATAGCGCAACCTTAGCCCAACCATAGCGCAACCTTAGCGCAACCTTATCGATAAGTCAACATAAGTCCAAATAAATATTATTACATTCCAAATTTAAACTTTATCGTAATTTTATTACAATCAATAAATGAAATCATTCAGTCCAAATAAATATTATTATATTACATTGCATATTCATTAAATTCCAACTCCGAAGAAAGAAAATCCATCATCAACTTGGTGTATTCAGCTCCAGGTTGGCTTGATGGTATGCCGGTTATATATTCCTCACTGAAACATTCAGGCATGCTTGAAAAGTTCATCTGTGTTGAACTAGGAGCCTTGCCTTCACTAAGATGTAGAATTTTGTTAGTTTTAAAACACAGAATGTAGAGTTATCATCATGGAAATAAAAAGCTTTTTTACATCGTCTAGATCAGATGTCTTGTTCTTCGCATCTAAGGATGAAATGTTGAGTGGAAAGTCATACATGCTCTCCATAGCGCAACTATAGCGCAACTATAACGCAACCATAGCGCAACCATAGCGCAACCATAGCGCAACCATAGCGCAACTATAGCGCAACCATAGCGCAACCATAGCGCAACCGTAGCGCAACTATAGCGATAATCATTATTACATTGCAAATTTAAACTTTAGCGCATTTTTATTACAAATAATAAATGAAATCAATCAGTACAAATAAATATTATTACATTACATTGCAAATTTATTGAATTCCAACTCCGCAGAAAGAAAATCCATCATCAACTTGGTGTATTCAGCTCCAGGTTGGCTTGATGGTATGCCGGTTATATATTCCTCACTGAAACATTCAGGCATGCTTGAAAAGTTCATCTGAGTTGAAGTAGGTTGTGTTGAAGAAGGTTCATCCATTGGGTTATCACCAACCGAAGACTTCTTATCTGTAAGCTTACTCTTAGGCCGTTTCTTCTTCTCTCAATGGCTTTTCAGTCTTGCATTTGATATGCCTTTAGGTCTACGCTTTAGAGGATCTTTCAAATTAGCAGTTCCACCTTGGGAACTAGGAACATCCTTCTCATTTCTTTTCTTGCCACCAAGAATTATGTATAATTTTTTATACATGTCTTGCAATGAGGAAAGAATAAACTCCTCTGCCTCCTCATTCCCTTGAGCTTCCGTGCTCATTTGATATGCAAACCTACTCACCTGATTTCTGAATATGAATCCCCTACCACTTTGGAAATTATTACTTCTTTGAGAATTAAGCAAGTAACCTGAATAAAAAACTTGTCGAGTCCTTGCTAACCAACGAAGCAATAAGTATTTCTCAGGGAATTTAGCCATATCCAACTGTTTAAAAACCCTCAAACAATGAGAACACAGCAATCCCATGGTTTCATACTTCTTACAGCTGCATTGAATGTTACCTTCTGTTGCATCAAATTGAACAACCCAAGGATGGTTTTGATTCTTTTTCTCTATGTAGTTGACTAGAAACTTCGAAGAATCAGTCGAGACAAAATCTATACTCATTTCTCCCACAGCCTTTATAAATTCTTCCTCAAAAATTGAATATATTCTTCTTGAGTAAAATCTAGCTGCTTGTTTTAATATTGAGCTATTCTTTATCACGGGAACAATTTCAGATTGACTGCATTTGTAATCCTCGTCCTGCTCATTTCGCCGCCAATTCATCAGTATCTTTTCCAAGCCAAGAAAACAATCAGTTAATGAACTTGTTGGCTTTGAAATGCCATGACACACATTATTAGTACACTCACTACGCTGCGTTGATAAAATGCCCATGCAAAAAGAATCCTTGTTGAAAGCAGTTGACCACTTTCTCCTTATCTTATAAAGATCCTGCAACCATTCATGGTTTTGAAGATTCCCTTCCTTGATCATTTCATCCCAGGCTTCCTCAAACATTTCTCAGAATCACACCACCTAATACACTTATGGAAGAGTCCTCTAACTTTATTATTGCTATTGTAGATGGAAACTTTTGATGGAACCTTTTTAAAGATGTGCCATTGGCATAATCTATGACGAGTGTGAGGTAATGTAACTTCTATGGCCCTGGCCATAGCTTGGTCCTGATCAGTGAATATTGCTGTTGGATATTTATTACCTATTATTCGTACAAATGTTTTAAACAACCATGTAAAACTTTCAATTATTTCCTCTGACAAAAAAGCAAGCCCAAACAAAATATTCTGCCAATGATTGTTAACACCAACAAATGGCGCACAAACAAAATTATACTTGTTCAGCCTGTAACTAGTATCAAAAATCAATACATCTCCAAAACATTCATAATCTATCCTGCTTCTGCCATCAACCCAGAAAAAATTTACCAATCTATCCTCATCATCATATTGAACATCCCATGCGAACATGTGGTCCTCAACTTGTCGATCTTTGAATAATTGAATCAAAGAATTAGTGTCACCAATTTCAATCCTTGCTCTTTTCTCCTTCTGAATAAAATTGTATGCATCCCTCTTAGAGAATCCGACATTCTCACATCCACCAACTTCCTCTGCAAGGTAGGCATATGCATCAACGGTTCTAATACCTGCATCTGTCATTGATTTCAGGACGGAAGCTTTTTCCTCAATCATATTCCTACATGATCTTAAAAGGTGTCGGTCAGCTGGGCTAGCTAATTCATGGTTGTAGGATTCAATAAATCTTTTGACATGCCAGTAACCATCTTCATCTGTGACAAACCTCACCATGGCTGGACAACCAGTTCTGACAACTGGTCTAGTGAATCTCTTTCTCTTTCCAGAATTATGATCATCACTTTTCTTGAAATCAGCTTTTGAACAAACAAAGTCCTTCGATTTTATCTTTCTAGAATTTGGCCAAAAACTGTGATGATCCTTTCGGACACTAAATCCATTATCGTGAGCATAAGTGCAAAAACATTCATATGCTTCTGTCTCATCTTTATAAACAGCCTGAAAGAAAAAGTAAAGCGCAATTAAAGCGCAAGTATAGCGCAACTATAGCGCAACTATAGCGACAAGTTCAATTTTTTTTATTTATCATCTTCAACCTAAAATCAATAATGAAACCTAAGAAATAACAACATTAGATTTTCTTTTTTTTTTTTAATTTTTCGACAAAAGAAATTTATTCTGCTTAAAAATCGCAAAATCAAAGATCCTAAGACTAATGAGCTGAAACCTACGTCTTCTTTCTGCGGCGATAATATTAAAACTAACTGTTTACAACTTTCTAACTTACCGATATGTTGAAACCAGAGGAATTTCCGGCTAAGTTAAGTGATTCATGCACCAGCCTTTTCGATTCATGCATCCTTTCCGATTCATGCACTCCCTCTTCCATGCCCTCTTCCACCTCCCTCTTCGCTGAGCAGTCCATTTCTTCTTTGCAATTTTCTGGCTCGTTTTTTCTTCTACAGCAGTCTTTATTGCGTCTTTCGCGGCTTTCAAAATGAAAAAATAGGGCGGCAAATGCTTAAAAGATCAAATGAAAAGCGTTATCGGGTCGGGTCGCTAACTCTGACAAGACATAAAGCGTTAATATTAAATTAAAAAAACGCCTAACAGATGTCGCATTTCTATTGGTGACCGAACGGAGAGATGGCTTCGGTCACCTGACCCAATAATTTGCCCCTTCGGGGACTTGTCTAAGATACCCATCATGAGGACTCGCCAAGGGTATTTGTCGTTGAGAACTTGAAACCTATACAGGTACTCGCCAAAGGCATCCTGAGCCATGTCAAAAACAAATGACTACATGTATATATTTTAAAATAGTCAACATGTATGTGTCAGTTTGTATTTATCAAAACATATAATATTTTGATTTTTTTTTTCTCAGGTATAAACATTTTATTAGTCATGTTTATCTTATAAAGACATTTTAAAATTCAAATCATTTTACTATTCATAGAAATTACTTTATTCCTTATATATTCTCTCCCCTCGCTGATTTCTCCCTCCTATTCTCTTATTCTAGCTAAGCAAAATTTTAATGAAATCAGGTGTCACTCACGAATAAATTTTAATCCAAAAGAATCAATCAATCCTTAAACTAGTTAGGTTTAATTAAAAAAATTGGAGTTGTTGGGAATTGAGATCAGCCAGTAAATAATGGGGATCAAACACGTCAACCCTTGAATCACGAGTGATCGAACTGATTCAAGTAGAAATTATAATGAAGAGAAGGTATTAAAATGTAATATTTTTTGGAATATATATATACACGCGCGGACATCTATTATTACTTGTAATCAATATTAAAAATATTACATCATTGAATAATTTCTATAAATTTTTATAATATTTATATCATGTTGGTTCTTGATTGGATCATAGCTACAATATTAAACTTTGAACTATTTATTATACTAGTTCAATGTCAGTTTCAATTCTAAAAACATTCGGAGTAATTATAAAAGAACTGAAATTAGCTGACCGAAAAAAAAAAATTTATCAGTTTATATTACTTAAATCACCTCAGGACAATTGGCTGATCTTTCCTATGAGTTAAATTTGACAAATAAAAGGCATTTGTCTTTCTTATGATCCACCAAAATCATTCAAAATAGTTTGATCGATAACTCATGAACTAAGTTTGATGAGCTAACGAGTTAAATTTGAGATAACTCTATTGAATAGTTTTCTTATGAGTTGGTTCTACAAAGAAAATATAAATACAAAATATATTTCAAATAGTTAAAACTCAAGAATTTAAATAGAAAACTATTAAAAATATTTAAGAACATTCATGACAAAAGCAAAAAGATATGGGCTTAAAGTTGATCTTTGATGTAATCCAACTGAAATAGAAAATCTCTTGGTCAAATCACATTGTGTATGAACACAAATAAAAGCTCCTACACATATCCTTATTGACTTGAATATAAGCATTATCTAGGAGTGTCAATTATTGACCCAACTCAATAACCCAATCCAAAAAATTCTGTTTCGGGTGGACTCGTTTAACAAATGAGTCAGGTTCGGAATTATATTTTTGATCGGTATAAAAAATTGTGTCGGTCTACGTCAACCTGCTAACTTGAATTTGACCCGAATTTCACCAGAGTCCCTTCTATCCTCTCGCTCACACTGCATCTATGCAGATGCATTTTGCTCTCAGCTCAATCCTGCCAGGCCAACCTCGCTCATAGTCTGCAAGCTCATGCTAGCACTCTCTGCTCTTACCACGCGGGTTAATCATTGCAGGTTAGGTCAGGTCTGTGATGCCCTATAATTTAATTTGAAAGAATTTTTTTTTTATCTTTTACTATAAATACTAGCATAAATAAAATTATTGATCAAAATATTAATATATACATTTGCATTGGTTTCCTAAAAAATTATGTATATTGCTCGGGATCTATACAATCATATCACAACTACTCTATCTAGAGTATAAAAGAATATCTAAAATAATAAGAACATGAACTTGAAAGATCCTAATCGATCTCACACTCATGCTCCATTACCCTAACATAAATTATTTAATCATATATAATGAGCTCAAGAGTCCAGCAAGTAACAAAATCTTATATCTAAATTCAAAGTACGGTAAAGAAGCAATATGCATGTAAGCAATCAAATCATAATAATAACAGTCATATGATCATGAATTTATGCAGAAATAATAAAACTCACATGTACTAGACAATAATAGTAAAGTTTATAAATTGTAAAAAAAAAGTATACTGAGGAAATTATTGACCTGTATATAGATACCAAATAAAATAAACAAAAAAAATGCTAAAATCTCGTACATTTCTACCTCTATTCAAAATCTATGGAGCTAGGCATTGAAATCATGCTCGTATCCTGTGTATCCATCTCCGGATACATGACGCCATCACCTTCATATGTTCTGTATCCCTCGATACACGTCTTGACAACGCTTCGCTCGTCCTCTTTGTAAGAGAAATTATTCTGTGTGGAATCTGATCATAGAGCTATGTTCGGATACCAATAAAATCCTTACACATTGTATGCTTACGTGGAATGTCACATTTGACTTGCAACCCGACCCGTTTGTCTTTTCAGATCGACTGGAGACGAACGGACACCCGCCCTCCCAAATTAAATATAAGGTAAAAGATGAAAAGGCGAAAATTTTTCATATTTCAAGCGCCAACGCCTATACTATTTCAATTTCCGGCATTCGCAGTTCTCCGAGGTTCCCGCAAAAAATTCTTCTCCATTTTTCTTCTAGCATTTGCTTCTACTCAAATGGAGGGAAACGAGTCACCTGTAAAAAAATATATGTTATTGCGTACAACAGATAGAATCTGCTCCATATTTTTTTATTATTCACTGCGTGTTTTCTATGTATAATCTGCGTATTTTTTACGTATATTTTACAAAAATAAAAACATATTGATAAAAGATTATATATTTTTCACCTTCTACATGTTTTATGCGTATAATTTGCGTATATTTTGCTCAAATCCTACAATTTTAAAATAAATACTATGGATCTTAAAACCATTAAAAAAATTCCAATAAAGAAAAAAAATATTAGTCATTTCTTGCCTTCTGATTAATTTGAGTGTAAATATTTCTTAATTTCTTCTTATATTATATGTATATTCTACGTACCGTATGCGTACCGTTGTATCTCGTATAGTACGCATATCATTTGGGTATATAATGTGTATATATTACATATCTTTTGCATATTGATTGCGTATATTCTGCATAATTTCTACGTATAATCTGCTTATCTATTTTAATATTTATTTATTTTTAATTTACGTAGATCTACATCTGCCCTATCTCTTATCGCTGCAATGTTTCAACATTCAGAACAATATGTGGTACTTTTTCTAAGATAATTCCTCCTGAAGTTGAAGACAAATTAAAGAACCTAAATATCTACCAATTTTTTTAATTTCTTGGATTTGAACAAAATGCCCCACTTTTTTACCAGCTGATGAAAATATGGAATATACCAAAGCAAAGTTTTATTATAGAGGGCCATATTATACCTTTCACAGCTGATGAAGTGGCCCTCCTTACTGGTCTTCCAAATAAAGGTGAAGAGATTACCTGGCTTACCTTGCCCAATACAACCATCACTTCAAATGATATAAAGTCTGAAATGCTAGAGTTGACTAGACATAGCCCCCTAGAGACTATGTCAAAATATTTATTATGTATTTATGTTCAAATTTATTTTTCCAACAAAGTAACTTCAAAACCCTTAAGTTGCTACAAACAATATCAAATAATGTATATGAGTTTTCCTCAATTAATTGGGCATGATCTATTTGGAAATGCTTGGTTGAAGAGTTTAATAATATATCTACCAAGATTTCAAAGAACAAGCTAGCTGGTTACATCAATGATTTTGTGCCTCTGCTAATTGTGAGTGCTAAAATCATTCTAATTTAACATTTAATTTGACTAATTCATTTGCTAAATTTTACTTTGATTTTATGCAGATTTGGTTCCTAGAGCACACTTCCATTCATCACCCTAAGTACCCTAGCAAAAGGCCCCATTTCCTTTGATGGGTCGAGGACATTGTATATAATACCGAGAAGACCACTAAATTATTTGTTAATTTAAAGAAAACACATGTTTGTATACAAATTTATTTGTTAATCTCAATAGGTATGTAGATTAGTCATTATCCCATATAGTATACGTGTCGTATGTGTACCTAAGTTGCTACAAACAATATCAAATAATGTATATGAGTTTTCCTCAATTAATTGGGCATGATGTATTTGGAAATGCTTGGTTGAAGAGTTT
This sequence comes from Dendrobium nobile, assembly GCA_022539455.1. Taxonomy (NCBI): domain Eukaryota; kingdom Viridiplantae; phylum Streptophyta; class Magnoliopsida; order Asparagales; family Orchidaceae; genus Dendrobium; species Dendrobium nobile. The sequence goes on from CM039721.1 coordinate 51,139,172, forward strand.
AATAATGTATCTACCAAGATTTCAAAGAACAAGCCAGCTGGTTACATCAATGATTTTGTGCCTCTGCTAATTGTGAGTGCTAAAATCATTCTAATTTAACATTTAATTTGACTAATTCATTTGCTAAAATTTACTTTGATTTTATGCAGATTTGGTTCCTAGAGCACACTTCCATTCATCACCCTAAGTACCCTAACAAAAGGCCCCATTTCCTTCGATAGGTCAATGACATTGTATATAATACCGAGAAGACCACTAAATTATTTGTTAATTTAAAGAAAACATATGTTTGTATGCAGATGTATTTGTTAATCTCAATAGGTATGTAGATTAGTCATTATCCCATATAGTATGCGTATCGTATGTGTATCGTATGCGTACAGTATGCGTATAGTATACGTACATATTGCATATATATTGTATATAGAGTGCGTATAGATATGCAATAAGGAAATTATTTGTCATCATTTGCTAACAAATTAATTTTTAATAGATTTTTGTTGATCTCCAAGGAGTTACCCCTAAAGAAGCTAATCTTCTGGGCATCTAGAAATATCCATCAAGCCATCATTCTCCCATTCAAACCACCACTACTGAATAGCTCTCCCCCCAATCTCCCCAATAACCCCAACCCCAATCTACCAAGCAACTACAACCCCAATCACCTAAACAACCACACTTTCCATATTCACCTCAATCATTCAATGTTCTATAAGAGAAAATAATTAAAATAGTCCAGGTTACCTACAAAAACCTCTTCTAAAAAATTGAAGGTAGGCTGAGCAGGATTTTTGAGTAAATAGTGAAAAGAGTGGATTTAATTGATTACAAGCTCCAGAATTGTATTATTCAAGGCACTCTTAATCCTGATCAACAATCTGCTCCCTCCTCATCATCATGAAATCACCACCCAATGAAAAATATAAGAATATCTTCTGAACATACAAAGACCGAAGCCCTAGACGAGACCAAACCCCTAGCCGAGACCAAAGCCTTAGAGAGGTCCAATGTCCCGAAGAAGTACAATATCTCAGAGTAGTCCAAAGTCTCAGACCAGTCCAAATTCTGAGAGCAGTCTAAAGTCCCAGAGCAGTCTAATGTCTTAGAGTAGTCTAATGTCCCAAAGAAAATCAATGTCCCAGAGATGACCAAGGCTTTTAATGATGAAGTAGCTGGTGACTTAGAAGAGGATATTAGTTTTATAAAAATTCAAAGGGTATATAAGAAGCATAAATTAGATATGCCCTCCCAAAAAGAACCTGCCCAAAAAGAACCATCCCAAAAAGAACCATCCTCAAAAGAACTATCCCAAAAAGAACCATCCCAAAAAGTTCCATCCCCAAAAGAACCTTAAAAAAAACCATCCCAAAAAGTTTCATCCCCAAAAGAACTAATCAACATTGATAATGTTATAATAAATCCTAAACCTGCAAGTCTAATAGTGAACTACATTGGCTTGGAGATGTTGAGTCCTGAGAAGGAACATTTTATTAGGGAAAGCATAAAGAAGTACATTGACATATATTTTATATGCATAACTTGTGCGTATTTTTTGCATACCTACTAAGTATTGTATACATAAGTTGTGCGTATTGTTTGAGTAACTTCTGTGTATTATATGTGTAACTACTGCGTATTTTATATGTGTATTTAATACATTTTTTATGCATAATTTTTCAGGAGTGATCCAATATTTAATGCTAAAAATATTATAATTTCTAGACGTGGTATGGATGAAATATTATCCGATAGTTATCTTGACAATGATCATGTAGATTCCTTCGCTATTTTATTACATGAGAAGAGTACACTTTTCACAGATAAGTACCATAAATTTCTATACATCTCGTCAATGTACTAGGTTAGTATACTTGTTTATTTTATATATAATATTTTTAGCTGATTAATTTTATATTTTGAATATTTTATTCTTATATTTAATTCTTGCAGTATTACAAGTCGAAAGATCCAAGTTTAAAATTATTTATCAAACACATAAACTAAAATTCTGTTCATTCAAGCAACATTCTAATTAATCCAATTATTGATGTTCGCACTGGACCCTTCTGGTTGGGTTATGAAATGAAAGAAAGTGATAATTTTATGATTCTATTCCTAACCATATGTATAGAAATATTGCTACAAAGATAGTAAATTTGAGATCATTTGTTAAAAAATTTCAAAATTAATTTATAGTGAACTAAACTTTGTTCCATATATTATTCAGATTAGAAGCTTATATATGGATTAAAAAGAATCTTTTGATGATGATAACAACAAATTGAGTTTCAAAACAATCAAGATGATACCAACTCAGACAAATAATGTAGATTGCAGAATGTTTGTTTGCAAATATATGAAAAATATTATTCGACAAAACAACACTAACTGGAGAGAGAGTAAAGATTAGCTGGCTAAAATGCCAAAATATAGGTCAGAATTCTCATACGCATTGTTCTGTGCAGCGTTGAAATGAACTTTTCATATATTATTCAAGTGTAAATAATTGTTATATGTAAATTATTTTTATAAATTTTTGTATATAGTTTTTTTATAATGCACAAATGCATAAAAAATGCGCACACAATATGCAATCAATAAGCACAAAAATACACAGAAAATGCGTAAATAATGTGCACAAAATACGCACTAAAAGCACAGTAATTAAGTAGTAAATATAATTTACAAAGTTCTTAAGGTACCTTCAACTCACTACTTCTTGAAAGAGAAAAAATAAATCATGAAATTAAAACCTATAAGCCAATGGTCCTGTTTTCTAAATAAAACATTTATCCTTAGGTACATCATTGAAAAAATGTCAACAACATAATTGAATGTCGACTCTTCATGTCAATTCCTGTGTTGAAGGTTTAGATGAACATTTTTGCTAAACATTTAGCACAAGAATTACATGAAGATGCGGTGATGCAAATACCTTGTTGAATCAAGGGAGTTTAAAATTCATCTTCTCATGTAGATTAGAAGCCAGAAAAATATGCACAAGGTACGTCGTCTCTATACGAATTCAAGACGCTTTGTATACGCAATTCGTACGCATGAGGGACACATGTCATATGCATCATGACAATTTCTTTGTGTAAATATAATGCTGTGTGTAGTTTTTGGAAAAAAAGTCAACTGCATATTTGTTGCCGCCTCTTCATGGCAATACATGTGCTGAAGGTTTAGAAAATTATTTTTCTGAAACATTCAGCACAGGAATTGCATGAAGATGCGGCTATGCAAATACTCAGTTGAAGTTTTTGAAAAAACCTCACACCTTATTACATTAAAAGGCAATGAAAAAAGTAAACTTTGAACAAGCTTATATAAAGAAGATGGTCAAACCAATAATAGATAGCAATAAATTAGGTCAAAATAATATTAAAATGCCATTAATAGTAGGAGATATCAAAGCGGCCACCTCAACCACCTCAAACAGTAAAGGAACAGGTAACAATATATTGAATACAATAAAGGAGTTCACACATGAAATAAATATATCAAAAGAAAAGTATCCTACATATCAATCATCAACTTAATGCAATAAATTATGGAGTTCAAACAAGAAAAGAATACAACAAAATAAATAGCATTACATATTGTTGTGATTTCTTGTCCTGTAAAAATGAATTTCTTGGCTTGGTAAAATGCACACTATATACGCACGCTATACGCATGGGGAACTCATGTCATACGCATTCCATACGCAAATCAGATAACATGATTTTAAAAACAACTCTATATATGAAGAAGAAGAAAGTATAATATTTAAATACTCATTATAGAATCATAGTAATGATTATAAAAATTTTCTCAAGTGATTATAGTATATATCTAGACCCTTATGCTACATAAGTTATAATTCTAGAGAGTAGGGGTATGTTTCAATAGTTTAGCATTCTATAGAGTTATATGGATAATCATAGGAGTTTGAAAATCTTCATCTCATGAATAATAGAAGCAGGAAACATTGAATTTTGAGTTTTTCACAATGGATATATGATTCTTTGTGAACAAAAGTTCTTTTTTCTTGGCTAGAGAAAATACGCACAAGGTATGTTATATATACGCATAACAGATGCATTATATATGCAGTATATGCACAGCTCAGTTGCCTTTATTTTTCAAATTTATTTTATTTAATAAGAGGATAATTATATCAATACATTTTTTAATATGAATCCTTTAAATACGTTTTTTAGGATCAAAGCAATGATTATAAAAATTTTCTCAAGTGATCATAGTATATGTCTAGACCCTTATACTACATAAGTTATAGTTCTAGAGAGTAGGGTAGGGGTATGCTTCAATGGTTTAGAATTCTATAGAGCTATATAGAGAATCAAAGGACTTTGAAAATCTTCATCTCGTGAATAATAGAAGCAAAAAATATTGAATTTTGAGTTTTTCACACTGGATATATGATTCCTTGTGAACAAAAGTTTTTTTTTTCTTAGCTAGAGAAAATACGCACAAGGTACGTTGTATATACGCATGACTGATGCATTGTATATGCAGTACATGCGCAACTCAGATGCATTGACTTTTTAAATTTATTTTTTTAATAAGAGGATAATTGTATCAATACATTCCTTTAATATGAATCGTTTAAATATGTATTTTAGGATCATAACAATGATTATAAATATTTTCTCAAGTGATCATAGTATATGTCTAGACCCTTATGCTACATAAGTTATAGTTCTAGAGAGTAGGGTAGGGGTATATTTCAATGGTTTAGAATTCTATAGAGCTATATGGAGAATCAAAGGAGTTTGAAAATGTTAGTCTCGTGAATCATAGAAGAAGGAAACATTGAATTTTAAGTTTTTCACAATGGATTTATGATTCATTTTGAACAAAAGTCCTTTTTTCTTGGCTAGAGAAAATACGCACAAGGTACGTTGTATATACGTATGACGAACACATTATATATGCAGTACATGTGTAACTCAATTGCCTTGATTTTTCAAATTATTTTTTTTTAATAAAAGGATAATTATAACAATACATTCCTTTAATATGAATCCTTTAAATACGTATTTTAGGATCATAGCAATGATTATAAAAATTTTCTCAAGTGATCATAGTATATGTCTAGACCCTTATGCTACATAAGTTATAGTTCTAGAGAGTAGGATAGGGGTATGTTTCAATGGTTTAGCATTCTATAGAGCTATATGGAAAATCAAAGGAGTTTGAAAATCTTCGTCTTGTGAATAATAGAAACAAAAAATATTCAATTTTGAGTTTTTCACAATGGATATATGATTCCTTGTGAATAAAAGTTCTTTTTTCTTGGCTAGAGAAAATACGCACAAGGTAAGCTGTATATACGCATGATGAACGCATTGTATATGCAATACATGCTCAACTCAGATTCCTTAACTTTTCAAATTTATTTTATTTAATAAGAGGATAATTGTATTAATACATTCCTTTAATATGAATCCTTTAAATATGTATTTTATAATCATAGCAATGATTATAAAAATTTTCTCAAGTGATCATAGTATTGATCTAGACCCTTATACTACATAAGTTATAGTTCTAGATAGTAGGGTAGGGGTATGTCTCAATGGTTTAGCATTCTATAGAGTTATATGCAGAATAAAAGGAGTTTGAAAATCTTCGTCTTGTGAATAATAAAAGCAGGAAACATTGAATTTTAAGTTTTTTACTATAGATATATGATTCCTTATGAAAAAAGTCTTTTTTTCTTGGCTAGAGAAAATACACACAAGGTACGTTGTATATACGCATGATGGACGCATTGTATACGCATTACATGCACAACTAATATGTCTTGATTTTTTTAATTTATTTTATTTAATAAGAGGATAATTGTACCAATATAATTCTTTAATATGAATCCTTTAAATAAATATTTTGGGATCATGAAATGATTATAAAAATTTTCTCAAGTGATCATAGTATATATCTAGACCCTTATGCTACATAAGTTATAGTTCTATAGAGTAGGGTAGGGGTATGTTTCAATGGTTTAGTATTCTATAGAGCTATATGGAGAATCAAAGGAGTTTGAAAATCTTTGTCTCGTGAATAATAGAAGCAAAAAACATTGAATTTTGAGTTTTTCACAATGGATATATGATTCCTTGTGAACAAAAGTCATTTTTTCTTGGCTAGAGAAAATATGCACAAGGTACACAGTATATATGCATGATGGACGCATTGTATACGCAGTACATGTGTAACTCAATTGCCTTTATTTTCAAATTTATTTTATTTAATAAGAGGATAATTGTATCAATACATTCTTTTAATATGAATCCTTTAAATACGTATTTTAGGATCATAGCAATGATTATAAAATTTTTCTCAAGTGATTATAGTATATGTCGAGACCCTTATACTTCATAAGTTATAGTTCTAGAGAGTAGAGTAGGGGTATGTTTCAATGGTTTAACATTCTATAGAGTTATATGGAGAATCAAAGAAGTTTGAAAATCTTCGACTTGTGAATAATAGAAGCAGGAAACATTAAATTTTGAATTTTTCACAATAGATATATGATTCCTTGTGAACAAAAGTCCTATTTTCTTGGCTAGAGAAAATACGCACAAGGTACGCTGTATATACGTAGTACATGCGCAACTCAGATGCCTTGCCTTTTTAAATTTATTTTATTTAATAAGAGGATAATTGTATCAATACATTCCTTTAATATGAATCCTTTAAATACATATTTTAGGATCATAGCAATGATTATAAAAATTTTCTCAAGTGATCAAGTATATGTCTAGACCCTTATACTACATAAGTTATAGTTCTAAAGAGTAGGGTAGGGGTATGTTTCAATATTTAGCATTCTATAGAGCTATATGGAGAATCAATGGAGTTCAAAATCTTCGTCTCATGAATAATAGAAGAGAAAACATTGAATTTTTAGTTTTTCACAATGGATATATGATTCCTTGTGAACAAAAATCCTTTTTTCTTGGCAAGAGAAAATACGCACAAGGTACGATGTATATATGTAATACGAACGCATTATATACGCAGTACATATGCAACTTAGATGCCTTGACTATTCAAATTTATTTTATTTAATAAGAGGATAATTGTATCAATACATTCCTTTAATATGAATCTTTTAAATACATATTTTAGGATCATAGTAATAATTATAAAAATTTTCTAAAGTGATCATAATATATGTCTATCCTTATGTTACATAAGTTATAGTTCTAAAGAGTAGAGTAGGGGTATGTTTCAATGGTTTAGCATTCTATAGAGCTATATGGAGAATCAAAGGAGTTTGAAAATTTTCGTCGCGTGAATAATAGAAGTAGGAAACATTGAATTTTGAGTTTTTCACAATAGATAGATGATTCCTTGTGAACAAATGTTCTTTTTTCTTGGCTAGATAAAATATGCATAAGGTACACTGTATTTACGCAAGATGGACGCATTTTATACGTAGTACATGCGCAATTCAGAAGCCTTGACTTTTCAAATTTAGTTTATTTAATAAGAGAATAATTGTATCAATATATTCCTTTAATATGAATCCTTTAAATACGTATTTTAGGATCATAGCAATGATTATAAAAATTTTCTCAAGTGATCATAGTATATGTCTAGACCCTTATGCTACATAAGTTATAGTTCTAGAGAGTAGGGTAGGGGTATGTTTTAATGGTTTAGCATTCTATAGAGTTATATGAAGAATCAAAGGAGTTTGAAAATCTTCATCTAGAGAATAATAGAAGCAGGAAACATTAAATTTTGAGTTTTTCACAATAAATATATGATTCCTTGTGAGCAAAAGTCCTTTTTTCTTGGCTAGAGAAAATACGCACAAGGTACGCTGTATATATGTATGACAGACAAATTGTATACACAGTACATGCGCAACTCAGATGCCTTGACTTTTCAAATTTATTTTATTTAATAAGAGGATAACTGTATAAATACATTCCTTTAATATGAATCCTTTAAATACGTATTTTAAGATCATAGCAATGATTATAAAATTTTTTTCAAGTGATCATAGTGTATGTCTAGACCCTTATGCTACATAAATTATAGTTCTAGAGAGTAGGATATGGGTATGTTTCAATGGTTTAGCATTCTATAAAGCTATATGGAGAATCAAATGAGTTTGAAAATCTTTGTCTCGTGAATAATAGAAGCAGGAAACATTGAATTTGGAGTTTTTCACAACAGATATATAATTCCTTGTGAATAAAAGTCATACGCAGTAGGTACGCATTATATATGCATTTAATATGCATTTCAAATTACCTATTTTTTATCATAGAAATTATGCTGAACACTAAAAATATATATCAATGAAGATAATAATACAAATAGATACGCATGGTGTACGCACAACGTACGCATACAATAATTATATCCAAGTATTATTATTACATTTATTGTTCTGATTTAATGATATCCATCATCATCTTCAGGTACCTAGGTTATTGCTTATTTGTGGGTACACCTTTTATGTATTCCTCGGTGAAGCATTTTGGTATGCTTGTGAAATTATAATGCTTTACTTGCTTTAGTGATGGCTAACTGGACAGTACCTTGGCTATGAATTCCTCGGTGAAGCACTCTGGTATGCTTGTGAACTGCTTTACTGATGCTTGACTGGATGGTACACTGGATATGAATTCCTCGGTGAAGCACTCTGGCATGCTTGCAAAACACTGCTTATTAGCTGATGGTTGACTGGAGTGCACAGAATTTATGAATTCCTCGATTAAGCATTCGGGCATGCTTGTGAAATTACACTGTTTAACTGATGGTTCACTGGAGTGTAAGACATTTATGAATTCCTCGGTGAAGCATTCGGGCATGCTTGTGAAATTACACTGATTTGAAGGAGTAGAAATTGTTGTTGTATTTTTCTTCACTAGTGATTTTCTTGTTAAAAAATTTAATAACAATATGTCATAATAGACAATAAATAAACTAGTCAGGAAATAAAATCATACTCTTTGGCTTCTTTTCACAGTGGCTTTTTAGCCTAACATTTGATATGCCTTTAGGCCTACACTTTAGAGGACCTTTTAGTTTTGCACTGCCACCCTGCATAAACTTATTGTTCTTTCTCTTCCCATAAACATTCAAATCAAGATTTTCAGACATATCCTTCATCGAAGCCAATATGAATTGTTCATTCTCCTCATTCAGCTGCGTTCGTGTGCTCATTTCATATGCAACCCTGCTGATATAATTTCTGAATATGAATCAGCTACTAGCTTTAGAGTTATTCTAAGAAGATCCTTTCAAATTTTGACTAGAATATATATCTTTTTGAGCTCGTGCTGACCATCGCAATAGTAGGTACTTATTGGGGATTTTCCCAATAGATATCTGCCTCAAAACTATTAGGCAGTGAGAACACAATAAACCCTTCGCTTCAAATTTTCTGCAAGAGCATTGAATGTTACTATTATGTGCATCAAAATCAATAACTCATGATTTAGAATGATCATTTTTCTCTGTGCAATAGAGAAAACAATTTTGAGGAATTACATGACACAAGCTCTAATCTCATTACACCCACACCTTATAAAAATTCTTGTTCAAAAAATGAATATAATTTTTTTGAATAAAATTGAACAGCTTGCTTTAATATTGAGCAATTTTTTATTACAGGTTCTATTTCAGACTGGCTGCATCTATAATCCTCATCATGTTCATTCCGGCACCAATTCCTCATCACCTTCTCTAAATCCAGAAAATAATCAGTTATAGAACTTGTGGGATTAGAAATGCCATGACACATAATATTAGTAGACTCACTACACTATGTGGATAGAATGTCCATGCTAAAACAATCCTTATTGAAGGCTGTTAACCACTTATTCCTTATCTTATAAAGATCCTCCAACCAAACATGATCGTGGAGGTTTCCTTGTATGATCATTTCAGCCCATGTATTCTCAAACTTCTCCTTAAAGTCACATTTCCTCAAACACTTATGGAAGAGGCCTTTGACTTTGTTGTTGGTATTGTAGCACGATACTTTTGATGGAGCCTTTTTACGGATATGCCATTGGCACAGTCTATGACGGCTATGAGGTAATGAAACTTTTATGGCCCTAGCCATTACATGATCTTGATTTGTATATATTTATTTTTGGATGTTTATCACACATCATTTGCACAAAAGTTGTAAATAACAATGTAAATGATTCAATTGTCTCTTCTGACAAGAAGGCAACCCCAAACAAAATGTTTTGCCAATGATTATTAACCCCGACAAATGGTGCACATACCAAATTATACTTATTAAGACTATAACTTGTATGAAAAATTATCACATCACCAAAACAGTCATTATCTATCCTACCAATCCCATGAATCCAAAAAAAAAATAACAATCTAAAAGTATTAGTGCCCCCAAATTCAATCTTTGTTTTTTTTTTATTTTTTGAATAAATTTATACGCATCCCTCCTTATAAATCCAATATTTTTGACACCTCCAACTTCATCAGCAAGGAAGAAAAATACGTCAATGATTCTTATCCCGGTTTCTGTTACTGATTTAAGAACTGAATCTTTTTCATCACACACATTCCTGCACGATCTAAGTAGATGCAGGTCTTCTGTCTTAGGCAAATCATAATTGTGATTTTCAATAAATTTTTTCACCTTCCAATATCCAGCGTCATCCACTATAAACCTAATCATAGCTGGACAACCAGTTCGGGTGTCTGATTTTTTATATTTCTTTGGATATTAAGATCAGACAACTTTTTGAAACTAGTTTTTGAACAAACAAAATCCTTAGATTTTAGTTTTCTGGAATTTGGCCAGTAAATGTGATGATCCTTACGAACACTAAAACTAAGATTTTGGCCATAATTATAATAAGCCTCGTATGCCTCTTTCTCATTAACATAAATATCATGATAAATACACAATAAATGAATATTAATTAAGCAATAAATACACAACAAATAAACAGTAATAAGCAAAAAAATATGCAACGAATATGCAATAAATACTCAATAAATACGCACAGTTTATATAATGAATACACAACAAAAGCGTTGCAATGCGTAAATTGTTCTACAAAGTCAATGTACCCTAGCTCAATACTACTTTAAAAGAAGAGACCATCGACTCTTCTTTAAAGTCAATTACAATTTAACATTATGTACATTGTTGATAAATGTACGCATCTTTGTTAAACACAATAAATACATCAAAAAAACATCTATGTAAAGAAATTTAATGGCAACACTGCTGTAAAGAAAACTTGGAAGGCGACGAACTTTATCGAGAAGCTGAACTTTCCCTCTAGTCACACTGGTTTTAACTATTCTGCTTCCTGTGAGCTCGTTTCCTGGACGGCTGCATTCAGGTTATCATCTTTCTCCGAGCCCTGTGAGAATAATGTCTGCTCATAAAAACAAACGTCCTCCTCTAGATCCAGATCAATCTTCATCTTCATCAGCATTTCTTCTGCAAAAATTTTGACTGAAAGCGTTATATATTGTGGTGATTCACGCCTTAAATCCTAAAAAAAGAAGTGCCAACCATAAATTTAATGTTTGGCTCGGGTCGGGCTGCAAGACAAATGATTTTGACCGAGTCGGGTCTCGTCGGGTTGGCGCAAGTCAAATGAATATCCCGAACTTTCTACTTTCCACATAAGCATCCGAACATAGCTCTATGTTCAGATTCCACACAGAATAATTTCTCCTTCGGAACTTTTATTTGGTCAGGTGACCTGACGTAGTTCAACGTTCGGACGCCAGTAAAATAGTGCCACGTGTTCTTACTCTTTACCGCGCAACCCGACAACCCGACCCAGAACGGCCCCAGGATTATTATATTTGTGTATTGCTAGGTATTACTCGGTATTTCTAGATATTGGTCAATTTTGCTCGCAATAATGAGAAATACCATTATGTGAAGACCAATACTGAGCAATACCAAGCAATATCGAGCAATACTGAGTTTTACTTGGTATTGCTCAGTATTGCTCGATATTGGTCTTCACAGAGCAATATTTTCATTATTGCCAAGCAATTCCTAGCAATACCGAGCAATACCTTTCAATACCGAGCAATACCTAGCAATACGCGAACATAGCAATCCCGGGTTCCGGTCCGGGTCAAGTCGTCGGGCCGTGCGGTAAAGAGTAAGATTACGTGGCGACATGTTATTGAAGTCCAAACATAGAGCTACATCAGAACACCTGACCTAATAATTATTCGCGTGCGTCGAAGGACTTTAAGACTCCTGATCTCAACTACCTCCAGCCCTAACCATCTGATAACCTTTAATTATCTGACTATCAACCACCCAGCCAAACTCAATTAGCCCTATCTATGACCTTCAGTTGTAGAATTTGATGCCGACCGACTCTAGACGAAACCCATTGCCAAACCTCCTTGGAAATCTCCCGCTCTAAAGCCAAAATCCCCTCTTTGACTAATTCGAACACCTTCCGATCAGTTCCCAGTAGAATCCCTTTTAAACTATGTCTACCATGTCCAACCGTCCAGTTTGAATCATCCACAAGTCTCGATTCACCTGGTCAATAAAAGATTTCACCTCCTTCAACGAAGTCCCTTCTTTTGTTGGATGGGAAGTAGTGACCAGAGCTTGCTTATTGTGAAGGTAATGAGCATCTCCCTTTCTTGCGCTTCTCTAGCCAAATCACATAAATCTGCCAGCCAAAATAGGAAAACAAAGGGTTAACTTTTGTGAGATTTAACAGTTCCCTAGCATGATTTAGCATAAATCCTACTCAAATCTTGCATAATTCCCATATCCAAAATGCCCCCTTAGCATAAATCCTGCTCAAATTCTGTATAAATCTTGTGTCCAAACAACTCCTGCTTGACAGGATTTAGCATAAATCCTGCTCAAATTTTGTATAAATCTTGTATTCAAATACCCTTTTTTTAGTTAATTATAATTAATTATGATTAACTATAATTAATTAACAAATATTATATTTGATTGTAATTAATTATTATTAATTATAAAAGTTATAATTAATTTAGACAAATCATAATTAATTATTACTAATCATAATTACATTTAATTAATTATAATTATTGTTATTTATTACATTGAATTATATATTAATTATAATTAATTGTTGTTAATTAAAAAGAAAAAAAGGAGAGGGGGAGAAGAGGAGTTAGTGCCTCTACATACGTACATTTGACGTTGACATTGTCATCGTCACCCCGACACAGCCAGCGACTTCACCGTCAACCCCTGTGCAAGGTATAAAGGTCCAAACATTATCCTCAGCATTTGTAGTGTGACAAGAAATCACATATGTGCTCTTTTCTTAGCGTGATGGGAGGAAGCTTGCTACGGTGCTCGCAATGAGGCAGGTAATCCTCTGTGTGCTTTTATTAGCACAATGGGGAAAAATTTAATTATCTGTATATGCGCCTCAGTGACGATGAGGAAACAACTGTGCATTTTTAAATAGATACCTCTGAAGACCCATGCATACCTTTCTTAGTGTAGTGGGATTGAAGACTACAACTGTGGTGTCATTAGACACCGACCATGCCTGTCTTTTTTTACATGGCACGAAGGCTATGACTCCCTAAATTTCACCCAAAGGGGGAATACATCGGAGTGATGTCAAAATTCAGACTAAAATGCATAAAATTTGAATAATAATATAACCTAACTTGAACAACAATATAGGGGACCTGATTGGAATAGAACGCAGGGAGCAAAAAATTCATGAAAAATATGGAACTGGACCATAAAGTTTTAAATGCACAATAATAATCAAAACACAAATAACATATAATAATGTGATTATTCAAATGAATATTACAAGCAGGGGAATCGTGGCAAGGGACCTTCAGACATAAAAAACTTGCAAATAATGTCAATAAACTACAAAGAGTATAAATACCTTCTACAAGCGATAATGAAGAACTTATTATGTAAGCAACAGTTAGCCTATAGATTAAAATGGTGACACTGACAATTAATGAAGGATGACCCATCATGCACACAATAAGTCATACAAAATCAACAGTAGACAACAAGCAATGAATGTAATAATTCTCTGCAATCAACATCAGTGTTTGGTATTCAACTAAAGTCACTAAAGATGAGCATAATATGCCACTTGTGAATGACGAGGGTGGATATGATGTAAGTGCATGTAGCATGCATCAAACACTAAGGTTTTCATGCAGCTGATAGTAATAGTACCCTATAAGTACATTTAACCATGCAAGCAGTGATAAGCGAATGCAGTATAATCATTATTGCCATATTACAAAGAGCATGTTGTGAACGATTCACAGATAATTATAGGAGACAATTACATGTTGATTTACTCACAATCATATACGAATGATGCAACCCAACTAGAAATGAAGTAAAGAAGGCTATGGTGAAAGTAGTCTACCTATAATTAACAGTCGCTAGCTGACAAGCAAATATACCAGTTCACTTGTGAATGATGATGGTGGACAAGCGGTGAATGTAATAATCTCTCGTCAATCAAGGTTAATTGGCTTGCAAATGTATGTGAAAGTCTCCCGTGAACACAAAGACAACATGCATGAGAGAGTTGGTGATAAATTTAATTCAGCCGGTTTCCAACATCAAATCAGATGAATGCACTGATCTGAATGCAAGTAAAGATGGTTACTATGACCTATTTGTGGATAATAACAATGGATATATCATAAGTACAATGAATCCCCTATGGACATAAATACATATGCCACTTGCAAACAAACATAGGAAGCCCATAAAGCTATAATAGTCCACCTATAGGTGATGAAATGTAATATGTCGTAGATGCCAGATCACCCCCACAATCATCTACCATTTAATGCCAAGCAAAGGCACTTAAACCTATTGATACATTGTCAAAGGGAATTTTAATTGCAACACAAAGTTAAATGATTTTATGAATGATTCTGTACAGTTAAAGAATGAGCACTTGAAGAAAAATAAAAGTGTCATTATATCATCTTTTCAAAAATATTAAAGTTCAAAAAAATATGAGACATTATTTGGGAAAAATTCCAGAGAGCAAGGCTCATAGCCCGATGTCCTACATAGGCATAATAAATACACAGAACAAACCCCTATACGGAGATTCTATTACTATGTGAACATCAGATACTAGAATGTCACAGTGGAATCAAAGATGACCTTGCACTCAGTGTTATTCATGATTTGAGGAAAATACCATGTGGCGAGTTAAAGACAAAGAGAGCCAACAGTGTATTAGATGAGCCTTTGATCTCATCAAGTTATTATACATCATCTATCACAAAATGATCTAATATTATTTGGATGTCATTACTCAGTCTAAGCAAGGATTATATGACTTGTAGATTTGATCTCCCAAAGAATGAGAAAAGGGAGCCTACATCAAAATAATGAAGTGCCTCATGGTAGTCAGGTGATAATGCTACGATTCACTTATAAGCAAAAGCAGAAAATCAGTAGTAAAGATCATCGGCCATTAAAACGCAATGCCATGACATAGGATCCTCAACATTTATATAAGTGGATAGAAGGGGTCAGTAAAGCCCAAAATAAAATCTCGCACATTTGGCAGCAATGGTCACTAATATTGTTAGCTACATTTAAAAATATAAAATAGCTCTTTACACTACATGCAAGTATTTTAAGATGCCCCTCATACATATATTACAACATGCATGATAATTCATTTAAATGTACTATCTAGCATCGTGAGATGCATTTAATTATTGTTGTAACTCAGGCTCCTTAGTTTATAATTTTGATGATAACAAATATTATGTCTTATCTCATTATTTTCCCTAGTATTTATAGAACATATTTATTTGTGTGTTGACTAACATTTTAGGTATATCATGCACCATTTTTTAAAAATTGAAGGCTCAAGATTGGGAATAATAGGTTATATTAAATGAGTCTGTAATTTTTTATTTATTTATTTTCAATTTCTTGAGTCAAGTCATGTAATGGTGAATGCAAGCCTCGCGACTATGCACAC
The DNA here is from genome assembly GCA_022539455.1 of Dendrobium nobile. Lineage (NCBI taxonomy): Eukaryota > Viridiplantae > Streptophyta > Magnoliopsida > Asparagales > Orchidaceae > Dendrobium > Dendrobium nobile. The sequence continues at coordinate 51,155,164 of CM039721.1, forward strand.
ACACATAATGGGAGAAAAAATAATTTTAAATATTTTAATTTTTATGTATATTATACTATATGATATGGATCGTACTATATGCTTAGGTGTTACAAAAATTAATTAATATTTTTTTTAAAAAAAATAATTTTAAAAAAATAATTTATCATACAGTACAAACACCATATTATATTGAACAATCTATTATAATTAGAAACCCCGCCGTTCATTAAATTAGACAAAAATTTAAATTTGAAAAAGTTATTCTATTCGTACTGTACGAACCTAATCATACTGTATAATGTTTAAAATATTGCCTAATTTAATCCTATGATTAATCAACTGAATTAGCTTAATTTTGATATTTTGATCATACTATATGAACTGGATCATACCGTATGATCAATAAAGACAAATTTGGCCATCCCATAATTCATCCTGGATGAACTACATTTTGGTTAAACTATTTGTATTGCACAATTGGTCATTCGTACTAATGATCGTACATTATTAACAGGAAAATTAAACTGTTCATACTAATGATCATACAGTACGAATAGACAAATTGAAATGTTCGTACTATACTAACTGGGATCATGTTACAAATATATTTTTTCATGACTTATGTTTTGATGATTGACAAACACTATGTCTCTTGAACTACTTGTTGTTTCTAACTTTTCAGAAATCAAAGATCAGACGATCAAGAAGGAGCCAAGTTCAGAATTGCGTAGGTTTAGGATTGAGTCAGTCTGTACTTTTGATTTTCATCTTTTTGAGTCTACTTGTAATGGTCAAAGAGACTGATGCTAAGTAACCCTACACACACACACTTGAGAGAATTAGAATTTTTATTTTTGCCCACATCGGCCAGGCCGATATTCATATCGTCCTGGACGATCATCTTAAAACAGAAAGTCTAAATATGATTTCTTAATTAAGGCAGCCGTCATTAACATATCGGCCTGGACGATACATGTATCGGCCAGGACGATAAGCTCAAATTAGAAAGAAGTAGCCGCCTTAGACAGTTAAGGCATATTGTATTTTTAAATTATCGGCCAGGACGATCCACGTATCGGCCTGGACGAAATTACCAAATTATGCCTTAATTGATCAGGAAATCAAGGGAGTAATTAAGGATAATTGATACGATCATATCATCCTGGACGATCGCAGGATCGGCCAAGACGATCTATTCAAAATCCTTAAGTTACTTCAGGACGATAAATATTGGCCAGCTCAAAAACAGGGCGATGCTCAGGACGATTTGCCTCTGATTTGAACTGATCGGCCTGGACGATCGTGAGATCGGCCAGGACGATCAAGTCAAATTTCAATCGTCCAGCACCCAAAATAGGGCGATGCTCTGGCCGATCTTCTGTGATTTGTACTGATCGGCCAGGCCGATGTCCATATCGGCCTGGACGATATTGTCGGCAACTTGCAATTAAAGAGCTCCTTTGAAGCTCTTCTATTTAAAGAGCTCTTGTTCAATGTTTTTAAGGGACCTTTGGCTGCTTCCTTGACCTGAGAAGACCTTGAGGAGAGAAAGAGAGAGAGGGAGAGAGAGAGGATCTTGTTAGGGGGAGCTTGTGAGGGGATTCACAAGGGTTGCTTCAAGGATCACTCTGCTTGTCTTTCGTCTGGAGTTTCTCGTCCGTGGAAGGGTCGGTAGAGGTAAGAAGTTTGCTTCTGGTTGTGGTTCTCTGCCAGCTTCAGGAGGAAGCAAAAGGAGGTAGGTTCTCTGCCTTGCCGGGGATGCAAAAAGGAGGTTCTTGTGAGGGCTTCTCCGCCTAGCTGTGGGGGCTAAAGGAGAGTCACATTTTGTAGTGCAATACTTGGAGGGTGCCTCCAAGGAGTGGACGTAGGTCGAGTCGACCGAACCACTATAAATCTCTGTCTTCTTTTTCTTTCTCCGCACTTTTTAATTTCCGCATTTTATTTCTGTGGTGTGATTTGGTTTATGCAATTTTCTTTCTTTGAGAATTTTTTTTTAAAATACCAATTCACCCCCCCCCTCTTGGTTAGCTTGGGACTAAGTTCATAGGGCTTAACATCCCGAACGAACTTTCAAGTGGTATCAGAGCGGTTTTCATAAAATAAGTTTTTAAAAGCTTTTGAATTTTTGATGCATGGCTAACATTGGGAATCGTAACACTACGGAAGGGTATTCCATTACCCGACATCCCCTGTTCGATAACCTACCTTTTGACTTTTGGAAAACTCGCATGTCAACGTTTTTACAATCTACTGATTATTGCATGTGGATGCTTATTCAAGAAGGTTATTCTCCACCTTCTCGTGAAATTAATTGTGTTAAAACTGAAGTTGCTTTTACTGAATGGACTTTTGATGAACGTGATTTAGCTCAATTAAATGCGAAATGTTTGAACTGTTTTTTTGTGCTTTGAAATATGAGGATTACATGCGTGTCTCAACTTGCAAAACCGGTAAAGAGATTTGGGAAAAATTGTGCATCACCTATGAAGGTACCAATGAAGTTAAACAATCCCGTTTAAACATTCTCTTATATGACTACAAACTTTTTCGTATGAAACCTCATGAATCGATTTCTGACATGTACACTAGGTTTACTCAGATTGTTACTTCATTGCATGCACTAGGAAAAGAACTTTCAAATTATGAAAAAGTTCAGAAGATTTTAAGATGCTTGCCTTCGTCTTATGATGCAAAAATCACTGCAATCACTGAATCTAAAGATTTGAACACCTATTCCATTGATAACTTACTTGGCTCACTCATTGCTTACGAGTAAGGGGTGAATCAAAGAAATCTTGATGCAGGTGAGAAGAAAAAGGAGAAAACAATCGCACTGAAGGCACACAAATTGGATTCTGAATCTTCCGGGTCTGAAAGCGATGAAGTAGCCTTCATCACAAGGTAATTCAAAAGCTTTCTAAGGAAGAAACAAAAGCATCATCAAAGTTGGAGAAAAGGTTAGGATCATAAACATGTTAAAGGATCCTCTGATGTTGTTTGTTTTGAATGCAGGAAACCTGAACATGTGAGAGCCGATTTCCCTACACTTCAAGATCATTCGAGCAAAGAAAAGGAAAAAGGTGAGGAGAAAGCTAAGTCTAGGAAGGACAAGAGGAAAATCCAAAGGGCTTTTTGGGCAGAATCTGGTACTGACTCCTCTGAGACTGAACCAGAGGAAGAGACTACAAACTTGTGTTTCATGGGAAATGATCAAAGTGATGAAGAGGTATGTAAACCAACCTATGATGAATTGTTTGAAATTTGTGAAATAATCCATGCATCATACAAAAAACTTAAGAAGACTCATGCTAGTCTAAAATTAGAATATTCAAATCTACAAAAAGAGCATGAAGTTTTTCTTAAAGATCATGCAATAATTGATTCTAATCACATGGCTCTTCTTGATGAATTTGATGAGTTGAACAAAAAGCATTTAGAATTAGTTGATGAATATAATGCATTAAAAGATTCACACACCTCACTTAGTTTTGATCTTAAGAAATTAAAGAGATTGAGAAAAATTTGAGGATTGAGATTGATGCATTAAAAAGAACAAATTTGAGGATTCAAAATGATTTTGATACATATAAGAAAAATCGAATGACTTCTACTTTTGATCTTAAGCCAGAACCTAGGAAGAGGCATTATAACTCAAACCATTTAATAAATCCTTTTCCTGGAGTTAGATGTTTCTCATGTGGCATGCTAGGACACATCTCACACACTTGCACCGTTCACCGTAGTACACATTGGGTGTGGAGACCTAAGATGCATGTTTCACAGCATACCATACCTGCATTGCACTCTACTGTTCCTAAGAAGGATCCCAAACCTGTTTGGATTCCTAAATCTGACTGTTGTTGAGTTTAGTAGGAGTGCTCTCACCAAAAGACCTCGTGGGAGCTTAAGATAACTGGACATAAGGAGGCTTGCAGCTCAAAATTGCTTAAACTCGCTGCTTTATCACTTGCTTGAAATCTTTAGTATTTGTGTTTCCTTTTATTTTATTTTTGTGCTAGTTTTTGTGCTTACTTGGTGGTAGTCTAGTTTGCGTTGTTTTCATTCTTTGTTTTTATGTGTTCTATTTTCGCGTTGCTCTTTAATTTTGGTCTTTCATATGATGAATCTTTTTAAGCTTTTAGATTTTGGAGTTTTGGAGATAGTGTTTAGCTTTTTCTAAATTGGTTAAAGGGAGTATTCTATTGATGTTTTTCCCTTCTTCTAACTTTGTTTAGTGGTATGATTTTCTTCTCTAAACAAAATGTCTAAACTCAGTTTAACCAATTATTTTTTAAGATCTTTTTCTTATCTTGCTACATTAATTTATCTTATGCATAATAGCCCAAGTTCTTGATATCATTCAAGCTCTTGAAATCTTGCCATCACATTTATCACATGATTTTGATTTTGTGTTGTGGATTGTTCTTCCCTATGTTAGAGAGAGAGCTCCTATTCTCTAATATTTGAGAGGATATACTCACAACCAAGTTTTTCTTTAAGGTTATATTAAAGAGTTTCTAGCCTGCAAAAAAAAAAAAAAAAAGGGGGAAAGAGGCCAATGAAGTCAAATTGAAAAATGCTATATACACAAAAGTGTATCAAAGAATCAAAAGATGCTCAAAAAGGCCAATTAGAATGACAAGAGGCATAAAATGAGCCCACTAGATGCAAGCTATTCTCTCTTTGGTAAAATTCTTAAAACTTAGAAAACTCTTTGATTATGTGATGCCTTCAAAGACTTGATTTCAATTTTCATGATTGAGAAAAGCTACGTTGGTTTATTATTAATGAGATATTTTCTTTGTAAACAAGTCTTGAATAGATCTTTTATCCTATTTAGTTATTCTAAATTTAGATTTATGTTTTCCTAGAATTTTGTACCCTAAAGGATGTCCGATCTAGGGTTAATAGAATCAGATGCTCTACCTTCTTCTAATTGGGATTTGTTAAACTTCTTGATCCCTTTGAACTCTAAAAGTTTAACTTTTTGAAAAAAAATTTAATATGATGCCTCCATAAAACAAAAAAATTATTTAGAAAAATTAAAATCTAAAAATATTCATCTTTTGTTTTTTCCTCGTATTCTCTGTTTAATTTTTCTGTATTGACTATTTTTTTCTTTATTTTTGAGGGTCTTGATCATCACCATTCTTCTCTTGATTTCAATTTCAAGTCACATCGGCCGGGCCGATACTTTTATCGTCCTGGACGATGTGACAAATTCTCTTCAAAATCCATCTGCTGAACTTTTCTGTGCTTGGTGTATCTCATCGGCCTGGACGATCCCATATCGTCCTGGACGATTTGATCAAATTCATGGTGATAGTCCTGGCCGATAGAACTTTTCGTCTGGCTTATGCATGTTTTGTGCATCGTCCTGGCCAATACACTGGATCGTCCTGGATGATCCACGTATCAGTACGTTTTGATCTTTAAATTCGGCCCCGGACGATCCATTATTAGACCATCGGCCGGGCCGATCCACTGTTCGTCCTGGACGATACACGTCGCAAGCATTTTAAACGTTTTAACTTCGGCCGGTACGATCAATTATTGTGCATCGTCCTGGACGATACACCTAATTGGCCCGGACGATCTGCTTTTTCAACGGTCATCCGGATTGACTCCTCGGGACGATCGCCTGTATCTAATTGGCCTGGCCGATATATGATCGGCCCGGACGATTGGACCGCTTTTTTGACCAATCGGCCTATACGTAATTATTGAACCATATCGGCCTGGACGATTCTGCGATCAGCTAGGACGATATGGCTGTTTCTTTAAATTCAGGCCGTTCCAGCCATATTTTTTCACTCTTCATCCTTTCTCCTCATGTGTTTTTGCTTAGTCCTTTCTATGGCTGGTGGGAAACGCGTCCGACAAACTTCTGGGAGTTCTTCGAGGGCAAGAATTGACCCTCGTTTCAGGGAAGCAGAAGATGAAGCCGCTTACCACCGTTACAAAGAATGTGGGATCACTGTCTCAAGAATCATCAATCCTACCCACATCTCATACCCGGTAATGGATCTTTTCGCTCACACCTCCCTTTGCTTCATTATGTTTCTTGCTTTCCCTTTCAATTCAGAGTTTCTTCGAGAGTTTTTTCAAACCTTCGCATCAACTCTACCTTCACAGCCCTGTCCTTCGTTACTTAGCAGCAGCAGCAGCAAGACCAGGACATCGCTTGGTTCAATGCTCAGTTCACCACACTTGCCACCTACTTTCAGCAGCCACCTCCACCACCTCTATCAGATGATCTGGATCCCTCGCTTTTTTAGTCTGTACTTTGTGTTGTTTGTTTCCTATCCTTTTTAGTTTGCTTGATTAGTCTTTTGTGATGTTTTTCTTGTGTTTATGGACCCTCTTTTTGTGATGACAAAAGGGAGAGTAGGATGTGGTAGGAAAAAGTTGTTGGGTTTGGGTTTGTAACTTTGAATTTCTAATGAACCTTTTTTTTTCCTACTTGTGTTTGCCATCATCAAAAAGGGGGAGATTATTGCAAATCTATTTTTTCATGACTTATGTTTTGATGATTGACAAACACCATGTCTCTTGGACTACTTGTTATTTCTAACTTTTAAGGAATCAAAGATCGGATGATCAAGAAGGAGCCAAGTTCAGAATTGCGTAGGTTTAGGGTTGAGTCAGTTTGTACTTTTGATTTTCATCTTTTTTAGTCTACTTGTAATGGTCAAAGAGACTGATGCTAAGTAACCCTACACACACACACACACTTGAGAGAATTAGAATTTTTGTTTTTGCCCACATCGGCCAGGCCGATATTCATATCGTCCTGGACGATCAGCTTAAAACAGAAAGTCTAAATATGGTTTCTTAATTAAGGCAGCCGTCATTAACATATCAGCCAGGACGATACATGTATCGGCCAGGACAATAAGCTCGAATTAGAAAGAAGTAGCCGTCTTAGACAATTAAGGCATATTGTATTTTTAAATTATCGGCCAGGACGATCCACGTATCGGCCTGAACGAAATTACCAAATTATGCCTTAATTGATCAGGAAATCAAGGGAGTAATTAAGGATGATTGATACGATCATATCGTCCTAGACGATCGCAGGATCGGCCAGGACGATCTATTCAAAATCCTTAAGTTACTTCAGGACGATAAATATCGGCCAGCTCAAAAACAGGGCGATGCTCAGGACGATTTGCCTCTGATTTGAACTGATCGGCCTAGACGATCGTGAGATCGGCCAGGACGATCAAGTCAAATTTCAATCATCCAGCACCCAAAACAGGGCGATGCTTTGGCCGATCTTCTGTGATTTGTACTGATCGGCCAGGCCGATGTCCATATCAGTCTGGACGATATTGTCGGCAACTTGCAATTAATGAGCTCCTTTGAAGCTCTTCTATTTAAAGAGCTCTTGTTCAACGTTTTTAAGGGACCTTGGGCTGTTGCCTTGACCTGAGAAGACCTTGAGGAGAGAAAGAGAGAGAGGGAGAGAGAGAGGATCTTGTGAGGGGGAGCTTGTGAGGGGATTCACAAGGGTTGCTTCAAGAATCGCTCTGCTTGTCTTTCGTCTGGAGTTTCTCGTCCGTGGAAGGGTCGGTAGAGGTAAGGAGTTTGCTTCTGGTTGTGATTCTCTGCCAGCTTCTAGAGGAAGCAAAAGGAGGTAGGTTCTCTGCCTTGCCGGGGTGGCAAAAGGAGGTTCTTGTGAGGGCTTCTCCGCCTAGCTGTGGGGGCTAAAGGAGAGTCACATTTTGTAGTGCAATACTTGGAGGGTGCCTCCAAGGAGTGGACGTAGGTCGAGTCGACCGAACCACTATAAATCTCTGTCTTCTTTTTCTTGCTTCCGCACTTTTTAAATTCCGCATTTTATTTCTGTGGTGTGAATTGGTTTATGCAATTTTCTTTCTTTGAGAAAAGATTTTTTTAAAATACCAATTCACCCCCCCTCTTGGTTAGCTTTAGACTAAGTTCATAGGGCTTAACATCCCGAACGAACTTTCAGATCATACTGTATAATCTTTGATGGTTGAACTGAATTTTTAGAGTTTTTTAAAGCCCTCTATTTATGCTTTCTTATAAGACTTTGTAAGAGTTTTTGACATGCATTGAGTCTCCATCTTCTAGAGAAAACTTGAAGAGAGCCTTGAAAGGGAGAGAGAAAAGGGTGGAGTTTAAGAGGGAGAAGATCCTTGTGATTTTCAAGGGAGTATGGAGGGGGTTTTGCATGGTTGTTCCAACATGCTTACATCTTAGTACCATCATATTCAAGGTTTGTATGGAGGGAAGTTTTGGAAAGAAGTAGATCTCTTTGGTGTCAGAGGACCCGGCTACTCTACCGTATCGAGGAAGGTGAAAGTGATTCAAGATTCTCTACCTCACCATAAAGGAAAAAATGAGTCAAGGTTCTCTGCCTCACCAGGAGGGTGAAAAAGGAGTCAAGGTTCGTTGCTTATAAAAAGAGTACGATCCTCTTTCTCACTTGGTAGGTGGAAGAGAGTTTGTAAGGGTTTCTCCGTCTAGCTGTGGAGGCTAATGGAGAGACACTATAGTGATAGTGCAATATCTGGAGTAGGTGACTCCAGGGAGTAGACATAGGTCATGGTTTGACCGAACCACTAACTATTCTTTCTCATTTTATTTTCTATAATTTTTTTTATAACTGCATGGGTGAAAATTAGTGATTGATATTATGTTATATTGCTTAGATTATTATCACCATCTTTATAACTTTTGATAAGTGTACTAGCTTATATATCAAGTGATAATATTGCTTTCATATTAGTGTGCCTTAGGGATAATTCATTGAGGTCCTACAACCTTCCCAAACTTTCAATTATAACAAATGCACTACATTTTCATGATAACATGTTGCATATGCATGTGTCTCCGACATGCATTTATTGGATGCTAGGGATTTCATCCTAGCATATCATTTAACATTACTACTACACTGTTGACCTCGTTTTTACCTCGAGCGCGCTTGATCGAGTTGATCGGGCCTCGTCGAGCTCGACTCAACCTGAATCAGCATCGATTCGAGTTTGATTTTATTATTATTATTATTATCATTATTATTATCACTATTATTATTATTATTATTATTATTATTATTATTGAATTAATTTGATTGAGTTAGGTCGAATTTGAATTAACTTAAATTGAACCCAATATAGACCTAATTTTAGTTCAATGGGTTTATATGAATACCAATTAGAGCTTAATACACTTTCCAAACCCATTTTGAATTCAATCCCATATCGGTAGCTAGATCGACGGTCCCAACCTCTCCCAAATTCTGATCTGCCATTGTCACAATCCCCAGTCGCATGATCCCTCTATTTTGGGGGCTGGTTCTAGCTTTCCTTGGGAAATCGAATGCTGCAAACTTTTTATTTTTGTGCGAAGGAGGGATCGAGAAGGCGAAGCACAGGATTATCTTGCAGGCTCTCGCAACTCTTCTGGTAGAACCCTTCGGTTTCCCCTCATTCGCACGGATTCGCCCTTCCCTTTTCTTGGTTCGGCTGGCCCTAGACAAGGCATTCACACACACACACACACACACACACACTCTCTCTCTCTCTCTCTCTCTCTCTCTCTCTCTCTCTCTCTCTCTCTCTCTCTCTCTCTCTCTCTCTCTCTCTCTCTCTCTCTCTCTCATTTTCCCTCTGTTCGCAAGGAACCTGAAACTCTCTTCCTCGGGTTGCCGTTCATGAAGCCCAGAAGAAGAGCTAGATCCTCTCCGTCCCTCTCTCACTCCGTCTCTTTCTGTGTTCGCAGAAACAAGGAGGCTGAAGTCCCCCTCTCCTCCCCGCCTCTCTTCCGTTCGGACTGAACCTGAAGGCCGAAGTCGCCTCTTCCTAGCCGAACCTGATGCAAGCCCAAGCGCCGGAATCCTTGCCCTACCTGACCCTCTACTCCGACACTCTCTAGCCAAACCCAAAGCCAAATTTCCCCATTTCCCTGGCTCCAGCCGAAGCCCCTCTCGTCTCCCTTCTGTGTTCGCAAACTCCGACCAGAGGTCTCAAGGCGACTGCAGTCGATGGTCCAAAATCCCAGCGCCTCTACCGTCTATGTGAGTAAGAAGGCCGAAATCCTAGCTTAACAGCTGACCTTCTCACTCAGGTACATTGGATCCTGATGGTCCAGAATTAAAGAGGAGCATTTTCTTAGGAGCTTTTAAGTGGTCTCGCCATAATCTGGGATCATTTGCTCATGAGCTTGTAAGTGGCAGCGCCAAATCAAGTATAATATCTGCAACTTGTAAAGAAATCCTAATTATATTTCAAAACTGTTATATTTCACACACATATTATTAATAGGTATTCTAGCATGTTTAGGTAGTCGGCCATAGGTTAGTGCACTAACGAAGCTTTGGCCCTATAGGCCAAAGCTTCGCCCCCCCCCTTCTGCGAGCCCTAGAGACTATTAGGGTCATTTAGGCCTGTAATGTAGGCCACATATTTGTGTCATGGGCATTGTTGTTTTTCCACACAAAGTGGGCATCGTTAGGATTTTTTTGCCTTTTTTTTAGTTTTGGGTATGATACCCCCCACCTTCTGTGAGCCTTAGAGACCATTAGGGTCATTTGAGCCTGTAGTGTATGCCACCTATTATGCCATGGGCATCATTATTTTCCCACACGAAGTAGGCATCGCTAGGATGATTTTCTATTGTGATGTGATACGGGTACCTTGCCTAGAGGGTACTCGTGGTTTGTTTATTTATTTTTTCTATACTCTGGATGTCATGTATATATTTTTATACACTTTATTTCACAGTTCACCCCACTTACATGCATACAGTATATTAGTAGATATAAAGATTTTCTTTACTTATGCATCTATTTCATGCATCATTCATGATGAAAGGTATATTCTTTTGCATATTATAGAGTCTCTGATTTAAACATTTTGAACTATAAATCCTTGATTCCTTAGGATAGAGCCTTCCTATCTTGTACACATATAGGAAGATTGATTGTGTTTAGGATGTTAGCTGGCAGCTCACTCCATGCAAGCATAAGCCCAGGTTGTACACCCCTCGTGTGTCTTCTTTCATCTGTGTTGAATTTTGAGTCTATCATCTCTCCTAGGATTGTAATCTGATTTTTGATCTTTTAAACTCAAAATTTTAATCATATATTTATCCATTCAAAAAGGTCTAATCATCATTAAAGATAAATAGAAGAGACTCACTGGAATAGAATTTAGGAACTTTTTATGTGCACCAAATTAAGAAGTTAATAAAGCATCATCCTTAATCGAGAGTTTTCCTAGGTCAAGGCCTAATATGTAATTAACCATGGGGGCTTGCGCCCGTGGGAGACCGATCCCCACATCAAATAAACCCCGTTTGAGATGATGTATCGAATGGGGGAAATCTCATAAAATTTTGGGTTATATATATTATTATCCATCGAAGTGCGAAGGAGAAAGCTACTATCTTCCATCGGCCTGCTTGTGCTGAGTGTAAAAGTTTACGATCATTTTATCCTACGGGATAATGGGGTCGTACTCTTTACATTCGAACCCCACGAGCATAATCCTTTCGGAGACCCACATACACCTTAAAGTATCCTCCCACATGTATTTGTAATATGTATAGGGTTTCACTCCAGTGTGTCATTTTACACTACAATTATATTTCAAAAATTATATCATGCACACATGTGAAAGCATCGTGTGAAATGCATCTAATAGTATATACTTATGTGGGCCCCGATGAGCATGTTGTAAGTATACACGTGACGTCTAAGGATGTTGTGTGGGTTAAGAAATGAACTTAAGTTTGAGCCCGATCTTTCTATGTGACTAGATAGGAGTTGACACAGCTTGAACCATTAAACATATACACTGTTGAAGCGTCGACCCAAATATTTAACTTTTTTTAATTCATATTAGGCCTTCAAGGCCCATATCAAGAAAAATTCACTCATAAAAGCATAAAGCTTATGAAGAATTCGATCCCCTGTTGGCTAGTAGATAGAATCAACAAAGTTTAATCAACAAAAAAATTCCCATAAATATATGGATGATGATTGTGTTGAATGTTTATATCAACCAAAGGGGAATTTACCTTTTTTAAAATGTCTCCAAACTTCAACAAAATATAATTTTGGAATAACAATAACACCCCATTGATGGCGATGTTAATCTAAAATCTCAACCGTAGGGAACCATAAACATCTAAGATGTCCCCAAATACTCATGAAAAATTAAAATTCCAAAAATATGAGAAACCAAGATATTTAAAATAGAAAATTCAATCATCAAATACTTAAAACATAAATACCCATCCACCTTCCGTAACAATTTATCTAGGTGGACAAATTTAAAAATTGCTCCAGCTCATAAAGAACTAATGTCTAGTCGAGAATATCATTAGAATTTATTTTCAATCTATCTCTTGCAAATAAGAATGTGGCACGTATCCTTTAATGAATGGTTTCATCACCAAATGACACAACACTATGGATTTCACCATTAAAAGGCACCATAGGTAAACAGTTATGACAGGTACCCTCTAAACTAGTTGGTTCGCCACAAAATGGAACCATTATATTATGGTCATGGTTAGAGCCTGTATGCTCCCCAATCATATTAAATCACTGAGATATGAATCAATATGATATGGTTGATAAGGCACAAAGCCCTCTATTATATAAGGTGAATTCAAATTTATCCCCTAGATAAATAATCACCCCGAGTCTATAATGTACCCTTGGACGAAGCAACCCATGACTAACAACAAGAATCCTTCTATCAGGTTAGGTCAACTACCTCCTCTGTCTAAGTAGACTAGGGATTAAGATGGCCCAAGATGACGAAACCATGGGATCTTGATAGGGCTTATCACAATTCTCCCACCATCCACTTTAAGTGTAAGATGGTGAAATTTTATGTTTTAAATATCAAATTTTTAAATACCAACCAATATTTCTACTATATCTTATATATCACATATCTATGAGTACAATGTATTCATTTGATGACTAGCTTTAATCAAAAGTTCTCTCTCGCTATCGAGAGGGCTTGCACCTATATGTAACTAGAACTCAAATCATAAAGTGCTTGCAAAGTGAGGGCAAAATCTCTTAGTAGTGTCTTATTTCAAACACATTTTGCCTTCTGAAAATTTACCTATGAACTTAATATGTTAAAACTCCCCCGAGGAAGTAGGGGAGGCTAGGGTGCAAATTTTTGGAGCCCATAAAAACCAGTAAAAAAATATGAGTGTCGAATTGATAAAGCAAACTGCATATCAATACTATCAATCACTCGATCAATAAAGCAATCATATGAAGTGGTAAAATCAAAGCATAAGTAAAATTATGTAGAAATCAAATAAACGTAATAAAATCCTATAAAAATGTATGCATGCTATAAAGTTATTCCATATCGGTATCTAATCAATATCTTAATCACATGCTCAATATCATGTGCTTAGTGTGCCACATGTTGAGTATCAATACAGTATCATTAGTAAAATTGGTGGCTGCAATAGTAAAGTAATACATAAACAGTAAATTCGTACAGTGATAATAAATTAATAAATAGTAATTATATGGCCATATATTAATAGTGAATATGTAATATGCATTTCCATAATCATACTAATAAATAAGAAGCCTTGGTTTATATGGTATTTCTAATAGTAAGTTAGTTGTTAGTAACCGTTGGCTCAATAAACAAAGTCATTACTATTTGTCTGTCGGTACAGTAATTACTCTAGATTAGTATATCACGTTAATCAATAAAAAATATCACCCAATCATAATATTAAAAGAAACCTCGTCGGTCTACCATCATATATATATCAGTTAGTCTCCAACAAACGTAAGTGAAACCAGCTTTTACTTGTCTTCACACATTATTATCATATTATTATAACAGTAATAATGACCCATTATTACTCAATCATACACCTATTTTCATTCTCAATGCTTTTATTGATAGTATGCTTAAATAAAAATATTCAAATATTAATTTTGTGTAAATCATATGAAATCCAATAACATTTATTTTATCCAGTAAAATTTAATAATAATATAGTCAAATACTCATATTATCGACATATCACATATAAAAAATTATGTGGTAAAAGTTCGCAAAAAATTAAGATATCACAAATTTTGAATTGTATGATCAAATTAAAATACATAAAATATAAAATACATAAAATTTTTGAAATAAAAAATAGAGTAGTTGTTTCTTACAATGAGACGAGCAAATCTTCTAATAAGACCACTAGCAAAAATTTCTTTACAACCTATTAATCCTAACTTTTATTTTCACTCTCCTTTAGTTTTTCTCAAATTTTATTATAAGACTCTTGCTTCAATTTCACAATTTGGAAAATGGAAAAATGACCAAACGAATAGTGGAATTAGATTTTTATAATAAAAAAAATTTAATATGAATGTAATTTTATGATATATTTAAAATTTAGTATAAAATTTATAAATTTTCTTATATCTTCAAATTTAGAACTCCAAAAATTATAGAAAAATATTCATAAAATAATTCATCATATTTAAAAATTTTAAGATTTTTTGTTTGCAAAATTGACACCTAACGGTCCCAAAATCACCACTTATATCGACAAGTATCAATTTCTTAAAAATTTATACCAATGCCCAAAAATTACAAAAAGAATTAATGTAATTAAAACATTATAATATCTATGCTATAACAAACATGATTTTATAATTTAGACTTATAATGACTCCTTAAAAAATTTATTTTACTAAGTCAAAATATAGATTATTATAATTTACCAACCTAAAAAATTATTGTCCACGACATTTTCCTTAAAAATTTGGGCACAAAATCGATATAAGCCAAATTCATATGATCGAAACTCAAATCAAAACTCATTAAAAAATATAATAAGTAGTTCATTTCATTAAATATCATTCAATTATGTATACAAAATAATGCAACTAAATATGCCCAATCTACTCGACTCACAATCAATACCTACAACTCTAGTAACAATCAATTCTACCAACAACATTGCTCTTATACCACATTTTAGACACCCCAAAATCTAATTTAAAATAATTATTTTTTTATTTTTTAATATACAACAACTAGAATTACCTATGTTTTTATAAATATAAATACCAACAGAAGTAAAACTATTATATATATATATATATATATATATATATATATATATATATATATACATTTATTTTCAAAAATTATGTACACTACTCTAGGTATATACAATCATATCACAAATACTTTGTCTTAAGTATAAAAGAATAACTAAAATAATAAGAACATGAACTTAAGCTGGTCGATCTCACAATCCTACTCCCTTACCCTGACCTAATTCCATTAATCACATATAATGAGCTTAAGAGCCCAATAAGTAACCAAATCTTACAATTAAACTCAAAGTATGATAAATAAGCAAAATGTATATCAGTAGTCAAATAATAATAATAACAATTATATGATCATAAATCTGTACAAAAATAGTAAAACTTACATGTAGTAGACAATAACAGTAAAGTCTGAAAGTTCGATGGGGGATGTTAGGCCCTCTTGAACTTAGTCCCAAGCTAATTAAAGAGAGAGGTGAATTGGAAAACTTTAAAACCAAAACACAATCCAAATCACCACAATCAAAGTGCGGAAGAAAAGTAAATGCGGAAGCGATAATAAGAAAAGAACACACCGGATTTATAGTGGTTCGGTCAAACCTTGACCTACGTCCACTCCTTGGAGGCACCCTCCAAGTATTGCACTAACACAAGTGTCTCTCCTTTAGCCCCCACAGCTAGGCGGAGAAGCCCTTACAAAATCACTTCCACCTTCCCCGGTGCGGCGGAGTCGCCGGGTCCTTTGACACCAAAGAGACTTCTTCTTTGGTGAACTTACCTCGAGACAAGCCTTGAATCCGATGGTACTAAGGTGCGAGTTCGCCGGAGCAACCGTGTGGATCCCCCACCACACTCCCTTGAGTTCCTCCCCCTCACAGGATCTTCTCCCTCTCAAACTCCACCCTTTCCTCTCTCCCTTTCAAGCTCTCTCTTCAAGTTTCCCCCACAAGAACGAAGCTACAATGGCTGCCAAAGACACTTACAAAGTGCCTTGCCATAGCTTAAATAGAGGCTCTCAAAACGAGCTCATTAATGCAATTTGCCGCCATTATCGTCCTGGCCGATATCCAAATCGTCCTGGCCGATTAGCACAAATATGAGGAAAATCGTCCTGAATATCGCCCTGAAATGAAGCTGGACGATGTCTAATCGTCCCCGGACGATCTTGCGATCGGCCTGGACGAAATTCCCATTAATTGCTTTCCAAAACTGCCTGAGAAATTTTGGAAAAATTGACCTGGATCGGCCAGGCCGATATTTTATAGTCCAGGCCGATACCCAGGACGATATCCAAAAATAAGATTTTCCTAAGTAGATATGGCGGCAGATTCTTGCTGAATTGAGCCGATCGTCCTGGCCGATACAAAATCGTCCCGGACGATGTGTTTTGCAAAAAGACGGCTGCTTTAATGAGAATGCCCTAATTAGGATTTCTACTTTTGTCAGATCGTCCAGGACGATATAAATATCGTCCCGGACGATGTTACCAAAAATAGAAATCTTTTAGGGCACAATAGAAAATCTTCCAAGTTACAAATCATCAGATTCCACGCCAAATACAACAGACTCAAGAAAGAAAAAAGATTACAAACTGACATAGACCTAGTCTACCCAATCTTGAGCTGGTTCCAGATTACAGTCTGATCGTGTGGACCTGAAACGTTAGCACATAAAGCATTCGCAGAGAAATAAGGAATGTTTGCTATCATCAAAATCATAAACCATAGATCTGTAACAATCTCCCCCTTTTGATGATGGCAAAACATTTCAATTTGAATTTTCAAAAAAGACTATTTTCTCCTAATCTCCCCCTTACTAAAAACCTTTTAAAAAATAGGGGAGATAAAAATATTTTTGTTCTTTTTAATTTTTTGAAAACAAGATACAAACACGATAACAGTACAAAAATTCAACAATACGTTCTCCCCCTTTGACATTATCAAAAAGAGAGGAGGCACAAACAAAAAAATAAAACAAAAGACAAAAAACGTGTTTTGATCTAGTGAAAAAACAAATATTCTTAAAATGAGAAAGTTACCTCTTAGTTTAATCAAAAACTTAGTAGAATTGGATTGACAACGCATAGCCCAGAAAAAGGTTAGAAATTCATAATTTGATAATCCAAACTCATTCTTTAAAAAAGGCTCAAAAACTTTTAATTCAATATCTAGATCAAAGAATAAATTAGAAAAAGAAACAATGATTTTTCAAAAACTCCTTCCATAAAATACATCTAATAGAAGATCAATGCACGAATTTTGAATCAAGAATCAAGATTTTCAAACTCAAGTATCGAAAGTATCAAGGGTTTTCTTGAGTTTTTAAGAAATACAAGAATGGTAAGCATTAACTTTGTGGGCTCATTTTATGCCTCTTGACAATTGGTTGGCGCACTGCGCATCTTTTGATACACTTTGTGTATTCTATATTTTCAATTTGGCGACTTTGCGCATCTTTTATTTTTGGCATCATTGGCCATTTTTTTTTTAATATGCTTCCTTTTTTAAATCTTAAGAACAAAGGAAAACCCATCTTAGTGACAAATCGAATTTCTTGATTTAGAAAATTATGAGTTAGATTCAAAAGCTTTGCAAATGATTCCTATGCGATAAATAAAACGTAGGGAGATAAAAAAAATTTGTTTCAAAAACCAATTTAAAAGATGAAAAAGATTTTAAATCAAAAGTAGGATAACCTCTTTTAGAAAACAAGGATTTGAAAAAAAATAATGAGTTTCCTTCCTTCGACTGTATTAGAGAAGTCAAAAAAAAATCTACCAAAGATTTCAAGAAAAACAGGAAGTAGATTTTTCATTTTTAGAAAAGTGAGTGTGTGTGTTGATCAGAAAAAAAACTTCAACGAAAGGAAAAAAAATTTCAAAAAAAAATAAACAAAACTAAAAAACACAAAAAAAAAGGAAAAACACAAAAACACAACACAAAAACCACGAAAGGCTCTTAACCATTATCTCTCTCCTGGTCCGATGCTTCAGAGACCAGATCTGCCCATGAGATTTTTTGCCTTTCATTATTTCCCCAGTTCAAAGTTTGTTTTGCCTTGCCCTTTTCTTTTGTAGGAAGAATTCTTAAATTAGGGCACTCATTTTTCATATGTCCAGGTTTCCTACATCGAAAACAAATAATGTCAGAGGAATATTAACATCCTACTATTTTTACCTTTTCCACTTTTGCTTATGCTTTGGTGAGCTTTGTGATTTGCTTGACAAGACATTGCTATCGTCACACAACTAAGCTTCCTCTTTCCATATCTTCAGTTTTTAGAACGATCGTTTCACCTGCATCCAAAAGTCTTTGACCCAAACCTTGCTCGTAGGCAATGAGTGAGCCAATCAAATTATCAATAGAATAATCATTCAAATCTTTAGATTCACAAATTGCAACAACTTTAGAATCAAATTTATCCAGTAGACATCGAAGAATTTTGTTAACTTTTTCAAAATTTGAAAAATCTTTTCCTAAAGCATGTAATGAGTTTACAATTTGAATAAATCTGGTATACATGTCTAAGATCATTTCAAAAGGTTTCATGGAAAATAATTCAAAATCATGCATTAACAAATTCAACTTGGATTTCTTGATTTTTCAATAGTGCCTTCGTATATGTTGTGCAATTTATCCCAAACTTCCTTACCGGTAGTGCACATGGATACTAACATAAAATCATCAGAATTTAAAGCACAGAAAAAGCAATTTAAAGACTTTGCATTCAATTGAGCATTTACTCGTTCTTCCCTACTCCACTGATTAAAAGGAATATCAATTTTAACTCCATTAACAATTCGCGACGGTGATGAATAACCAATTAAAATCATATGCCACATGCGAAAATCAATCGATTGCAAGAAAATAGACATGCGAGTTTTCCAAAAATCAAATGACATTTTTTCAAATAAAGGAGGTCTGGTGATTGAATATCCTTCCGCAACATTACAATTTGAAAAATTAGCCATGGATCAAAATTCAAAAGCTTTTAAAAAACTTATTTTATGAAAATCGCTCTGATACCACTTGAAAGTTCGATGGGGGATGTTAGGCCCTCTTGAACTTAGTCCCAAGCTAATTAAAGAGAGAGGTGAATTGGAAAACTTTAAAACCAAAACACAATCCAAATCACCACAATCAAAGTGCGGAAGAAAAGTAAATGCGGAAGCGATAATAAGAAAAGAACACACCGGATTTATAGTGGTTCGGTCAAACCTTGACCTACGTCCACTCCTTGGAGGCACCCTCCAAGTATTGCACTAACACAAGTCTCTCCTTTAGCCCCCACAGCTAGGCGGAGAAGCCCTTACAAAATCACTTCCACCTTCCCCGTGGCGCGGAGTCGCCGGTCCTTGACACCAAAGAGACTTCTTCTTTGGTGAACTTAACCTCGAGACAAGCCTTGAATCCGATGGTACTAAGGTGCGAGTTCGCCGGAGCAACCCTGGGATCCCCCACCACACTCCCTTGAGTTCCTCCCCCTCACAGGATCTTCTCCCTCTCAAACTCCACCCTTTCCTCTCTCCCTTTCAAGCTCTCTCTTCAAGTTTCCCCCACAAGAAACGAAGCTACAATGGCTGCCAAAGACACTTACAAAGTGCCTTGCCATAGCTTAAATAGAGGCTCTCAAAACGAGCTCATTAATGCAATATGCCGCCATTATCGTCCTGGCCGATTAGCACAAAAATGAGGAAAATCGTCCTGAATATCGCCCTGAAATGAAGCTGGACGATGTCTAATCGTCCCGGACGATCTTGCGAATCGCCTGGACGAAATTCCCATTAATTGCTTTCCAAAACTGCTTGAGAAATTTTGGAAAAAATTGACCTGGATCGGCCAGGCCGATATTTTATAGTCCAGGCCGATACCCAGGACGATATCCAAAAATAAGATTTTCCTAAGTAGATATGGCGGCAGATTCTTGCTGAATTGAGCCGATCGTCCTGGCCGATACAAAATCGTCCCGGACGATGTGTTTTGCAAAAAGACGGCTGCTTTAATGAGAATGCCCTAATTAGATTTTCTACTTTTGTCAGATCGTCCAGGACGATATAAATATCGTCCCGGACGATGTTACCAAAAATAGAAATCTTTTAGGGCACAATAGAAAATCTTCCAAGTTACAAATCATCAGATTCCACGCCAAATACAACAGACTCAAGAAAGAAAAAAGATTACAAACTGACATAGACCTAGTCTAACCCAATCTTGAGCTTGGTTCCAGATTACAGTCTGATCGTGTGGACCTGAAACGTTAGCACATAAAGCATTCGCAGAGAAATAAGGAATGTTTGCTATCATCAAAATCATAAACCATAGATCTGTAACAAAGTCTATAAATCACAAAACAGTATAGTGAAGAAACCAATAAACTAGAATGGATGTCAAAACGATAAAGTAGTCATCGTATCAATACTATAAATCATTTAATGAAGAAAGTAATCTTATAAAGCAATAAAATCAAAGAATCAATAAAAAATTATCGAACTCAGATTAATGCGGTTAAATCCTACAATGACACATGCTATAAAAATATTGTATATCAGTATCTTAATCATATGCTCAGTATATTATGTGTTCCGTATGTCAAATGCTCAGTATTAGTACAATGTCGTCAGTAAAATTGGCGGTAGTAACAGTAAAGAATACAATACCAGTAAACCTGTACGGTGGCAAAAAATTAGTAAATAATAATTATAAGTTCATACAATAATAATGAATCTGTAACATGTATTTTAGTAATTATACTAAACAAGTTAGAAGTCCTGATTTAAGCGATATTTTTCTAGTAGTAAGTTAGTTGTTAGTAAATATTGGTTCGGTAAATAGAGTCGTAACTCTTTGCCTATCAACATAGTAATAACTCACTGTAACTCTCAATAAGTATATCACGTGAATCATTAACCTAATTTTTTTATCAATATAAATACCAACGGAAACAAAACAAAATATATATATATATATATATATATATATATATAGATATATATATATATATATATATTTTATATATTATATATATATAAATTCTCAAAAAACATGTACACACTCTGGGTATATGCAATCATATCATAAATACTCTGTCTTAGGTACATAAGAATAGCTAAAATAATAAGAACATAAACTTGAACTGGTCAATCTCATAATCATACTCCCTTAACCTTGACCAAAAATCATTTAATCACATATAAGAAGCTAAGAGCCCAGAAAGTAATTAAATCTTACAATTAAACTCAAAGCATGATAAAATAAGCAATATATCTATATATTTTTATATAGTGATATCTGGATATCACTCTATATATTAATCCTTATCTTGGGATTTGTATTATTAACAGTTAAAATCGTTTTCTCGAATAATTGTAACAAATCATATTAAGATATCTATCGATCGATTTAATCATAAAATAATAATTAAGAATAAAGTTGAAAGGTTGATTTTGAAATTGTTTTTTTAAATAATCAAATGGAGTTGACTGTTAGTATAAAGTCTAGTGTAAATCACAAAATAGTTGAGTTGGAAGTAACTAATAAGCTTGTAAAAGGTGTTCTGTATCGAGATTTAGGTAGGTCATCGTGCTTGAAATTATTTTTATTAGCAATGAGTAATGTAATAATTAGAAAAGTAGTATAGTAAATATCCAATCTAGCATCACATTAATAGAAACGATCTTTACTTGTAGCAATGCAAGTAAAATCTGACAATGATAGACACATGCTTTTATGTTTGTTGAGTGTGTGGGTTTCTATGAATTGGGGGCAGTATAGCAGGTGAGGTGGGGTGGGGATATGGAGGTTGGTGATGTTCAACTGGGCGGATTGTTGTTTTAGCGCGGCCGTGCCCCCGGCTCGGTATGTGGAGGAATATTTGGGTTGATGACGGTGTGTTGGAAGTATTAGTTGTAGGTGTGTTTCGGATGTAGGTAGGTGTGGGTGGATGGGAGCTGAAGGTTTGGATGGCTTTGGTTGGTTGGTTGTGTTGATTTGGAAGTGGGAGGCGTTGGCCGCCCCTGTGGCAGGAAAGTAGGAAGTAGGAGTTGATAGGTGATGGTAGTATTATCAATTAAGGTATGTACGGTTTATGGTTCTTAGCGAAGTAGGTAATTATGCCTGGCGAGGTGGCATTGTAATAATTGTTTAGTAGTTATTGTAAGTAAAAAAATAATATGTGTTTGCTTATAAATAGGAAGGAAGTTAGTGGTAGGAGTAGTAGTTAAGTTGGATAGTAGTGAGTATAGGAATAGTAAGTGAATAAAGTAGTTGGTTTAAGATG
Source organism: Dendrobium nobile (assembly GCA_022539455.1). Classification (NCBI taxonomy): domain Eukaryota; kingdom Viridiplantae; phylum Streptophyta; class Magnoliopsida; order Asparagales; family Orchidaceae; genus Dendrobium; species Dendrobium nobile. Next base: position 51,177,509 of record CM039721.1, read on the forward strand.
TGTATAAAGTTGGTATTAAGTATTGCTGTAATCTTGGGTTCAAAAGTGGAAAGTTTGGTGGTCGTTATAGTAAGTAGTCTAAGTTAGTAAGTAGTTAGGTTAAGTGAGTTAATGAATAATGATTAGTAATGTAAACGTATGTGTGTCGTGTGGCCAGTAGGGGGGGTGTCGTTCAAGTGGCAACAGTAACATAGGTCTCCAGTAGTAAGTAAAGTATAGTAAGTAATTAGTTAGAGTAAAACAAGCTATCAGTAGTAGTAATAATTAAAGCACATTCATTAAATACAATACCATGGAAGTAATAATATTTATAGTGAATTTAATATTAGTAATCAGTAATTGTAGGTCTTACAATAATAATGATTTAGTAAACATGTATTTTAGTAGTAATATACTTACAAGTAAAAAGTCTTGGTTTATGCGATATTTTTCTAGTAGTTAGTTGTTAGTAAATACTAGCCCAGTAAATAGAGTTGCCACTCGTTGCCCATCACCACAGTAATGACTAATTTATAATTTCATAAGTGTTCTTTGAATCAGTAGGCATAACCACCCAACCATTATAATTATGTGTCATAATTAGGCCTAATGGCCCAACATCCTGTATAGGCCAGTTAATCTCCAACCAACGTCAATAAAATTAGCTTTTACTTATTTTCATGCATATTACTTTCACATTATTATAACAGTAATTGAGACTAGCTATTATCCTATCATACACATATCTTCATTCTTAATGCATGTATTACTAACATACTTAAATAAAAACATCCAATTATTTATTTAGTGCAAATTGTATAAAATTCAATAACATTTATTTTACTCAGTGAAATTTAATAATATTACAATCAAAATATTCATATTATCAACATCTATCACATTCCAAAAATTATGAAGTGAAAGTTTGCTAAAAATTAAGATATGCAGATTTTGTAAATTTTGATTAAATTAAAATGCATAAAACACAATACACATAATCTTTAAAATAAAAAAAATAGTGCAATGATTCCTTATAATGAGATGAGCAAATCTCCTAACATGATCGATTGACAAAAAATATTTCACAGCCTCCAAATCCTAACTTCTATTTTCTCTCTCCTCTATCTTCTTCTCAAAATTTCATACATGTCATTTGCTTCAATTTTATAATTGGGAAAATGGAAATAGTGCTAATATAATAATGCAATTATAATTTTTTATTAATATATATATTATAATTTTTTATATATATATATATATTTATATATATATATATAATTTATATATAAATATATATATTATATATATATATTGTGTGTGTGTGTGTGTGTGTAATTATATAATATATTCAATTTTCAGTTTTAAATTTATAAATTCTCTTATATCTCAAATTTAGACCTCTTAACAAATTTTGGTGAAATCAATTTGAAAAAAGAACACCAAACAGTCCAAAAACCCCCACGTACTTATATTGACATGTATTAATTTCTTAAGAATTCATGTCAATGCCCAAATATTACGTAAAAATTAGTGTAATTAAAGCACTACAATATCTATGTTATGATGAAGACGGGTTGTAATTTAGATTTATAATGACTCCTGAAAAAATTTCTTTCACTGTATCTAAGAACCCGACAAGTTAACATATTTATTACAAAGTCAACCCGATAACCCGACAAGTCCAGTCTGGGTCTGATTTTCTAACCTGTTTGTCGAATCGAATCAAATAAGTTGTAGGCATGTAAGTATCGTGTTTGACTAGAACTCGACCCGAAAACTCATTTTAACCTCCCTAACAATATTAACTATCTTTTTTCTAGAACTCGCCAAAGCACTATCTTGGAACTTTATCATATGATTTCTCTAAATTAATAAATATCATATGTAAATCCTCGTTAATCTCTCTATACTTCTCCCTCAAATCTCTTAACCAAGGTCGTGAAAATTGAACTGGACAACGAACTGAAAGGAGAGGTTCATGAATCTACCTGTTTGATCAGTCGAACAGAGGTCGACGAACTGAATGATGTAATAAATAATAATTTTAATAAAAATTAATAATATTAACATAATAATTATAATAATCTAATGTCAAAAGATAAATACTTATAATTTTAATAGATTATCTCTCAATATAAATAAATTATTAAATAATAAAATTAAATTAAAATGATTAATATAATTATATACTATAGTTAAATTATATGACATAGTTTAATTAAATTATATTTATGAATTTAATTATTATTAAATAATTAAATTCATAGATATAATTTAATTATAATTAACTTTTACATTTAATTATAGTAATAATAAATGCGATTCTTATAATATACATTATAACAAATTAAAATTTTTAATATAATATATAATTTTATAATATTAAATTTACAAATGTGTAATAAAAATAATATTTAACATAATATATAAATTTACAATATTAAAAATTTATATTATTAATTCTTATAATATACATTATAACAAATTTATAATACAAATTAAAAAAACTTTGAATTCAACTAGCCAAATTTGTGGCCCGACCAGCCCAAATTCGTGGCCTGACCAGCCGAAATTCGTGGCCCAGTCAACCCAAATTAACGACCCAATAAAGTCCAAACTCACATTCAAACTTATATAAAATTCATACAACTTTTGTAGTCTCACATCATGAGGAAGTGTGAGATGGTTGTCCTTTAACTCTTTATATAGTATAAAGTTCACTCTTTGTTGATAAAATATATTTTATGAGATGACATATATATATATTATGGTGTAAAGAAACCTCAATATTTAATAAAAATTTTATTTCTAAAGAATGTAATAAAGTAAAATATATATTTTATACATTATTTAAAATTAAAAAAATTTTGTAAAACCAATTGGTTCTTTCGAACTTGGACTGGTTCACCGGTTGAACTGTCGGTTCTCTACGAAGTCGAATTTTAAACTTGATCAGATCGGACAGTTGAACGGCTCGCAATTGAACCAGCCGGTGTTGTCCAATTATTAAAACCTTGCTCTTAACAAATTTATAACTTCCATATTAGACATATTCAACATAAATCCAAACTGATTTTCAAAAAATATTAATATCACATTATAATCTATCCTCAATTAGTCTCACATAATTTTAATGTCTAACACATTAATTTAACTCCTCTATAATTCATATATTCAGGTATCACCTTTATTCTTAAAAATAAGAACTTACCAATATACTCTCACTCATCTTACATTTTTGTCTTTAAAATAATATTAAAAATTTTAATAAACTGAAAAGATCCTTAATTATAGCAATTAATGACAACAATTATTTTAAAAAATACTCAAAAAACTCTTAAAAATTATTTTGACCATTTTTTAAAATAAGTAGATTGATATTATAATTTTAAGAAAATAAAGTTAAAAAAAAACACTTAAAGTATTTTTAAAATAAAAATAATGATAATAAAAAACAAGTATTTCCACATACCCTAAAATGTTAAATTAGATATATCTTATGAGAAATAAAGCACAACGTAAAATACTCCCCAATCCAACGAGTCCTTACAAATGCTACTGTCCTCAAGAACATTTGACAACCATTGAATACTAATTAATTACAGGAATTCCAAATCTCATGCAACAAGAAAAGCGTTCCTTTCCATACCCAATGTTTAAAAAAAAATCATCATGAGCTTATACAAATTCCTACTCGTTAAGAGAGACAAGATGCCAAGAAATGCTGTCCCTATGCGATAAGTGTGTTCTTCACACACTGCTGTTGCAAGGGAAACTCATAAGAGATAATCAACCTGGACTTCCTGATACGTGATTAGAATATCAGAGAACCCACGGATGTGTAGACAATTTCCTGAAGGTATCGGCAAAATAAAACCATATAAATAGCATATAGAAGTTGGGTGGTATATGTAAGTACCATCGCCATTTTTTTTTTTGAAGAATGCAACTTGCATTTAAAAAAAAAAAACTTAATACAAACTACTAAAGAAAATCAATACCATCATATTCCTCCTTTAACAAATTAACAAAGCAAAGAGAAATACTACAACTATCCAAATCATCCCAACAAAAAACATTATTAATAACAAAGTTAACACACAAATCTGTTAACTTATTCCAATCCCTGACAGAAAAATTAAAAACCACCTTCTTGAAGTCATTCAAAAAGGATAGCTCCTCCCAATATTCACAATTCTTTCCCGCCTCCTTATTCTTTAAACAATCCTGAAGAAATCTGATAACATTTACATTATCCCCTTCAATGATAATTCCTTTCACTTGAAACATCCAATCCTTTATAAACCGTCCCAATGAAACTATAGCCGAAAGTTTCAACTGAGATATATCCCAATGAATACAGTTAAAACCAAAAGCACACAACAATCTAGCTTTATAATCCCCCGGAACACACCGCCAATACCAGCCAATACCGCCAGTACCGTCCCCAATCTGCAGTGAACTTAAGGTGAGACAAGATAGTTCACGGCCTAATATAACATTGCAGCACAGCTTTAGTGACTCCCACATAAGTTTTCTTTTTCATTCTCACTAATTTATGTTCATCATCCTATTAATAATTGTCATAAAGAACATATTAAGATGTAACACAACAAAAAACTTGAGAGAGATTTGTGGAGATAATGAATAGATAATATTGATGTGCAACACCTAAAACCAACTTGTATATCGGTTAGATTTCAACAACATAGCTAAGCTAGAATATTTGCATGAGCACTTGAAAACACACTCGTGTTTAGGACAGGGTAACTTCAAAACCATCACAGTTAGCTAGCTACACTGGAACATTATCTATATTAGGATAACTTTCATAACCTGATCTACGTATTTACTATAGTTGAATATTTATTAAGATATTTATTAAGCTATTAAATGTTAGTAAGAAAATGTTAATACTTGGAAACTGTACTAACCAAAGTCGAAGTACAAAACATGAATCAAGTAAAACTCCACACTAAAAACTCAAATACATAACATTTAAACTAAAACAACGAAATATTTTATTATTTACCAGTACACAGATTCTTCATAAAACGCAGAAATTTGATTTACATTGCAACCAAGAAACTAAGATTGACAAGGTTTTGGAACTTGTCAAATGTATTAAAACATCAATCAAGATCAAGACAGCACCAGGAAAGCGAGATGCGTCATCCTAATAATACCTCATACTTGCTTGATTAGCCTCTTGAGAGAGAAGTTGATAAGCAGCATGAGATTTCGTATGTCATCATTGTCTCTTGAAGGCCTGATAACACAAACGAAAAGACGACATATTGTAAAATATCAAATCCATGGAAGGAATTATAGGAATTACTAGTTGGTCATATGACCAAAAGAACTTACATCAAAGTTTCTTGATGCTTCCTTGATTTGTTCTGCTACTTCTTGCTTTGTCTGCTCAGCTGCAAGGAGGTAGCAGCACAGCAAATTAAACTTGGTTCACTAGTCTTTCTCATCGGGTCATCTAAATGTTATGTTTTCTAATTACAACGACCAAAAAATGTACCTTTAATGGATTTTTTTTTTTTAAATGTACCTTTAATGGACAAATCTTGCAATGTTTTTGATGTCCTCACAGCAAATCTTTGAAATGTTGGGCTGCTCAAAGCAGGAAGAAATAGAATCATCAGATGTTTAATTAATTTTGTATTGTTTGTTATCTGCTAAGCAATTTCTCAAATGCAAGACAGTTTAGTTTGTTTTTGTTTCCTATTTTTTTCTTTTTTGGGGGGTGGGGTGTTCAAAAAACAGCTCGCATGTATTGTGAGTTGCTTTTGTATATTTTGTTTTCGGAAACATTTTAGCGTGCTTCCAAGAATTTTGAATCTTTCCATTATTTTCAAAACACAAGAAAACAAGAAACAAATACACACCCAAACATATTTGAGCATTGTTGAAATGAATAAAAAATAAAATAGAAACAAAATAAAAACGAGACAAAAAGAAAAAAAAAATCAAATATGCCAAGATTATTGAAAAATCTAAACAAAGTAATAACCTAAAATTTACAAAAGAGTACACTTCAACAATGTTGTTAGATTCCACAACAAAGCCCTACATGGGGTCCTGGTTGGGTACCCATTAGGCACCCATGCTTTACTCGGACAGGCTTCGCCTACCCACGGTGACTTTTGGGATGTCATACATACCTATACCCACCTACTTTCCATGCTTTTTGAACACAGTCTGCCACAGACTGATAGCCTTGATGCTTATTGCCCTTTGCTCTGATTACAAACTTTCCAGCTGCATATTAGAATTTATCGTAGTCGCAGCATGGTTATGTGCTGCGCACTACATAGTGAGGATTGCAGTAATATAAAATATACAGTGATTAGCAATATAAATCGATTTATCCCCCGATGTTGAGTACCGACCCACAAGGTCATGGGCGTACCCATACCCACCCATGCCCATTGGGTATGGGTGGTTGTGGGTCTGGGTACCCAATGCAGGGCTCTATTCTACAACAAGGTTGGATTCATTCAGTACAATGTTCAAACAGCACCCATAAATAAAAGACTGATAGATAATCCAGATATAATTCAGAAGGAAAATAATTAAAGCTGAAACAAACGAGAAAAATGCACAGATTTGTTCCTAGTCAAATAGTTAAACTAAAATGGCACGATAGAATACATGGAAAAACCCAGCACTTGATATAAATTAATGTTGCGCCCCAACGTCCAATGCATGAAAATAGAAGTCCAGAATGGATAGCGAGGGGAACTATTCATATAGCTTCTAGTGCACTTGGTCCAGGGATACTCAACACACCTGGCCATTAATGATGCTCACTGAAGCAGTTGTAAGAAATTAATATTAAAACAACATTGAAAACTAATAGAACGCATATAAAGAGTGAAAGCCGGGCAGATTCAATCAATTTCACAAGGGAATGGCCCTTAAACCATCACAGATTTACATGGGAAAAAATGTTCCTTTTATATTATAAATAAATAAAGTTATGATCTTCATATTAGCCTTATCCCACCTAGTTGGGGTTTTCCAAAGGAGAAAGAAACAAGGTGAATTCATTAAATGAAAAACAAAATTAGTTAAAAAAGCGGTATGAACAATTGCAAATTCGAATTAGACAAATGCCAGAGCAACTCAGCCCCTTGGATGTCCTATAAAATATGTGATCATTGCTGAAAAAATCATTACAGGTTTTTAGAGAGTCATCATTGCGGTCCTTACAAACAATTTATTAACATGATTCTGTAGTAAAAATAAATAAGGAGAAAGACGGCCAAGAAAAGTCATCAAGATGAGATAAGCACGCCATACACAATCCTCACATTTATCAATATAAGCATATAACACAAATATAGATTGATTTGAAGTTAGCATATTTGGTAATCATGGAGAACAAAATCTTCTAATCTCATCTAGTAATCCACTGAGCTTAACTAAATCAATATCCATGGAGAAAACCTCCTACAAAATGGTGAGTAAAACAACAAGTTGCAAGCGAGACAATCATGAACAGAAAAACTAATCTTGCTCTCACCAAAATAGCTGAACAATGAACAAAATGTACATTTCGAAACAGCACAAGATTTTAGAGAATATTCACAAAATTAAGGCTAATTAAAGGTACAATTCAAATGAAAACGACATAAAATCTTCAATGAAGAGGCAATAGCTAAACTACAATATGATTAATAATACTGAAATAGAACCAATATTAAGTACGTTTTCAAAATGCATAAAAGATTTGATCTTATGGATGTAAAAATTGAGTAAAAGTGGATTAATTACGATTCCAGAAAGGAAAGAGCAAACAAAAAGGCCATTCGAACAAAATAAAAAGCTTTAGCATCACCAATGTAATACCTCACACCAAGATAGGGGAATGGGTCCAAAATGCAGTTTCTTTTTTTTTTTTTTTCATTATTATGGATTAGAAATAGTCTAATATTTTTTATAAAAAATATTTTTAAATGAGCCAAATCCCGAGAAAATGAATCGAGTTAAAGCTAGATCAAATTTGGTTCATTAGCTCATCAAACTCAGATCACGAGTCATTTAAAAAGCAATGGCTGAGCCAGCTCACGAGTGGGCTTAACTTACATCCATAAAAAAATTAAGATAAATCAACCATGCAAAAGTCACAACAAAAAAGCCTCTTATATGATAAAAAGTACATTAAGGGGCTTTTAGGCTACAAGTAGGATTTAATAAGTAACATTTAGTAAACCCCGTGTATACGAATTTACCAAGTCTTGAGGCAGATAAATCCTAAAAATTGTTTGGCTTAAAAAAGGTAGAGGGGCAAATCTAAAAAGATTTGGTTAGAAAATATTAGAAATGATCTTTCGTTATTAGATTTAAACAAAAATTTGACATTTAACAAAACAATGGAGAAAAAGGATTCATGTAGCCAACCCCACGTAGTGGGACAAATGCTTGATGTTGTTGTTATATATTCCTTATACTATAAAGGCATACAAGACATGTCCTAAGGCTTTATATTACTTGGTTTGGTGGTCTACATTTTAATTTGTAAAAGTAAGATGATCTAGGCTTTCAAAAATAACATATTATTTCACTGTAACAATGTTTTGATATATCTATCAATTATTAGGAGTCGTTACATTGAAGATTTGCTATATATATTCAAAAGAATTGCACTAAATTAAACCTAAAGTTAAGTTGAAATACTCTTTATTCTTTCTTTAAGAAAGTATGTTGAAGATTGGATGCTTGATGCTAAAGGTTTTATGATTGAAGGTGATAATCACAACGTTATTCTTCTCTTTCAAAAGGCTCTTCAGAATAATTCTATTTCAGAAGAATATCTAAATCCAAAGGATTTAGACTTTCTTAAAGATTTTAAGCAAGTTATTTTTTCTTTTGGTAGAAGAGATTGTAATAAGTTAGCTGATGTTTGTGCTAACTATGCTCTACGTTCATATTTTTTTTGGAAGGATCTGAACAATAGTAGCATTCCTTCTTCTTTTCTTCATTTGTTGAAGAAGGAATTTATTTGCACTTAGTTGCTTTAATAAAATTATTGCTCTTTGCATTTTCTCAAAAAAAAAAAAGAAAAAAAAAAGATCTAAAGTAGCTTTTAGTTCTAATTTTTATTTTATTTTCCTTTTATCGAGAAAAATTCACTCACTTTCTAATAGTAGTTTTTTAGGGTGTTTAGTGGATGAAAAAGAATATTTATGACAAAATTATGTTAAAGATATGTCAACCTTAAAATTAGGAAAAATTGAAAATGAGTGATCCAAAAATTACTGCAAGCTTTAGTATTTCAATTGAGCTTAAAGAATTCATTTGAATTGTTCAACAAAATTAATTGATAACAGAAACGAGAAAATAAATTAAAGTCAAATATTCAATGAGTACAACTGAATGAACAGTACTAATTAATGGTCATGCATATAAGGAGGGGCATACAAAGCATGTCATTGATCAAGAATCAATAGATATCAACTACCTATCACAAGGATCAACTAAACGTACTAGTGAGATTTCAACCAAGTGATAAAAAATTTTAATTGCTCATTAATTGTATATTGTTAGCCATTATTTTAATAAAATATAGGATAATTCATTATTATATTTAATAGCTACTAGTATTTGAATATATTATTAGAAGTTGCTAATATATGATTTCAATTATTTAGTGAATTGCAATGTGAATGAATTATTTAAACTATAGAGATGAAGAGATTCTCAAAGAAAAGTCAATGCACTATGAGAGTTCCAATTCACAGTCTGTTGCTAATGAGGACATGTTGATCCATATGAGCCAAGCTATGATGAACCAACACTTTTCAAAAAGGTATGCAGTGTTTGACATGTATCGGACACAACACGAATCTGACACACCACCAATATGTGTTAGACATGTGAATGCATGTCTGGTTAAAAAAATATGAAAAATAAATTGGACAGATGTGTCTGACACACATGTCTAAAATATTTTATGAAAAAAATTTTAAATATAATTTATTGTATCTCAAAATTGTATTTAATAAAAAAAAAATTTAAATTTCTTACTTTCTCCCCAAATCCCTAAATCAATCGCCCGCACTATATACCTCATTCCCTAAACATTCCCATTTTCATTTCTTCTGATAGGTTAAGACTAGGGTTTCACAACAATGCTCGATATCATCTTAACATTGACATCGAATACCATCACAACATCAATATTTTAAAACCATCTCAACATCAAAGTATGATGTTGTGTTGACATTGATGCTTGATGCCAGGAATTTCAATATCCACAATTACGCTCCTGTGCCTTCTCGACATCTCATATTTATCCAATGTCTTCTTAACATCGACGAATGACGTCATCTCGAGATTGACGATTAATGTCATCTTGACATCAATATTTGATGCCCATTACACAACAATAACGTCCGAATGTCAAGAGCATGTCGTCTCCCCTCTTGATGCCTACAAGACATCAATGCCCGCTCTCAACATCCTAATATTAAACATTTTAAGCACAAATCCTAGTTAAAATACTTATTATTTCTCAATTATTCTTACTATTTTACTTATTGAATTTTTATATTTAAAATATAAAAATTACAATATTATGTCCAAACCGTGTCTATTCCAATTTTTTTATAATTAACGTGTCTTATGTCCATGTCATGTCGTATTTGTGTTGTCGTGTCTTTGTTTGTTCATAGGAGCCAAGTAAAGAGCTCAAGTAGAATACCCAAATGACATGAGCAATATAATATTGTTTTTGAGAAATTGATTATGAAGCAATTTCTTTATATGAATATAATAAATGATATATTAAAGAATAAATTATGATGTGATGTTGCCAATAGTCAAAAAAGCAATTAGTGACTAGCTAACAAAGCTATGTGGCATTAAAAACATATCCAACTAGGCTATTATTAAAGTTCACAAATAATTAAAAAAATATAATAGCAATAAAATCACACTTATGACATGAAATGGAGAAATACTTCATATTTGAATTGAACACGTTCTTACCAATCATCCACATTGCTAATTTTTTCTTTCTTAGTTGTAAGTGCTAACCTAGGTAGGCTCATCTCGTACATACTCTGTGACACTGGAGACTTAACCATCGTCGTGCCCAACTACGCAATATAATGAATAGAACTTTTGGCATTTGGAAAGAGAGATTTTTAAGTGCTAACTCATATGCGACAATTCATCTCGATTTTCGTAAATCTAAAATTTACAGCAAAAAGGGGTTGAAACAAGACTTAAATAACAGTAGATATATTTTGTCCAAAATGACAGTTGGGCATGATATAAGTTAAATCATGCATAAATTAGGCCACCAAACAGTCCCTACAGCTATAAGCCCTAATATCATTGCACTAGAAAGACAAAGGAACAGTTGAGGGGAAGGAAAAGCTATCATTAATATCAACAAGAAAAAGTGAAGCATTTAGGCTTCGTTTATAATAATGCAGGCGAAGCGGAACGGAGAAGCTAACAAACAAATCATCAGTCCGAAATTCATTACTTCAAAGAAATAAAAAAGAAGTATTTGCTTCAAGGAAATAAGTCAAAAAATAAATAAGGAGACATGTAACACTATCTAGCTTCAGAAACCATACTATAAACTTCAATCAATCTGTGAAGAAGCTAGAAATTCATGTTTGAAGCAAAATCACGCTTCTCACTGTGAAATCAGAAGAACAAAATGTTCATAAATATGTTAAGCAGCAACGAAATTACTTGTTGGCAAGGCCTTCAACGACCAATTCATTGACGACGTAACCGATTATTCGTCCGACGAAGTTCCCGCCCGCCATAGCCGCAGATTATAGGGTCTCTCAGCCAAGAACAAACACCAAGCACCTTCTTATGAGTCGACGTTACCTTTGCCCGATATAGGAAACAAGGAAGCCCTAGAAACGATTTCCGGAACGTGACAAATTATTACGCGTGCAGCCCATGTACCTCTTCCTTCGGACTACACGAATACAGTTGATTTTAAACGCCAACTTTTAATAAATATATACAGATTTTACTTGTGATTGGGCTCAGTCAATAGAATTTTTATTGGGTCATGTAACCTGATGTAGAGATACATCAGGTACCCAATAAAAAAATATCACATGCACTTACTTTTTGTTTAAAGCTGAGTGCTTTTTATTTAAAGCTAAGGAATTTTTATAATAAGTGCATGTGATATTTTTTTATTGGGTACCTGATGTATCTCTAGATCAGATTATCTAACCCAATAAAAATTCCAGCCAATACATTAAACTCGAGTTCACTATTAAGAAAATAATTAATTATAGGCCCTCAAATTTTAGGATTCTCAACTTTTAAAATTTTAAGCGAATAAAATTTTTGATACTCAGAAAAAAAAAAGAAATAAATGATGATTATAAAAAATGATTTGAGAATATTGCATTCTTTGAGGAGCTGACGTGTTGCATATTTCAATTTATCAATAAATTTCAAATTCTTCTTATGTTTTACTATTTTTTGTTTGGTAAATGTACATTTTGTTAAGCTTAAATTTTTTCATAGAGAAATCCGTCGTATAAACAATTACAACATAATAATTTTCACCTTCAAATTATATCAAATTCTGAAAAAATTTTGAATGATTCAATAAAAAATTTATAAACAAGACAGCAACTAGTTGACATTTGAGTGAAGAGGATGATGATGGATATTATTGTCTCAGAGCAGCAATTGCATTAAATTTAATTTTATGTTAATAGTAATGGTTAAATTAACACAATTTTTAAACTTTTTAATGAATATTGTGAAAATAAGATTAACTATAGTGACCTTAGCACCCTAAATGAAAATAAAGATTTCTCTTTTTAATGAGGGGATTGTGACTTTGGGCGATCAAGTCATTAATAAGAGTACACGTTTTAGATATCTTGGATCTATTGTTCAGAGTGATGGTGAAATGGGTGGGGATATTATCAGCATAATTCAAGTTGGATGGTTGAAGTGGAGGAATGCATCGGGCTTGTTATGTGATAGAAATGTACCCCTCAAACTTAAGGGAAAATTCTATAAGATGGTAGTGAGGCCTGCAATGCTTTATGGTGCCGAATGTTGACCATTAAAAGAGAAGCATAATACTAAGTTAAGTGTGGCAGAGATGAGGATGCTCAGGTGGATGAGTGGTTTTACCCTTAAAGATAGGATACGAAATGAGCATATACGTGAAAAGGTTGGAGTAGCTCCAGTAGAAGATAAGATTAGAGAGAATCACCTTAGATGGTTTGGTCACATAAAACGGCGGCCTTCCGATGACCCGGTTAGGAGAGTAGAGGTATTAGATTTGACTTATGTTAAGAAAGGTAGGGGTAGACCTAAAAAGACTTGGTTAGAAAATATTAGGAATGACCTTTCTTTATTAGATTTAAATGAGAATTTGATTTTTAATAGGACACAATGAAGAAAAAGGATTCATGTAGCCGACCCCACGTAGTGGGATAAAGGCTTGATGTTGTTGTAGTAATGGTTAAATTAAAATAATTCACTATAATAATAATAATTATTTATTTGGGGGAAATAATAATAATAGTTAATAATATGTAGGTAAATCCCCCAATTTATACATGTTTCAATCCCCACGGCCATTCACCTCCGCCTCTTCCCACTCCTATTCAAGAAGCCACGGCAAGAGGAAAGATCGAAGGGTCCATTTCGTGTCTCCATCACTTGAATCCGATATCCATGGAGTCTTCTCCCATCGACTCGTCATCTAACGCATCCTCTGGGTTGTCCTCTTCGACTTCCTCTCCTCCTCACTCTGACCGCGATCACCGGCAGATAACGCTTACAGTAACGCAGTTGGAGCAGCTCAAGGTGGAGGAAAAGGTTTCTGAAATCTACCGTATTCTTTCAGGCGCACCCGCCCATACACAAACCCTCATGTGAGCTCCCTTTTTTGATTATGCTGGCCTTTAAATTCTATTTTTTATTTTTAATTTCGGTTCAGTTAATGGATGTCGGATGCTATCGCGGCTGCAATGGTTCGAACCGTGAACCCTATTTGTTCTCCTCCAAGTAAGAACGTAATCTGAATTGGAAAAGCGGTCAGACATGTGAATTTAATTATTTTTATCTTGCCAAAATCTTTTTTGGCTCGAGTGTAATTATTTAAACACTAACGCGTAACCGTTATTGGTTTGTCCGCATAGATGTTGAAAAAACGGGTAGAGGAAATAAGACAATTGTTTGACATAGACTTTTGAAGTGGCATGTTTGGCTTGGCAACATAATAGAAATGGTTGGAATTGTGAATCCTATACTGATATTTTGACTTAGACCCTATCATTAGGTAGGGGCAAGCAGAGTATGCTCTGATTTAGATGCGAAGAGATGGAAAATCATGAGAAGGCTGTAGTCTGAAGGTATAGATGGCCAATGTTTAAAGTCTCCCTTGTGGTATTAACTCATGTTGCTTAATTATGATCTCTCTTTTAAGATCATTTTTATGTTTGATTAACCCATTGGCAGATTTTTTTTTCTCTGAAAGTGAGTTAATATCCACAAATATTCATTCATACTTCCTACATAACTCGAGCCTAGTACTCCAAAGAAGTACCTAATAGATGACTAACTATGCGAGCGAACACAAGAATTAATCAAACATGCTCAACTCTGTAGAGTTGACAAGAAACTATCGTAACTACATGCTACATCAGTTAATCAAGCTTAGCCAAACCTTGGGTCTAACCAAAAGTTGGTTTGAGAGATTATGGATGAACGGGATATCTTTTCCTATATCTTATAATGAAAACTTACTTGATGTAGAAGTATTTGTGGTTGACTCTCTAGCCTAACTTTTTTAGTAGGTTTTGTGAATTGATCTATTGATCACTACTTCGGTATTCTTAGTGATCCATATGTCATTAAAAATTTACTAACCTATGCCTGTCTCAACTTGTTCTAGGCTAGTTTTGTGCTGATCAAAGGTTTGGTAACAAATTGGTTGGAATAACCTATTAATTTGTGGGTTGATTGAGAACGAGGCAAAAGGGTGTGAGAAGAAAAGGTTGACAGGTTGATGTGTGAAATTACTGAGAATGATAGATGGACGAGGAAGTGCAATGAATAGTGGAGTATAACCAGCGCATACTTAATGTTTGTTGCTGTAGGAGCATGTGGATATAACAAATTGTAGATTCACAAAAGAAAGCATTTAGGATTTAGGGATAAATCATTCTTTATCCAACCAAAATCAAACTGTTGCTACCTATTTGTTATCTCAAACCAAGCCAAGCCACTACTTTGCTTAAGCTAGTGTCCAGCTTGTTTTAAATATGGGATGGATTAGTTGATGTAGAACCAAGCTAGCCATAATTGGGGTGGGATTATTGATTTAATAGAGTTGCCAATTATGATATCTCAATTAAGAAAATAGGAATTAAATCAAATCATAAATCTAAAGTTAATTTGGAGTAATTTATTGAGAGACTTAATTGGGAGGAGCAAAAAGGGAAAATGAGAGAGGGAGGTGCCGTCACATTTGATGGAGACTTAATTGGAGTGTTTTATGACTTGTTAATCTTAGGCTACCAATTATGGGAGGGGAAATTAAAGCAATCTCCCATTAAGTTCAAATTGTCATGATTGGGGGAGATTTCCTAATATAGCTCATGTGATTTTAGGAAGGAGATTTCAGAATTTGAATAAATTAAAATCTGATTTGTAAACCTTTCTAATTTAAAATGCGCTAATTATGAAAAATAGTGACTATGCATTTGAAATTTAAAATTTGAAATCAAAGGGGAAAGGTGGGTTGTTTAATGACTTGCCAATATTAGAATATTAATTAGGGAAAGAAATCATAGTAATTATCTATTTGAATTTCAAATAGCATGATTGAAGGAACTTTCTTAACATAACTCTTTTCTTTTAGGAAAGATTTCAAATTCAAAATTATTTAACTTTCCAAATTTACAAGAATTTAAATTTGGAATGTAATGAATGCTTGGTGTTGAAATTTTAGAGCCAGGGGGGGGGGATGGTTGCCTGCGGCTAGGAAGGTTGTGGGTCCGATGGTTGGGTGTGGGAAGGGTTCAACCAAAGGTTGGGGAAAGTGGAGGTGGTTGGGCCGAGAGGTGGGGAAGGACTGAGGAAAGAGGAATGATATCAGAGCGAGATGAAGGTGGTGGCTAGGGGAGGAGGAGAGGGAGTCGGTGGAAAAGATAAACCATGAGCTCGAATGCTTTCTATGGCTGATGGGTAATACTTTGCTCTTACTTAGAGACTTCAAATCACGAGCCTAGACGTTTCCTGTAGCTGGTCGGTAGTACGTTGCTTTCAACTAGGGACTTCAACTCTCATAAAAACTCTCAAAGCTCTTAAGAAAAACTGCAGAATTTTCTCTTAATAGTCATCCCTCCCCTCAAAAAGAAGACGAGGCTATAAATAGCCAAAATACAATAATAAGACAAATGACAAAAGTGCCCCTTGAGGTCACATAGGCCTACTCCCTTAAGTGAGAGTAAAAACGAAAAAATGCATAAATAAATTAAAATATAAATAATAACTCAAAATAAAGTTGTACAATCATGACTATTGATCTTCGGCTCATTCTCTAATAAACTTTCCCGGTCGGATGTCCTCATCATTAGTATACAACATTGCGGAAAAAAAAAATGGAGAAGGAAGAAAAGCAGGCGAGTTGGTGTTGGTGGCATGGAGTAGTGGGCTTGGAACCTTCTAGAATAGAAGGGAATGGAAAAAGTATGTGTTGTGAGGGAGAGGCCATTTCAGAGGAGAAAAGATCATGTAAAAAAGAAAAAAAAAGAAAAGAAAGGCTTGGGGGGGGGGGGGGGGTTTGTCAACAGAAAAATGTTAGAGAAAGAGGGAAATTGATAAATGGGGTGTATTGGGAGTTGATTGCATTGGGAGACTAAGAACGTTTTGTGAGAAGGATCTTTCTGGTTTTTGTCGGGTTGGGTGAGCTTTCAATTTAAGAAAGCTAAGTCATAAATGTGATTAAATTATGTTGGGCATTGAGAGCAATGGATAGTGGAGCCAGAGTTAGGTAACTTTGAAGGTTCCCAAAGTTAATAGAGCTTGCAGAATTTTAAAGGCCAAGCCATATGCACTCATTTTTGTGAATTTATTGTTTTCAATAATTTAGTATGAAAAAATTACGACGGGTTACTGCATGTGGCTATTTATTTGTGTATGCGTCTCTTTCATTAAGTATGATTCAACTGCAATTTTTAAATCTTTTGTAGCTTTATTTAAGATGTTAACAGTTGAGAAACAGCCCTTATTTGACAACAATATGTATTAAATGTTTCAACATCCAGCGAGAACGTCATTACTACTAGGGATTCATGTAAGATTTGTTAATGGTGCTTTTAATTATTTGGTGCCACACTTTGGTTTCTGTTATTAAAATAGTTAACTTTCTCAATTAGTTGTGATTTTACTAGTTTGCCAAGTAAATGGGCAAGGTCAAGCAAAAATACATGGATGGGCTTGGTTCTCGAGCTTGATGGATGATTGTATTCGTCCCTTGAATCAATCTTGATATAAAGGATAAATATTGTAATCTACATTTCATTTTGCTTGCTTAGGACCTTTCATTCAATGCATCTGCTCAAGTCGTGACTAAGTATGAAGTTGAATACCTGCTTGTTGAATTTTATGGTAATATGGACTGAAAATTGCAAATTACTAAGTTTGGATTCATAGGCAAAAATGCATCGTTTCTAATGAATTCAAACCCATAAAAGTTTATTTAAATGTATGTTTTGCATTGTTGATGCGGTCTGTTTGTCTGGTGGTAGCAATGCATTATACATAGTTGATGTTTGTTCTTTCGTGAACCTCCTGATTGATTACAAGAAATAATTGTACTAGGAACAATGGTTATGTAGTATGTATAAAGTCATGAACATACCTGTTAACGGCGAATGGCGCACCATGGCGCAAAGATCCCTTTGGAGCCATGGCGCAAAGATCCCTTTGGAGCCATGGTGCATAGCGCATGGCGCGGCGCCCACCATTTTGAACATGGCGCAAACTATATAAAAATTAAAAAAATAATGAGCATGAATATGAAATATTATTAAAAATGAAAGACAACCATAACATATATAAGTTCGTCTAAGTAACATCCAAATATCTCATAATTCAAATATTACAATCTTTACCATAAAAAATGCATGTCACATTGTTGTTGTCAGATTCATTTGTTAGTATAGTATATTTCCATGCTGGATTTTTTTTAAAGATTGAACTGAATCTGATATTTTATGATCACTTAAAAACAAACAAATTTAGATAAAACAAACATAATATTGTCCAAGAAACATAATATGCGAGCTGCCAGGGGTCCAAGGGGGCACTTGCGAGAGTTTCCGGGGGCAGCGCCCCCGGAACAAAATTTATTTTTAAGAGTAATTTTGGAAAGATACCGAGCGTGTACCGAGCGGTACCGAGCAGTACCGAGCAGTACCGAGCGGTACCGAGCATGTACTTAGCGGTAACGAGCATTTACATAGCGGTATCGAGCAAGTACATAGCGGTACCGATCGGTATCCAGTATATACATAGCGGTACCGAGCATGTACCTAGCGGGACCGAGCATACCTGTTTAGTTGTAATTTAAAAACAATTTGGCGCGCTATTTTGCTCCGTGCGCAATGCGCCGCATGTGGCGCAAATAACGCGCGCTATTTTAAACACATGTGCCTCGCCATGAATATGGCGTCGTAGGTGCGCCGCGCCTCGCCGTGCGCCATGGCGCGCGCTATTTTGTGCCATTGACAACTATGGTCATGAATAAGGTGTTCTGTACTTTAATGCAAATTCCGCAGCGATATCTGATTATGCTTATAGTTAACTTAGTTTGCTGAAATGTATTAGTATGATTGAAAACTTTATGGCTAAAATATATGAGAGAATTTAATGGGACTATAGTTTTTTACTTTATTAATTTATTTTAATTGTTAAAATAAAGTAGTTCTCTATACTTTGGTTCATGATTTTCTAGAATCATTTTGATTCATAGTACCTCATATATTCCAAGGGTCATAGCTCTATATTCTGCTTCTGCATTGGATCTTGCCACCATGTTTTGCTTCTTGCTTCTCCATGTGATTAGGTTTCCTCCAAGGAATGTGCAGTACCCAGAAGCAGATCTCCTGTCCATTGGTGATCCTGCATAATCAACATCAATGTATGCCTCTAGGGTTATTTCTTGGTCTTTTCTGAAGAGAATCCCTTTTCTTGGGTTACTTTTAAGGTAATGCAGTATGCTGTCTACTTCTTGCATATGGACCTATTTTAGATTTTGCATATACTGACAGCAAATGTTATATCTGGTATGGTGTGAGAAAGGTAGATCAATTTCCCGTCAAGTCTTTGGTAGGCTTCTTTATCTACATCTGGATCTTCTTTATCTTCTCCTAATTTGAGATTCTGTTCTACTTATGTCGGTGCTGGCTTACAGGCTAGTTTTCATGTTTCTTTCAGAAGATCTTTAATGCACTTTTGTTGTGAGATGAAGATTCTTTTGCTGGAGTGAGCTACTTTTATTACAAGAAAGTATTTTAGTCTACCAAGTTCTTTGATGTCAAATTCCTTGGTAAGACTTTTTTCATAGACTATCTTTCTATTTTTCATTATTTCCAATCAAGATAATATCATCCACGTACATTAACAATATTGTGACACCTCCTGTGTTCGAGTGTTTAAAGAATAGTGTATGGTCCATTTGAATATGTTGATATCCATTAATAAGCATGAATTTGGAGAATCTTCGAAACCAGGCTCTAGGTGACTATTTTAACCCATATAGGGCTTGTTTCAACTTGCATACCTTGTCACCTCCAGGTCTTTCTTTGAATCTTGATGGTATTTTCATAAATATCTCTTCATCGAAGTCCCCATGTAGGAATGCTTTTTTTACATCTAATTGTTCGTGATGTTAGTTGTACTTAGGTGCTTGTGAGAGTAAGATCCTGACGGTGTTCATCTTGGCTACATGTGCGAAGGTTTCCTGGTAGTCAATGCCATATGTTTGCTTGTAACCTATCGCCACTCATCTTGCTTTGTACCATTCCAGTGTCCCATCATCTTTTTATTTTACAGAGAATACCCATTTGCTGCCAACTAATTTTTTTCCTTTTAGTAGGTTGATGATTTCTCATGTTTTGTTCTTTACTAGAGTTTGTATTTCATCTTTTATGGCATTTTTTATTTTTCATTAGATAAGACCTCAAAAACATTATCAGGAATATGAATTTCTTCTAATGCAATCAAGAAGTTTTTGTGTGAGGATGAGAAATTATTGAAGGAGCTAAATTAGTTATGGGGTATATGCGAGGTGGTGAATTTACCTTAATTTTAGGAGATGGTTCAGATTCTTGGATCTGCTTCAGATTGCAGTTTGGACTTTGTGTTATATCTTTATATCCATGTATAAATGCAGAAATAAAAATCAAGATTTTTTGAAAACTAAATTGAGATATTCTCCATATTAGTTTTCTTAATAATTAATTTTAAATATGAAATGAAGAAAACTTATCGAAATGTTGATTGAGATTGTAGATTTTCTTCGTCAAAATTATGATTGAGACCGTAAGTCTTCTTCTTATAATCACCCCACCAAATATTTTAGTGAGTGAACACTATCAATAATTATTGATGAACACTTTTTCTTGTGAATCTAATTTGTGTTCTAAACATAATTTAATCCTTAAAAAAGAAAAAGACTATGAGACCAACTTTATTCTCATATATATTCTTTCATCTCTCATGAAGGAATCATGTATTATTCTTATTTTTATGTAGAACTTATTTCTTATTTATAAGAAAAGTTCACATCTTTTTATTAGCATCTTTTCATAATTCATGAAGTATTATTTTAATTTATATTAAAATGATAATTATCATGATACATCATCAATCTAATCTTAAATGACACATCATCAAACTTATCTTTATCTTTTAATATTAAAAAAATATTTAAAGATAATTATCATGACACATCATGACATATCATCAATCTTATCTTTAATGAGCAATCATTATCTTCATGAAAAATAATAAATAATAAAATTAAAAGGTGATCACAAATATGTTACTAATGTAATCATAATTTAACATTTATATTATGTCACATTCTTAACGATAGTATTCAATATATAATAGATCTTAGGTGATGAAGAAGGTGTTGAAACTTGTTAAATATGAATTAGGTTGTTAGACCTAAGCTTATGTCCCAGCGGCTAACTAAGAGGGAGTGAATTGGTAATTTAAAAATTTTATCACCCTTTATAATTTTAAACCGATAAAATACTTATAATAATTTTTTTTTTAAAAAAGATTTTTCAACCACAAATCACACAGAAATAATAAAGTAAAAAAGAGGTAGCGGAAAAATAAAAAGACATAAGATTTATAGTGGTCCGGTCAAACACGACCTACATCCACTCCCTGAAGTCTTTCATTTCAGGTATTGCACTATTACCACTTAGTATCTCTCATTTTGCCCCCACAACAAGGCGGAGAAGCCTTTACAAAAACTCTCTTCCACCACTATCCGGTGTAGCAGAGAACCGTTGTCCTTTTACACCCTCCAAGTGTAGGCAGAGTACCTCCCACTATTCACACTCTCCAAGTGTAGGCAGAGACCTTCCCGCTGTTTACACTTTCCAAGTGTAGGCAGAGAACCCTTCGTCCTTTCACACTTCTCCAAGTGTAGGCAGAGAATGCTTCGTCCTTTCACACTTCTCCAAGTGTAGGCAGAGTACCTCCCATTGTTCACACTCTCCAAGTGTAGGCAGAGAATCTTCTCGCTATTCACACTTTCCAAGTGTAGGCAGAGAACCCTTCGTCCTTTCACACTTCTTTAAGTATAGGCAGAGAACCCTTCGCCCTTTCACACTTCTCCTAGTGTAGGCAGAGAATCCTCCCGCTGTTCACACTCCTCGAGTGTCGGCAGAGAACTTGATCTCTTTGACAAGATCTTCTCACGAGAAATGTGGAAGGACAAGAGAAAAGAGTGAAGTAATCACAATTCATAAACAAAGATCCTTACCTTTGAGTACCAAGTGAACACTTCATACTCCAATAGTAAGAAATCTCTTTCAAACACTCTCTCACACTCTCTCCTTCAATCTCTCTTCAGTTTGTACGAAGACCAGTGGACAGAAAGATTACAAGACAGTTTTAAGTAGACCTTTTATATGAAAGACTCGAAAAACCGTCCAAAAACTGCAATTTTTTAAATATGTATGTACTTGATCGTCCCGTACGATCGTAATTCGTACGTACAAACAGTGTAAAAACTTTTGCATACGAACTCAATGTGCATTGGTACGAAATTACTTCGTACTCGATTATCGTATCATACGAACATAATTCGTCCGGTACGAACAGTTATTTTGAAGCTTCGTTGAAAAATAACTACAGGATGGTCTACAAGGTTAAGGAACCGAGGACATCGTCCTGGGACGAATGTGCAGAATCATTTGGATGAACTGTTAATTTCAGAAATCAGAGAACATCATCTAGGGACGAATGGGATATTTCGTCTGGACGAACAGTTCAAAGTGAGAAATCAGAGGACATTGTCCAGGGATGAATTGGACATTTCGTCTGGACGAATAGTGTAAAGTGAGAAATCAGAGGACATCGTCTAGGGACGAATGTGACATTTCGTCTGGACGAACAGATCAAAGTGATAAATCAGAGGACATCGTCTAGGGACGAATGGGTAAATTCGTCTAGACGGTTTGGGTTCGGATTTTTGCCCTATTTCAAGAAATGGGTCGGGTTCAGGTTGACCCGAAAGCTCGAAATCAACTCAACAATGACCCGAAAGTCGGAGTCCATTTCTGATGTTTGCCTGCACTTACGGACTCCGTTCCCTGTCTGCACTCGCGTTTCTCAAACTGCCTTTCACCGTTGCTGCCACAGACTCCGCCTGTTGCCCGTACTTGCAGTCGCGGACTCCACCCACACTCGCCGACAGCCTTTCGCTTGCAATCGCGGACTCCGCCCGCTGCGCCGTCGCTGCCGCTACTTCGTTGCCAGCTTTGTATAGGAACTTGAAGTAGGAAGGGAGCTCAGCTCACGCTTCTGTAGCCAAATCTCCTAAATTTAGGTCGAGTCGTGTCAACTGACAACTCGCGTGGTTCTGGTTTGGGTTGAAATATTTGACCCGTTTGCAAAAACAGATCGGGTTGGGTTGACCTGTTTAACTTCGGGTCAACTCTGGTTCGACCTAAACCCGACCCGTTGACCCTAATTGACACCTCTATTCCGCGCTTCCTCTTTGTTTTCTCCGAGGGTTTCGTGTAGGAGAGTAGGCAACAACTATGGCACGGGGCCTTCTTCTGCAAGATTCTGCCGCTCAAGTCGCAAGCAAGCACCGTTCTTCCGCACGTCCTATATGTCGTGATGCAGGTGTCCTTCGATCTCTTCGTCTTCTTCTTTTTCTACTCCGACGATTTACAATCGTTCTTCAATGGCAATGAAGCCCGTTGGCTCTGAAACCATGTTAAAAACAAGAGGTTTGAGAAGAAAAGGCTTGCTTTATTACATGATTTCTTCCTTATTTATAGATCTATACAAGAAATCTTAATACAGAAACAAATAATTACAAAATAACTCTAATAGAATCCTTTCTAAATCAGCTTCCCGAACATGGAAAGAGTTTTGTCGTGAGCATGCATCCCACAGATCATGCACTATTGCTGTTGGATTTTATTTGCACTGAACGGTTGGATTTTAACTATTACAATTTTGAGTCATGCTAAATTCTTCATTTTCAACTACTTTCCAGGTTGCAAGCCAGTTTGGCTAAGGTTCATCTTCTTCATAATCTCTCCTTTATTATTTAAATGTTTACATAGAAAAGATGCTAGTTTTAGTTTTTTTTTTAATACAAACATCAATTCATAAATGAGAATTAAATAATTACATTAAATTCTTCTCATGCAATCGGGAAGCCTAATCAAAGTACATGTCAAATTATAGCAAGCAAGACTAGCCATGACATGAATGCATAATACAACCAATTATACAACAATAACAATACCATCAAACCATTATCTAATTACATGAGGTCGGCTAGATGAATTCTTTTTTTTTTTTCCATTGTATCCTATTAAGAATCTATTTTTTTTTTAAATCTAATAAAGAAAGGCCATTTCCATATATTTTCTAACCCAGTTTTTTTAGGTCTACCTCTAATTTTCTTAACATAGGCCAAATTTAATATATATACTCTCTTGATTGGGTCATCAGAAGACCGACGTTTATGTGGCCAAACCTTCTAAAATGACTCTCTCTAATCTTATCTGTCACTGGAGCTACTCTAATCTTATCATATATATACTTATTTCACATCCTGTTTCTAAGAGTGAAGTCACTCATCCATCTAAGCTTCTCTATCCATGCAACACCTAACTTAATTTTATGCTTCTCTTTTAATGGCCAACATTCTGCTCCACAAAGCATTGCAGGTCTCACCGCCATCTTATATAATTTTTTTCTTAAGTTTGAGGGGTGCTTTTTTGTCACACAACAAGCTTGATGCATTTCTCCACTTCAACCATCTAACTTGAATTCTACTAATAATATCCCCATCTATTTCACCATCACATTGAACAATAGACCCGAGATAATACAATCAATTATACTTACATAAAAAAAGCTAAAATCAAGGATTTATGACAATAAATTCATAACACTGTTGATTTTCTATCATGCTTCTAATTAGGTTGCTTATAAGTGTAAATATGATTGCTTTTCTTAAACAAGGTAGAGAAGGGTCATAGTACATAACCAAGTTAGATTAATTGAATTCCCAACATAAACGGAAGTTAGATTACTTCATGTGCATCTCTTGGTTCCTTGAACTAATCTAAATCTTTATGGAAAGCAAACTAGGGAAAATGTTATTCTATATGAACCCTTTATAATACCAAAAAGTCAAATACTAATATCATGAGAATAATTGAATTCCCAACATAAACACTAATCATGCTGAAGTATTTATATCAATTAATCAAATTTGGCAGGCATACAATTGGAGGATATTTTTATCTATCAATCACATATAGTTGGCATACAGTTATGATGATAATACATGCGAACATTGAGTATGTTACTGAGAGTAAAACTTCATGCAGCATGAAATAAGTGTATTTTCAACATGGAATATGGCCATTCTAAGTCATTAATTTCTTTGAAAATGGAACATAATTAATAGTCATTCCAAAGTATTAAATATGCCAAAAATTAATTATGCTACTTCATTTTCATGGTTACCTTGCAAACCCAGTTTTTGTCATACTAGCTTTTTGAGAATTTGCAAGCACCATGGGGCCCTTTGGATGCTTGACTAGGGCTCCTATGGAGAGCTGGTAGACCTTCGGGGCCTTCACAGCAGAGCCCTGCATTGGTTACCCGTACCATGTACCCACCCATACCCAATGGCTATGGGTACGCCCATAGCCTTGTGGGTTGGTATGGGTGGGTACTCAACATTAGAGGATAAATCGATTTACATTGCTAATCACCGTATATCATATATTACTGCAATCCTCACTACATAGTGTGCAACACTTAACCACGCAATGACTATGGTAAATTCTGATATGCAACTTGAAAGTTGGCAATCAAAACAAAGGACAACAAGCCTCAAGGCCATCAGTTCGTGGCAGACTGCGTTCAAAAAGCATGGAAAATGTGTGGCTATAGGTGGGTACGGAATCCCGGAAGTCACCATGGGTGGGCGAAGCCTGTCCGAGTAAAGCATGGATTGGGTACCCAACTAGGACCCCATGTAGGGCTTTGCTTCACAGGACCTGGTTTATTGGAAAGTTTGTACAGTAATTGTTTTTTTATTATATAAAGTTTTAGTTAATAAATAAGATATTCAATCCTAAACAAATGATATGTCTGAAAAATAGTTCGTTTAGATATATATAATAATTAACTTATATTTAACTCCTCTGCAATTAATTATATTTGTTACCAAACAACTTAAACTATGCCCATGAACTTGAATTCCCAGTTGTTGTCTTTAAAAGGATGAATTATCTAATTTGAAGCTTATTTCCAGGCTAAAAGATCATCAAGCTAGCTTTGTTGAGGGATCTTCATCTTGATGGTTGCTCCTTTATTAATTAAGCTAAAAAATACTTAGTAAATCATTATATGAAACCAAAGATGATTTGTTATTATTAGATCATTGATGAACTGCTCATAAACATTTTATAAAATGCTTAGGTAATGAGATAGATAGGATCTTGAGTGAAATAATTCTTAAATGTCAATTAAAGTGGAATAGCCGTGATATCTTATTCAATTGAATGTTTTACAAAATATATAATTATCAATATACATTAGCTTATTTTAAATTGATTATCTCGGAAAAAAAATATATTATTATATCCTTTAACAAAAATTGACTGGAAGAGTAATTCTTTGAACTTTTTATCAAAATTTGAGGGTTTCTTTTGTGTAGGCTTGAGCTTTGGCGTGACAAACATATTGAATTCTTGACAAGAGGACTTAATCAACTGGGGCCAACATACCGTGTCTTAGATGCCAAGTAAGATATTGGTTTTTAAAATCTTATATTAGTTCTTACTTGATGGCTGTCTTTTTTGATTGCATGAGCTGCAGTCGGCCTTGGTTGTGTTACTGGATTATTCATTCTATGGCTTTATTGAGGGAATCACTTGATATAGAGGTTGAGAATAATGCTGTGGACTTTTTATCTCGATGCAAGGTATAAATTTTTGAAACCACTCATCCTATACAATGGATATATTCTTGTTTGATGCTTCTTTTGTATGCTTCTATCAATATAGTTCTAGACAATTTCATTCTAATAACCATATGGTCTCTTGTAGGAATTTGAGAATTAGTGACTGTTTGGTAGCTAGTTGTTTTATGTTAGTCCTGCTATTGTCTTAATATGTTAATATATTTCTGTTTTTATGCTATTATGCTAATAACTTTCTCTATTTATTGAAGAGGTATGACACGTCAATAAGGGGATGGGGGTGGCATAAATTTGTTCTTTTAAAAATTTTTAAGTAAATAAAAATACAACGTAATAAAAGAAATATGCAATGCAAATAAATTTTGCAAGTAGATAACAGACTATGATATTAATGTGGTTTACCCAACTCTTAAACCACATTTGTGCCTAGCCCTTTCCTTGGACTAAGATTCCACTACCCCGTGCTTGCAACTATACGATCCACTCCTTTGCTCGTCATGCTAATGGTACACCCCATGCACTTTGCTTTCGGGCATGCTCATGCTTTTTTGAAGGCTTAGCAAATGAATATAAAAGGAAATTCCAAATATTGTGCTAAATTATTCTAACAAAATCAACTTGAAACAAAACTAAACTCAATCTTATAAACAACTTGGATTGCTTATACAACTCCACTATGTCCTGCAAATGTCATGGCTTTGAGCTCTTAAGCTTTAAGTATTTCAGCCTTTCAGAAATGATTGGAGAACTTTTACCAAAAAAGAGTTTGGGGGAAATTTAGGAATTTTGGATTTCTTTTCTTCAAAAACATTAGCTTGTTCTCTACATAATGTTGAGGTATATATAGGCTTTATGTCCCTTTAAAAGGTATTAGAAAACCATTAAAATTCCCCGCATATCTTCCTTTCCAAAAGCTTCCATTGTATGACCATTAAAAAATTAAATATGGTGAAATTTTGTTTTTCTGCAATTTGATAAATATGTGAAATATGCATATAATATAATATATCATTTTGCATGCATAATTATTTTTGATTTAATGGAAACAAACTCGAAAGGTACTTTTGCTTGTATAAGATAATTATATGTTTAATCTTAAAATAAATTTAATTAGAAATTGATTGACAACAAATAAGCAATGTATTGATCAAAATGGCACTTGAATTTTCTTGAAGGTTTATTTGGCTAGTTCTCAAGATATTTAAAATATTAAAAAAATTGTGTAATTTAGGATACATAGTAAATTGATTTTCCCATAAGAGCTTAAGCCAAAGGTGTAATCAAATTGTATCACTATTATAAGCAACTTTTGACTTTAATGACCATTATAAACAACCTATTATATTACTATTATATGCAATATATTAATCGCTTTCTTCCGTAAAATGTTTAATGAGGCATACTAAAAATACAAAATTTATGATAAGGAGTTTTATGCCATGTTTTGTGCCTTGGTGCATTAGAACCATTAGGGGTGTCAATATATTACCCTACCCGCCAACTCGACTCGAACCCGATCCGAAAACTCCGGATTTGAGTTGACCTGTTTAATAAACGAGTCGGGTTTGGGTTGATCCGCTAACCAATTTTTAACCCGAAAATCACCAATTTAATAAATTTTTTCTTAAAGTTTTTTACTTGTGAGTAAAATCTTTTTATTTTTTATTAAATATTCTAAACTTTATATTTATTAAATTATAATTTTTTAGCCAAAACAGGTTAACAGATTGGTTTCGTGTCATTCGGGTTGCTAGCAGGCCCGATTCAGGTTGAGTTTTTGACCCGTTTATTAAACTGGTCGGGTTCAGATTGACTAGATTCGGGTCAGGTCAATTTCAAGTCAGATGCGAACCTGACCTATTAACCCATTTTGATACCCCTTAAAACCACTCCCTCTTATAGCTAATGAGTTTATCTTGTTGTTGGATAATAAAGACCTCATTTACTTACACAGCCAATGCAAACTTAAGGATAAGCATATCAAGTGGGCCAAAATCAATTTATCATTCCAATATATCTTGAAGCACAAATAGGGTGTCCAAAATTGAGTCGTCGATGCCAATAGCCATTGTCATATGATAGGAAACACTTGTAGATCTAAAGTATTTCCTATCAATTTTCGAAAACCAGCGAGAAAATTCTTCCAAACTCTAATGAAAATCAAGGAAAATAGTAAATTTGATTGCAAAAATCAACTAACGAAGTAAAAACAAACAAGATATAAGTGATCCCCAATTCGAGAGGAAAATCGATCTCTCCCAATCTCTAAACGCCGCTAGAGCCCAAGACAAACTAAGAGATATCAAATTTAAGCCAAATTCATGATGCCCTAACCCTAGGAAAACAAACAATTTAATGCATAAAATCCAAAAGGAAATCCCTAAACAGCCCCTACTTTGAAATTGCCTCCCAACCCCCTTCAAAAACCTTCCTAAACAGCTCCTTGTGGAGCTAGGGGGTCAGCTCCTATGTACAGGAGGCGGAGGCGAAAATTCTTCCGCTATTTCCTGTAAGCCGGTTCTGTATGGACCGGCACTGACTGGATTGGTCCAGTGGACCGGTCTAACATCATACTGTTCTTAGTACTCTCTACTTAAAGTTGGTTTGGTTCGAGATGATCAAAGAACTCTATCCCAATAATTAAGATTTTGTCAAGAAGTGATACCAATGGCAAGAAGGTAGCTTTTAGCATTTACAACTTCAAGATGGATATCAATTTGTGGGAAACAAGTCGCATTGCAGCCGTTGCTCGATACTTGCTGTGGTATATCATGTTGTTTGAATGTCATTAAGGAGGCCAGATGAACCACTGATTTGTTACATGAGAGCTTTTCTTGTTTATCCATATAGAAAGTCACTGACGGACTCATCAAGGGATGTTAGATTTGCCACACTGCCAAGTAAAAAAGCCAAATAATTGAGTTGTATATGCCCTTTCTAAAGCCTAAAGTGTCAAGAATGACTGTGAGTTTGGATTTTGCTATTGGTTTTCCAAATACCCAAAGGTGTAAAGATTTGATTATGGTGTTAGTAGATAGTTTCACCCAGACGGTGCATTCGGTCCTTCATAAACTTATAATACATCTTATATTACCGATCTTTACTTCACGTCATATTCCCAAATCTATACTTTGAGAACCAAGTCTTAATTTTGCTCTATGGCTCATCTACAAATATATGCACAAACAAAGGTTGTCAATCGGAGTCTTAGAAACCTTTTACATTTTTTAGTTGAAATTATTATCAAGAAAGGGGATCTCATTTTGGCTGAAGCTGAATTTGCTTAGAATCGGTCTACTAGCTAAGCCACAAGCCTAAGTCGTTTTGAAGTGGTGTGGATAAAAATCCCATTACTCCCTTAAGTGCTTATTGCAATGGCTATAATTGGCCGACGAAACTTGGGTAGCTCTCTAGCATCCATAAGGAATGGCTGTAACAAGGTGGAAACTGGGAGGCTCATGTCCATGCAGTAAAAGCAGGAAGGAACAAAAATCAATCTTCTTTTGGGGGATCTTGCAACCCACGGTCTGAGAGCAGGTGGCGTCTGGTTAAGCTCATGCAGAGTATATAGGAGGATTCCATCTGCAAATTACCTTTCCAGCCCTCTTGCTTGTGGTGGTATCTAGGTGGTTACCAGCCTTCTTACTACTCTATTACCCCCTTTCATTTCACGATAACCCAGGAGAGATAGTTTGAGGCACTTCACAAGACTAAATGTTGCCAGGAACCTAAGAAAGTACTTGGACTACGAAAAAATAGTGATATAAAGATCGCATATAAACTTTATCTAGAATAAACTTCATTAAGTACTTGCTTCCCATAGGAATCCTGCAGTCGGGAATAATTTTTTGCACCAGGAATTGGATGGCTGATCCTGTTCAATACCAGTTTCTTACAGTCTGTCCATCTAGACCCCGCAATACTTACTTTCTTCCCAAGGTTTGGCCCAAGGGAAAGGCTACTGTGAATGTTCTGCTGCTGCGGCACCTTTTCCAGACATTACTCCATGCCACTTGGTCTGAGATCTTCAAGGCAGACTGTTTGCAAGGTATTTTCCTGAAATTTGATGTTGGAAGAAATCAACAAAAATGAAAAAAGTAAACTACTAACTAGAAAACAAAGATCTAATTTGGGATATTTCCTTGCTCAAAAAGACTGCCTGTTGTCTGCCTACTCCAGCCATGAGTCCCAGTTTCCACCTGCAATGTCGCTGGAATTTCAAGAACTTGCAAGGGAATTGAAAGGAAAACAAGTATACAAAGATAGTTACTGGTTTGCCTCCCACCCATGGAAGTCAAGTGCTTAAATTTCTTCCTTTTCTTAGTTTCTACGCCCAATAGAAAACTCTGCTCAATTTGTAATTTCCTTAGGAAACTTGCTAGATTTTCTTCCTTCCTGCTGCCACCAAAGGGCTTTTTTTTATTTTATTTTATTTTTATTTTATTTTTTTATTTTTTTTTTCTTATTTTTTTTTAAAATTTTTTTTTTTCTCATCATAGGAATCTGCTGCAGTTCACCATGCATAGCAGCCAGAGATGGCTTCCCGAGTTTTGACGTCAATTATGGTGGAGTCCCAAACTCCACTATATACCCCTTTCCTCTCCAAGAAACCCTTTCCCAACATCAGGAAGGCCTGAAACATACTCAACCAAAAGTAGATACAACACAGAGAGAATAACCTAAAATAGTGTCCGATCAACACTCTTGAGTTATAGAAACAATGGCTAATTTTAGAAAAATACTCTACTTAATTAAATGTAAAAACAATCCATAAAAAAGGAAAATGACACAAATAACTTTATTAATTATCCTTGTTAACTATGCCGTTAATTAAACTTTCACCAAACTGGGCAGGAAAAACTCAGACAGCTTAAATCTCTCAGCCTGGGTTCATTCATCTCTCGATCAACAGTTTAGCAAGGTTTGGAAGGCCGAGCTGTAGCAATTACAGCGCAGGGAAGAAAGGACACTGCTGTCCATTGGCAACAAAGGTGCAGGTTGTCAATGTAAGGGAGGATTGCTGCCTTGCGAGAATGCTGGCCAGAGCTAGAATTCTAGCAATCGACAATGAATGAGAACACAAGAAATATTTGCAAGGATGTCAGTCCATTTGGGTTCCAATTCCAAATTGAAGTTATTTTCATATTCTTTCAGTTTTATTTCATATCAATATAGAGGAATCTCTTTCAATCAATATAAAACTTTCATCACTTTAAATTACATGATTTGGATTATCAAGATTCTCAAAATCAGGAGATTTTTTTGAAAGACATTATGGTCAATAAATTTATTTCGAGAATGCACCATTCACATTCATTTAGAAGGGTTTAAAATTTTTAAACATCCATAAATAAGGAATAACCTAGTAGTCTCTTGTCTTGCTACACGTGCTAAAGATCTTTCGTAATTTATTCCTTGTACTTTTGAGTATTGTTTTGTAACTAGTTAAGCTTTATTTTACATTTTGAGTGGCCTAACTATTTCAAAATACTTATTTAGTTCCAATGACATTATGAACCTGGGTTATAGGAGCTAGTTTCTAATTATCATTCCTAATGAACTGGTTCAATTCATCTTACATTGATACTACCTTGAAATTATCTTTTAAAGTTCCATAAAAAATTTTAGGGGTTGTCTGGTTGGAAGTAAAGTGAGTGTAAAGTAAAGTAAATGCATGGTTTTGAGAAGTCTGGTGTTTGGTTGGATGAATAGCAAGTTAAGGTAAATTAAAGTGAATGCATTGTATTCCATTCTAGTTAATTTTTGAGGTAAACCGTTCTCACACAATTTTAAGCGAGAACCATTTATTCCACTCTAAAGTTTGCTTGAGCACTACTACAGCCACCTTTTCCACCGCCACCCCGCCGTTGGATGCCATTGTCCACCGTCGACCACTGCCGCTGTCTCCGACTGTAGTCCATTGCTCATCTCTTATCACCGCCGCCAGGCGACCATTGCCACCAGCCACCGCTGTTGCCACCATTGCCGGTGACCCACTATCGGCCACCATCCACCGCCACCACCATCGCTCGCCCACCACGGCTGCTACCACTCATCGTTGCCGGCCTCCACTGATGCATTCATATTTTTAATTTATCTTGTTTTGATGTAATATGAGCAATATATAGTTGTGTTTTATGTTTTTGTTTAAGCTATCCAATGATGGAAGGCATCCAATGATCATGGTAGGAGGTGTTAGGTATGGCGAGTCTTGGGTTTGCCGGCAATTGAGTCGTTCCCGTCCTTTGGGTTGCTTGCTGCATTTGATTTGGGGACTTGGCTATCTCAGGTTGGGCTATGGCTACTTGGGTTGAGCTTAAATGAAGTTGGGCTCTACTTGGTGTAGCTCATTAATGCTTGAGCTAAAGTTTAGCTCATTATTTGGAGGAATTATTACAACTGGTAAGTCAATAATAGGAAAGCATTAGGGAAGTTATAATAATATAATATAGGTAAAACAAAGCACTAGTAGGTATTATATTTTCCCTTCCATTCCCCGTCATATGGCTTCTGTGCTCGAAGGAACAGCAAGCCGTGAGCTGCAGGGAGAGGGGCTGCTGTTGTTGCGGCTGCGATTGTGTGAGGAATTTTCAGAAAGCATAAGAAAGGACAATTCAGGTAAGGGCTGCTGTTGTAGTTTACTGAAATTTTGAAAGGTGTTGCCATGTTTGTTGAAAATAATTGCTGGAATTCATGAAAGGAGTGCTGAGAGTAATGTATGCTAAAATTTGTTTGTAGAAATTAGTTGTTCTTTGTCGAATCAGTAGGAAAATTGAGAAGAAAGGCTGAAATTAAGTCATGATTGTTGTTATCATATGGCTGCTATATTGCTGGCTAAGGGTTTGCTGAAATTTGTTAGTAAAAGGAAGGGAGAATGAGAAAAGTTAGGTAAGGGAAAGATTTTGGATTGAATGAAGAAAGGTGCATATAAGGCTGTGTACAAAAGAAAAAAGGCAAAGTATTGTACAAAAAACCAATTGATAATGAGGTGAAATATCAAAACGATGCAATAGGAAATATTAAAAACTTTATATAATTGCAAATTTATATTTTTTATGTTTGTTATAGCATTTATTTCTGTTATTCCAGTTTATTCATGTATAAATGATTAATTCATTAAGTAGTTATTACAATAGCATACCATATGGTTGTAAAAAGTGGATGATATTGGAAATGTGAAATAAGTCATACATGAGGAATATTTCTGCACAAGGGTGAAAGACCTGACGAAATAAGCCTACATTCTCGAAATTATAAAAGTTGAGAATTTTGACCCAACCTTGAATGAGAGAACATTTTCAATCATAAAAGTTAGAAATTTGGACCCAATTTTGAAAGCTGTAAGGGTGCAAAAACCTATATCCATCATATAACTTGTATGAAAGTGTTGAACATTAAGCATGATAGAAAGTAATATTATAAAATTCTTATGGCTAGATTAAAATTACATGTGTTTTTAATTAATTGCTCATATGTTTATGATTTATATACTGCTTGTATATTTTATTGAGCTTTTGATTTTTAGAAGTAGTTGTACTAGGTAAGGGGAAGGAGCCAATAGGATAGTAGTCAGGATAGTTAACTAATTTTTTGTGTACATATGCTTTTTGGGTGTATCAAAGTAGGTTGACAAATGTTTCTTGCCTTGTTGATGGAGGAACATACCACTTCCTGAAAACTTGTCTAAATTTCTCCCAAGTAATTTATTCTTCATTTCTACCGTTAAATTTTTATAAATGTTGACATCTCCACCATCTTTTTGCCTCACCTTCTAACATAAAGAATGCAAGTGATATATGTATGTTCTCAGGACATCTCATTCAATTCAAAATTTTCTTAATCCTTATAATCCAATCCTCTATAGTTCTGGCATCTACTCCTTTTAAAAGAGGGGTTTTTAAACTCTGGAGTAATTTTAAATGCTTATTCACCTCTACACTATCAAGAGCAAATGCCTCAGTATTTGTACTGTCACTAGGAGTTGTAGGAGTAACTAGAACGGCTGTAGGTGGAAGGCTAGATGTTGCAGATCCTATTAGAGACTATATATTTTTTATCATCTGTATCATCATATTCATCATCTGCATTTGCATCTTATTCCCTGACATTATACTAGCAGGGTCAATCACTACGGTTACTTTGTCCACTCTAGATCAACGGCCTTCTATTAGTGCAAAATTTTTAGGACTCTTAGGTGTTATCTCATGCTGAGATGACTGACCATTAGTCCTTTCAGGTATCCTTTTAGTCATTATATCTACAATGCATTACATTATAAATTTACACATTCATATGTCACGACCCGGCCCGGTGAGCTCGCGTAGGTGAGGCGGGAACGCATGGTCGGACGGTAGGTCAAATATCTAGTTCCTAAAACTATCACTCTAACATTTGAAAGAGAGCATCTAAAACATCAAATTTGAAATCACATAAACATAAAATCAGTAATAATCATAAAATTACCTTTCCTCAGGCGCTACTCTTCTACGGTATATATTGCCATCCCTTCTACTCATTTTTGATTTAAAGTAACTATACCTGAAAAAATATTAACAACTAATATTAAGCCGAAGCTCAGTAAGTAAACACGATTCTAAACTACAATAATCAAGGTAAACAAAACAATATGCTAAATGCCAATTTCATTTGAATATAATATAATTTGCCTCATATAAACATAACATTAAACATAAACATAAATCATAAAATCATATCATTTCATAATTCATTTTCATATCCATATCATTATTCATAACTTTCTCTTTTCATATATATTACAACCGTCATAGGAGCCACTATTTAATGCCATAAAGGTACTCTTTTATCATTTATCTTTCCATATCGTTTACCATTTTAATGTGCACCAATACATCGTCCCCAGCTAGTACTATAAGGGGGTGAGCTCCATCTTTTCAGCATGCACATACAAGCATTCAATATAACAATCATATCATCTCATTTCATTCCTATAATGTATAAACTTATAATATAATGCCATGATATATAACGTAAAAGTTGCTTGATTAATCATAGAATGAAATAACATAATCATGATCTAAAGGCCATAAAATTTTCATAATCATGCTTGGACTTTCAAAACATAAAATTAGAGAGAAAATAAAAGTATTACTGTAATAAAGAACCATGTATACTTACAGAAATTTTGAAATTGATTGTCCTCGCTAATCTTTCTTCCTTCGAGGTTTCTTCAAAACACCTTAAAGAGTTAATTTCTCCTTTAAAATTATTTATAATAAATCTAAATTAATGTTCTCATTCTTTTCCTAATCTACCATAAGTTCTTTCTCTCACTCTCTTCAAATGATCACATAAAGCAAAACATATTTTAAAAATTCATAATTTTATATAATTACATATTTTAACCAAAATAACTCTTTTTCCATAACTTAAATTAATTTAAAATAACATCTATTTTCGGATTTAAAATAATTAGAAAATAGGAAATTACATTTTGTAAGAAAAACTCAATTTCTTTTCTTAAAAACTCTCTTAGGACCCTTAGGAACAACATTTGCAAAAGCACTTCCAAAAATTTCAACTTTAGAGAAAATCGTTATTTTCTAACTACACATTTTTGAAGAAAAAGCCTCATTCCCATGCATAAAATTATCTCTTAAACCTATCCTAACATTCTCTTAAAGAAAATCAATGTTTCCCCTCAAACCCTAGATTTTTCATTTTAGGAAAACTTTGCGAGAAAATGAGAAATACATAAATAAAGCATACCTTAGTCTTCCTCTTATTCTCCTCTACAATTTCCCTAGCTTTCTTCGCTGGAAAACTCGCCAGAGCCACCTGTCCGTTACTCTCACCCGTCCGCCCTCTCCCTTGTGTTTCTTCAGTTTCGGCCGAATGAACATAATGGGGACCGAATTCATTCGGTCCCCTTAGGAGGGAATAATGGTTAAATGCAAATTGCCTTAGTTGCCTCCATTTAAAACACATCCGCATTAGTAATTGCTAGGGGTAGTTTAGGTATTATGAATCTTTCTTGAATTTTAATTTCTAATTTGAGCAAAATTAGATATAAGTTTTATATATCAAATTTTTTTAAAATTTTGCATAGAATTTTATGAAATTATTTTCATTAAATTCTGTTAACTTCGAATTTTTCACATAAAACTCGTTGTGACGCATCAAAAAACGTGCAAGGTCTAAAATGTCATTTTGCGGGTTTTACATCATAAAATTATGCACACATATTAATGTTACTTTTATATGTTACTTGCAAGCAAGATTGAAGTTAGACTTATTACTAACTTAGAAATATCACTTTCTCATATGCTTTGTAATAATTTAGTTTGATCTAATTCTCTTCTCTTAAACGCTAAATTTGCTTAAGCTTCCATAATTAAATCCTCAGAATCTTAAATCTTTGCTCTGATACTACTTTTGTAACACCCCATATTACCTCTTACCAGTAAAGTAGAGTGCCACAGAAATAAACGTAACTTTCATTCTCAACATATCATACTTTTATATCATTTGAATAGTTGCATAAAACATCCACTGAAAATTTTATCTACTGAATGAACAGAAGTATCTAATTCCAATTACATCACAATAATAACCACTAAGAAAACTATAATGTTTCATCACATTTAAACAACTTATATACCCTATAGTAGGATATCACAAACACTTCTAAATATAAAACCTAAAGTTTCTAACACTTGCCTAATCGGTCTCCACTTTCTTTTTAGTTTTTCATGTAGCAACAATTAGTATAAAATAAGTGGTGAGCTATGAAGCTCATAATAAGCTCATAAAATTATGCAATATTACAAAAAATTATAACATTGAAATCATAATTGAATAAAATTATCATTATTTGAAAAACATCATAAAATCATATATAGGATTAACCTTCAATTCTTTTGAAGTGTATAGAATATCAATATTAGTCTTCTACAGAATATACTAAACTTTCATAAGAATGTTCAATGGAGCCCACGTAAACTTGACATTATCACCATTGAGCAATATAGTGGTCCTTTTTGTCTTTTTAGGGGTCCTTTTGCCCCACATGATATGCAAGTATCATATCTCTAGGTTCCCTTTTGCTCCACCTGCAATATAAGTATCATATTTGGGGTCCCTTTTGCCCCATATGTAGTTGGAGGTATCATATCATTTTATACTCAATCTTTTTTAATTTGATATTCAGTAACTTTCAATACTTATAATTCATAGTTACTTTGTATTATTGCATACTTTCATAATGATCTTTCTGTTATATTGTTTGCATACAAAGAATGTGCATACAATATGTAAAAAATAGACTTCTTTTCAGAACATTATCAAATAGAAAAACCTTTAAATGAACATAATAAATATTATTTTAAACTCACATGATTAGATTATGTAAGTGGTTATTCATACATGACAATTTGAATTTATACTCCCTTTCTATACATTGAATAAGCTTAATATCATTTCCCTTTTAATGAATTTAAAATTAACTCTTCATGCTTATAAATGAAACTATTTATATTTTTAATTATAATTGCTTTACTTACTTCTTTGAAGATTTGTCTCCTCAATGCCTCCACCTCACACTCTTTTTCTTTTGTAATTTATCTACAATGCACATCTCAAAATCTACAGTTTTTTACTTGCATTTCCCAAATACATTACATATAACCAATTCAAATAAAGATCATAATTTATCTCGTTACCTCCCTTCTGCATATAATTAATGAGTCCTCTTATGTCTTCTCTCAATTTCTTCTTCCTTGAATTAATCCTTGTTATTTTCTTCACCCTTTCTCGGTTATTTCCTCTACTGAATATAAATCATACACTTAAAGTAAAACTCACTTTAATATAAACCAAACTCCATCATACATCAAAATTCAAAACTAATACCTCTATTATAATTTTTACCTGTACTATGCCGAGTACTTCAAACACTACCGATCCTTCCCCCTTCCAGCACTACTGCCGTACTTTCCTTACTTTGCACTGTGCCTAACTCCCTTAGCCTGCACTATGCCGTGAAATGCAATAATTCCCTCACCTGATTATTTTTCCTCTCTGTTGGTTTGCGTGAAATCAAAATAGATAAGGAATATGAAAGGCTTACGGAATAACTTCTCTTCACAGCCACTAAAAGCATCCATTCGTAATTAAAGTATTATCTAATTTAATTTACTCTATTACTTAATATAAATACTAAGATTTACTTAATAGTAATTTAACTACTAATATAAAAATCACAATTCCAATAAAATAAATTTTCTTAACCTGAGAATATGGATAGTAGAAGGCAAGGGGAAGGAGCCAGTGTGATAGTAGTAAGGAGAGTTGACTACTTTTTTGTGTACATACACTTTTTGGGTATGTCAGAGCAGGAGTTGTACAAACTTTTTGGTATGTAAATGAATTTTAAAAAGTTTAGTGAAGTTCTATATTTCATTTGAGGTTTGCATTTATTTGAGGTATTTTACATATGTTTTCTATTGTTAAGTATAAAATTTTAAATATTGGCATAATTTGAATAAGTTACTTTCCACTCTCCTGATTATGGTAGGAGTAATTCAGAATGAGTGTTAGTAAGATGTAGGTCCGTTCAGATTCTGCTTCTCTGTTACACTCCCGGTTGACTGTAGGAGGGGTCAAATGGGTTGTGACAGTTAAGAGTCGTCTATCTTTTCTTCCAAACTTATTTATTTTTTCTTTACTCTTTCAATGACTTATTCCTCTAGAACATGTACAGATTCTATCTCTCCCTCCTTCCCTCCCTTCTAATCAGCCATGTGTATGCCCTTAATTAACGTAGTTGCTTGGGTGGCATGTGGTGGAAGGGATTTACCTTGTTTGATTCCCTGTTCAGTTTATGGTCTTGTCTCTTTTGTTGTTATGGAGTGTAAGGATTAACATTTATAATTCCCTGATTATTTTGGGCTATTATCCTCTTCAACTTCCAAATCACGTGAAATTAAACAGCACTTTAACATTTCATTTTCTGGTTTCTTCCAAGCAAATTCAACATAATTTGATTTTGCCATCTAAATATTGTACCTGTAAATCTCTTTTTATATTATTAGTATTTTAGAAGTTAATATCCGATTTTTGTGCTTATTTGAATAATTGTAAACTTGATTCTTTTTATTGTCAAATGCTTTATATTAATTTGCATTTTTTACTGTTGAGGGGACGCACTCCTCTCAATTGTTAATCATATTTGCAATTTTGCATTAATGTGTTATTTTATTCTGATTTAACTTTACATGTGTTGAACCCTTCACTTGCAATAACCATGAACTAGTTATTTATGTAATCACAGGATATAAATGGTGGATATGGTGGTGGACCCGGCCAGGTTTGTCACTACTTATATATTATTATGAACTTTTGACATTGCATAGATTAGATTTTTGAGGCAGTAATTTTATTCCAGGGCGAGTTTTCTGTTATTTGCTGTATGCCTTGAGAAGATTGCTTACGTGATTGGCAAATATTTAAAATTTTGATAGTCTTCATATGTTTGACTTAGTTGTAGGTGCGGATTCAATGTTTTGTTATTCTATTTCATTTGGTAGTGCATGAAGTGACAATCCATGGAAAGATTAGAAAAATCTTAAAATCTATGAAATTTACTTAAAGAAATTAAATTACTCTCAGTGCATGCCATTTGCATGCATTGATTCCACTACATCTCTTTAAGTCCTGCTTTTTCTTCCTGTTGCGTCTTGGAGTATTCGCGGCGGTAGAGAAATATATAGTTTAGCGCTTAGCATTATACGAAGATCCAGCACACAAGTAGATAAGGGAGAGAATGTAGCGTTCATAAGAGATACCAAAGTTTTTACGTGGAAACCTTTGAAAAGGGGGAAAAACCACGGGGCTTGGCTCAGTTTGAATGAATCCACTAGTATTTGCAGTCAATTACAAATGAGGCCCTTAGGAGAAGGCCTTGGCTTGATGTCACAAACGTACATCATATAGAGCACATTACATGGTTGGAGTTACATAGACATGTTTGTTTGGTTGGCAGGACCATAGTCGATAGGATGGAGGTCAGAAAGATCGTTGTCTGGTGATGGAGGTCGGAAGGACCATATTAGGTGATGCAGGTCGGAAGGACCGTAGTCGGCAGGAGATAGGGGTTCGAAAGACCGTAGTTGGCAGGAGACCGGGGTTAGAAAGACTGTTGTTTGGGGATGGAGGTCGAAAGGACCATAGTAGGCAAGAGACAAAGATTCGAAATACCGTAGTTGGTAGGAGACCGGGGTCAGAAAGACCGTTGTCTCGTGATGGAGGTCGGAAGGACCATGTAGGCGAAGGAGGTTGGAAGGAAACCGGGATCAGAATGACCGTTGTAATAGGGCGGTACTTTGGTAGAACTCTGGGTATCAGGTGGTGACCTAATAGAAGTTCAGGGCTCAGGTGGTGGTTCGGCAGAAGTCTGGGCCTCAGGTGGTGGTCCGGCAGAAGTCCGGGCGTCAGGTGGTAATCCGGTGCAAATCCGGGTCTCAAGTGGTAGTTTGGCAGAAGTTCGGGGCCTTAAGTGGTGGTCTGGTGGAGCAACGATGTCAGACGGTGGTCCGGTATAGCTTAGGGCCTCAAGTTGTGGTCCGACGGAGCAACGACGTCAGAAGGTGGTCCGGCGGAACTCAGGGCCTCAAGTGGTGGTCCGGCGGAGCAATGATGTCATGCGGTGGTCCGGCGGAGCAACGATGTCATGCGGTGGTCCGGCGGTGCTCCGGCGGAGGTGAGGGCCTCAATTGGTGGTTCGGCGGAGCAACGACGTCAGGTGGTGGTCCGACAGAGCAACGACGTCAGGCGTTAGTCCGGCAGAGCTCAGGGCCTCAAGTGGTGGTCCGGCGGAACAACGACTTCAGGCGGTGGTCCGACTGAGGTGAGGGCCTCCAATGGTGGTCCGACGGAGGTGAATGCCTCAAGTGGTAGTCCGATGGAACTCCGGCGTCAGGCGGTGGTTCAGCGGAGGAGAGGGCCTCAAGTGGTGGTCCGGTGGAGGAGAGAGCCTCAAGTGGTGGTCCGACGGATGCCCGACGGTGGTCAAGGAGGAGCTTCTTCCTTCTCTTCCTTTTCTTCCTTTTCTTCTTCCTTCTTCTTTTCTTGCTCGATCCCCCCTTCAAGTGAAATGAGGGGTCTATTTATAGATTTCTGGAGTGACATGGACCGTAAATAGGTGAGAGATCAAGAGAAAATGGGGAGTGGTTGGATGGACGGTCGATGTTGAATCTCTTGATCATGGACCTTTTGATGGACATTTGAATGTCTTAGTGATGTTGGAATTCAGTGATCTTGGGCTCGTTGGATTCGTCCCGTCCAGACGCTCGATTCGACTAAAAAGCATGTCATGTTTGAAAATCGTTTGGTAATCCAAATTGTGGTTCGAACCTTCCAACAGTGCTTTGGATCCTTGATTTGAACTCATTTGGGCTCGGACTGAGTCGAATTTGGTGTCGTTGGGTTTGTATTTCCGAAACGTTTAGTTTGACTGTAAGTGTGCTGAAATTGAAGTTTGGATGGTCCCAATTTTAATTTCAGAAGTTTCCAGCTTGATTTTGGATCAAGATTCGTGCCCAATCAAGATAATTTTTTGATGACGTATCAGTTGCCCTCCTATTTTCGGACGTCGATGTTCTAAAATTTCGAAAATATGCGTCGCAATCTTTGGTGAATTTTTTGTGCATTTTGAAATTTGAATGTGTCCGTTCGTGGGCGTAGAGATCCCGGATCACTTTAAAAGTTCCAAAATTGAGTCCGGAACGTCGAAAAACGGATCCAGGGACCCCAAAAAACGTCTAATTTGACTTTTCCGTACCAAAAATTCAGTCTGAAAACGGCTCCAAGGACCCCAAAAATCGTCGGAGCTGCTGCCGCTGCCACGTTGCGTCACCGCGCGCTGCCCGTGCTGCGCCGCGCGACAGCCCGCAGCCCGACTGCCTATGCGCCCGCGTGCGCTGCGGTATCTGTCTGCGCTGCCTGGCAGGTGCTACTGCGCCACTGACCGGCTGCACCCGTTGGCCGGTTAAGGGTTTGGGCCGCGGCTGGCGATTTAGGCAGTTTTTTTTTTAACCTCTCCAACTCCCCTTTCTTCCTATAAACACCCCCATAGAGGGTATGAAATTCTTGCACCTTCTCGTCTCCATCCATTCTTTCAATAGAGGCCTTCCCTTGGCCCTGTACGGGTGGTATCCCCCGTCCAGGCCCAAGGTCCCTCTCTATGCAAGAAGGTCAGGAGATCCTCCATTCTTCCTCCTTTCATTTAATTGAGGCCTTCCCTTGGCCCTGTACGGGTGGTAACCCTCGTCCAGGCCCAAGTCCCCTCTCTGTGCAAGAAGGTCCGGAGATCAACCCTTCTCCCTCCTTTCTTTCAATTGAGGCATTCCCTTGGATATGTACGGGTGGTATCCCTCGTGCAGGCTCAAGGCCCTTCTTTATGCAAGAAGGTCCGGAGATCCCCCTTCTCCCTCCTTTCTTCGAGAGACCCTGTGGAGTTCCAATGTTAGTTGGTTAGCGATGGAGGTTGGAGAGACCGTTGTAAGGAGGGAGGTTGAAAAGACTATTGACGGGCAGAAATCTGGCGTCGAGTAGAAATACGGCGTCTGGTAGGAGTCTGACGATGGACAGAAGTCCGACGAAGGGTAGAAATTTAGCGTTGAATAGAAATACGGCGTCGGGTAGGAGTCTAACGATGGACAGAAGTTCGACGAAGGGTGAAAATTTGACATCGAGTAGAAGTCCGACGATGTGCATAAATTCAATGTCTGGTAGAATTCTGACATCGGGGAGAAGTACGACGATGGGTAGAATTCAAAAGTTTCAAAATGAATGCATTTGATTTACTTTACACTAGGAATATTTGCATTCGAACAGATCAAAAATAATCCGGGAAAAATTAAGGATGTAAATCAATTCATGGAAAATCAATGCTGAATTTAGAAAAATTATCCCACTAAAATTATTATCAAGTCTTGCTAAGCGCTTGAAGAATTTACATTCTGTATCACACAAAAATTGAGTGGAAGCAAAATTTTACTCCATTATTCAATTATTCAATGTAATTGAGAAGGAACCTAATTAAGTAATTTCTTATTTCAGTTTAGGTCTTCTTCCAAAATTTTGCGTTAAGCCCATATTTCAGTTAGATTACATCAACGATCAACTTTAAGCCCATATCTTTTTGCTTTAGTCATAGATATTTTTATTAGATTTTTGCAAGAGGATGTACTGGTGTATGCTTTTTGCTAATGATATTCTTCTTGTTGATAAGACTTGAGAGGGGGTTGAAAGAATACTTGAATTATGGAGGTCAACCTTGGAGTCTAAAAGTATGTGTTAGAGTAGATCTTAAATCGAATACATTTAGTGTAATATTAGTAGTAATAAATCAAATAGTGGGATTGTTATATTGGGTGGTTAAGTTATTGCAAAAATTGTACATTTTAGATGTCTAGGGCCTATTGCTCAAAGTGATGGTTAAATAGATAGAGATATTATTAGTAGATTTCAAGCAGGATGGTTGAAGTGGAGGAAGGCATCGGGCTTGGTGTGTGATAGAAAGGTACCCCCTCCAACTTAAGGAAAAAAATTATAAGATATGGTGAAACTTGCAATGCTTTATGGCTCAAAATATTGGCCATTAAAAGAGGAGCATAAAATTAAGTTAACTGTTTCAGAGATGAGGATGCTTAGGTGAATGAGTGGTTTTACACTTGGAGACAGTGCAAAATGAGTATATACGTTAAAAGGTTGGAGTACCTCCAATGGTAGATAAGATTAGAGAGAGTTGCCATAGATGGTTTGATCACATAATTCGTCGGCCTTCCGACGAACTGGTAAGGAGAATATATGTATTAAATTTGACCTTTGAGAAAGGTAGAGGTAGAACTAAGAAGACTTAATTAGAATGTATAAAAAATGATCTTTTTTTAGTTGTATTTAAAGGAGAATTTGATTTTTAATATGACACAATGAAGAAAAAAGATTCTTTTAGCCGACCCCACCTCATGGGATAAAGTCTTGATGTTGTTGTGGTGTTACATTGTAAAGTAGTTAACCTTACAGCTTTACAAAATTAGTTTTACTTTGTTATTTTCTCATACTTAAAGAGTTTGACTTTGCAATTCATGTTATTTTTTTTTTCTTTTCCCAAGGTTTATTATTTTACACATAATATAATGTGATTCAGGGCCATATCATCTGTGGCAGCACATGATTATCAGAAAC
The DNA here is from genome assembly GCA_022539455.1 of Dendrobium nobile. Classification (NCBI taxonomy): domain Eukaryota; kingdom Viridiplantae; phylum Streptophyta; class Magnoliopsida; order Asparagales; family Orchidaceae; genus Dendrobium; species Dendrobium nobile. The sequence goes on from CM039721.1 coordinate 51,222,459, forward strand.
TTAATTCTCTGTTTGTACTAACTAATTTTGACTTAGGTTTTACTCATTGCAGTTGCCTCATCTTGCAACAACATATGCTGCAGTGAACACACTTGTTACTCTGGGGAGCAATTCAGCACTTCTTTCAATAAATAGGTATTTTTTTTGTTCCTTTTCAATATCAGCATTTTATTGTGTTTTGTTTTACATTTTTAATTATATTTTTAACAATATGATTCCTGCTATGGCTAGAGAGGCACTGCGCGAGTTTTTACTTCGAATGAAAGATTTTTGTGGAGCTTTCAGGCATGTTTCCTCATCTTTTGTTAAACAAACGATTTTTCAGTTGCTAAATCTATGTTCATAATCTTGCAACAGAAGTTTGTACTTCTACTGTTGCTAAAGTAAGAATTATTTTTTTACTTTTTTTGATATAAATGCTACATTACTAATGATAGGATCTATCTAGTCTTAGTACTTGACAACCTAGCAAATTTGGCAAATAAATAAATTCATATTAGTAACATTTTGCTTTTACTCATACATTTCTGGCATGCTAGATGTTGAATAGGACACATCCCATTCTCTTTCCTGGTATTCCATCTCTATCCCAGTGCACAAGAAGCATTGCAAAAGGAGTTTGTGATTGATATATTTTCATTTGATATTTAACATATGGTGTTTTGACTATCGTAAGCTACTGATAGGAGACTATAAGGGGAATGCGTAATTTGAATTAGATTAGGATGGAGCTTCCTTGGATTCCTTTGACTAAGAAAGTTATTAGTCCACCTAATAGGTTGAAATTACTCATATAGAAATGAGAAGAAACCTATTATAGTTTTGGCAATTTTGATTCAGTTCTGGAACTAATTGATTTGACAGATTCAAACTACTAATACAGCTTTAAAACAGTTATACGTCAGATGACTAAACAAATCTTAAAATTATGGTTGGGGTTGTAAAAAATTCAAATGTGATCAATCACAATTTTTTATGCGCACCATGACTTCTGAGGATCTCAAGAAGATTGAATTTGTGTTTAATAGATGTCTATTTAGTTGATTTAGTGCCTAAATGAGTCCAATTGCTCAGTGTATTTTTAGACAAACAAGAGGTCAAATGAAGACTAACAACTTTCAAATTGGCCAAACCGGAACCAAAATGATCCATAAATTTCTTTGGCTTGGCTTAGTTGGGGCAGTCATCCTCTTCATGCAGGTATTGAATCCGTACAAGGAAGATTGTAGGCTGTGGTTGTTGCCACTGTCTATAAAGGCCCACAACACACACATACATTAGGTATCAGGGAAGAGTAAATTAGTCTCCTTATTTGTTGTTGTCCTGCTCTCATTTAGTTGTGATTGTCTCTGGAACTTTAGTGATATGGTTAATGTCTGTTAAGCCTCCTCCTTTATTTATTTGTTTGTTTTCTCTTCCTTTTTTTTAATCTTTTAGACATTTCTTTTATAGGGGTATTTTAATAATTACTTGCTCTTTGGCCCTTTTTTTGTTTTTTGTTTCCTATAAATACCTAAGGTTCATTTGAGGAGGGATGTTTTTTTTAGAATTTATTTTAAGTATATCCTAAGGTGACGGTTTATTCCCTTATTTTACGTGACGTGAGGTAGTAAGGGAATCGTAGTGAAGTGCAAGACTTTGCCAAGACCTATTAATCCTCCCTTGTGATTGTTTTTTTCCTTGCGATAGATTTTTCCCAGCAACAGAGCAGCATAGGACGTTACTCTTGAGGAAGCAGTGTTCGAACTGTAGTTTTGGATGGAGTTCCTGCAGACTGAATTGTTGTGCAGGAACTATTAGCCAGAAATTTCACTTGCAAATGATGTGGTGGTGGAATTTTTGCTATCCTCAGTGGATTAAAATATTTTATGATTGAATAGTATATATAAAATAATATATTATCCTGGGGGATAAAAATATTTTTTTTATTATGGACTCGATAATTAATTTGTATTTTTTTTATATTTTACTAGTGATTTTTTCTTTATCAATATGTTTGATTAAATAGAGTTTATTTTATTTTGGGGTAAAAGTTCCTCATAGGGGTAAGTCCCTATGATTAATTACATCCTAATAATTTGTCTCTTAAGAAAATATTTGATTAAAATAGTAATTTACATCGTTTCATCAAAACATTGACTAATATTTAGCTGATTTTTTTAAATCCTTATCAAAGATTTGATCTTTGTGAATTTCAAGGGAGATTGAATCAACTTAAAGTCAATTCTTTGAATGGAAGCCATATGTGAAAATTGTAGGAAGACTTGATTTGTATGGTCTCAAAGGTATTCAAAACTATCTTATGTTAAACTTTATGTTTTAAAATTAGATTTATATTTAAATTGACTAGTAAGTTGAGGATCACATTCTAATAACACAAGTTGGAGGAAATGCCAAAGAAAATGAGAGCTTATGATGTAACTGAGAATAACACCAGTCTTAGATCTTAAATCTAAGGTGAGAACCATCAATAGATAATAACTTCAACATAAATCTAACGGAATGCAAGTGACTTACAAACTTGAAATCCTCACTTGGACAGTCAACACGACTTTGTGCTTGCTATCCTTGCTAAGCAAGATTACCATCTAACCTATCTCAGTGCATTTAAAATTGTGATGTTTGGTCTCAATACATATGCAAGTTAGGTAAGACTATTTTGATTTAAAGAAAAAGGCTTACAACTTAGCCACTTAAGCAAATATATCTGACTATGTGGGTATACAAATGCTGCCTTATAATATATTTTTTATTATGTGGCCCTTAATGTGAGGCTTTTATCTACATATGCTCAATGCTTATTTTTTTTAATTTTGAAAACTTGAATTATTTTAGAATGCTATGCAATTTTTGTTGGGGAAAAAATATTATCCAATGGTTGATTTTATATTGTTTAAATTTTAATTAATAAACAAATCTAGTTTTGTTCTAGGAGTCTTTAATATGAAACATCTCTAGGCCACCCCAAAGCAAAATATGAGAACAAATCTAAGAAAAATATGTATTTCTAATACACACTTAATAAACGATCAATCAAATATATAAAAGTCATCCACATAAGAGTAGAGTACAATCCAATTATTACAATCAGGAAATGAAAAAATTGGAAATTGGTTGCCTGCCTCATAAAACCTATTTATGGTTATTGACTCGGCCTGTGGTTCTTCGAGCTTTGATTTTTAATTGCATCCCAAGCTTCACTTTGGGATTCATCCTTCTAGTTCATTGTTTTTGTAGTTGTGTCCCACAGGCTTTATGACTTCCTAGATCTATTAATTACATAAAAATTAAAAAAGGACTTGATTTTGCAGTTCAAATGTTATGAAGCTTGCAATAATATAATCATTATTATAGATTACTTAGTTCTTATAATGTCAAGTTGCTTATGTGAAATCCCTTAAGTAAAAAAATGCTAAATTCTTCAACATCGAGTTGTATTTTGGTGTAATTGTTAGAATTTCATTAAAAAAACTCCATAGCTAAGCGTGCTCATCTTGGACAAATCTTGGGATGTGTGACCTCCTGAGAAGTTACACCAACATAATAAAATCATGAGGCCCTTAGGCCAAAGTAGATAATATCTCGATAGTTAAGAGTTTGAGCTGTTATAATTTATATCAAAGCAATACACTAGCCGGAAGATGGGAACTAAGTTCCATACTATAGAAAGTGTTATGCCACGGGAGCCACCTCTTGAACCTTGTATGGGACAAAGTGTTACGTGTCGGGAGTCTTCACTTACAACTTGTAAGGCCACCTCTTGAATCCTATTTGCCTAGTAGATGACTCTGGATAAAGATATTAACAGTGACATCAGTTACTTATGTGGGGGAGATTTTGAATCCCGTTAAATAAAAAAATCTAAACTCTTAAATATCGAAGCGCCTTTCAGTGTAATGGTTGAAATTTCATTAAAAAAACTCTGTAATTAAGTGTGTTCATCTCTGAGAAAACCTAGGATGGGCGACTTCTTGGGAAGTTATACCAACAAGATAAAACCATGAGGCCCTTAGGCCAAATGGACAATATCTTGATGGTTAAGAGTTTGAGCTGTTAGCTTATTACAGTTTCTACTTTATTAGCCATGCCTACTTAGGACCTTTTAAACGACGCCTATAAACAAACTTTGTTAGATGATAATAATTTAATTAATTGGCCTATTTTAGGCTTGACCACCTATATTTTGAAAAAACATGTATCTCTATCCTAGCACTTAAGAGCAAATGACCACAATACATGTGTTGTATTTTATTTTGGAATAGAAGAAAATTTAATTTTTAATCCAAAGGGTGGTTTCAATTTAGGTTGTTGTGATTTAAAAATTTTCTTTGTTTTTTAAAAATATTTTATATTTTTATGAGGATTATATAGAACCTATAACTACCATCATTTACTTTGAGGCAAGCCTATCATTCGTGAAATCCGACTCGAGTCAACAATGTGGTCATTCAAAAGATTCTCCTGGCTGTAGAACATGCTGTTTGTGATTCAAGAAGGCATCCCTAACAAGTTTGTTGTTTTCATTTTTAATAATATTGTGATTCAAGAAGGCGTCCCTAGCAAGTTCTCTTTTTCCAAACACAAGGTGGTTTGACCAAGTATTTTCCAATTTCAATTGGATTATATCAAGGATCCGCCTTAAGCCCATATATTTTTGCTTTAGTCGTGGATGTTCTTACTAGAGATTTGCAAGATGATGCTCCCTGGTGTGTGCTTTTTTGCTGACGATATTTATCTTTTTGTTGGGAGATTGTTGCGGATCTATGGCTTATGATTTTGATTATAGCAATCATTCTCTTTTCTCTACAACTGCCTTATCTACTGACATTTCAGGTTCACACGATCGGACTGCAATTTAGAATCAGCTCAAGATTGGGTAGACTAAGTCTGAGTCTGTTTGTAATCTTTTTTCTTTCTTGAGTCTGTTGTATTTGGTGTGGGATCTGTTGATTTATATGTTGGAATATTTCCTGTTGTTCCCCATAAGATTTCTATTTTTGGTAATATCGGCCGGGACGATATTTATATCGTCATGGACGATATGTCCAAAATCAGAAACCCTGACTAGGGCATCCTCATTAAGGCAGCCGTCATTAGCTGATCGGCCTGGACGATACCTGTATCGGCCAGGACGATCTAACTCAATTATGCCTAAATTGATCTGGTATCTTTGAAAAGCATTAATGGTTGATTGATACGATCACATTGTCCGGGACGATCGGCCGGGACAATGTCCTGGATGATCTACATCGGACAGCTCGAATTCAGGGCGATGATCAGGACGATTGAAATCGGTTTTAAACTAATTGGCTTGGACGATCGTGATATCGGACAGGACGATGTAACCAATTTTTCTGATCGTCCCAAATCGTCCCTGGCTGATGAGCTGAATTTGTACTGATTTGCCAGGACGATATACCTATCGTCCTGGACGATAATGTCGGCAACTTGCATTAATGAGCTCGTTTTTAGCTCTTCTATTTAAGCTATGTAAGTGTCTTTGGCAGCCATTGTAGCTTCGTTCTTGTGGGGGAGACTTGAAGAGAAAGCTTGAAAAGGAGTGAGGAACGGGTGAAGTCTGAGAGGGAGAAGATCCTGTGAGGGGGCGACTCAAGGGAGTGTGGAGGGGGATTCTACACGGTTGCTCCGGCAGTCTTGCACCTCAATACCGTCGGATTCAAGGCTTGTCTCAAGGGAAGTTCACCAAAGAAGAAGTTCACTTTTGTGTCAAAGGACCCGGCGATTCCGCCGCACCGGGGAAGATGGAAGTGATTTTGTAAGGGCTTCTCCGCCTAGCTGTGGGGGCTAAAGGAGAGACTTGTTTTAGTGCAATACTTGGAGGGTGCCTCCAAGGAGTGGACGTTGGTCAAGGTTTGACCGAACCACTATAAATCCGGTGTGTTCTTTCTTTTTACTGATTCCGCATTTTAATTTCCGTATTTTGGTTTTTATTGTGGTGATATTGGTTTTGGTTTGTGTTTTGATTTAAAGATTCTTCTTTTCCAATTCACCTCTCTCTTTATTTAGCCTTGGGTCAGTTCTATAGGGCTTAACATCCCTAATGAACTTTCAAGTGGTATCAGAGCACTTTCTAGTGTCATCTGAGAACTTTCATATGGTATCAGAGCTTTATTTTTGATAAGAATCACTTTTAAGTGGTATCAGAGTCGTATTCATAAAATAAGTTTTTAAAAGCTTCTGAATTTTCGAACCATGACTAATCGTAATGTTGCGAAAGGTTATTCAATCACCAGACCTCCTTTATTTGAAAATGTCTTTTAATTTTTGGAAAACTCGCATGTATATTTTATTGCAATCGATTGATTTTCGTATGTGACATATGATTTTAACTGGTTATTCATCACCGTCACGTATTGTTAATGAAGTTAAAACTGATATTCTTTTTAATCAATGGAGTAAGGAAGAACAACTGAATGCTCAACTGAATGCAAAATCTTTAAATTGCGTTTTCTGTGCTTTAAATTCTGATGATTTCATGTTAGTATCCACTTGCACTACTGGTAAGGAAGTTTGGGATAAACTACACACCATATACTAAGGCACTAGTGAAATCAAGCAATCCAAGTTGAATTTGTTAATGCATGATTTTAAATTATTTTCCATGAAACTTTTTGAAACTATCCTAGACATGTATACTAGATTTATCCAAATTGTAACATCATTGCATGCTTTAGTAAAAAAAAATTTAAATTTTGAAAAAGTTAACAAAATTCTTCGTTGTCTGCTAAATAAGTTTAATGCCAAAGTAGTTGCTATTTGTGAATCAAAAGATTTGAATGATTATTCTATTGATAATTTGATTGGCTCACTTATTGCCTACGAGCAAGGTTTGGGTCAAAGACTTTTGGATGCAGGTGAAATGATTGTTCTAAAAACTGAAGATACAGAAAGAGATAGCTTAGTTGGTGACGAATGCAATGACTTGTCAAGTAAATCACAAAGCTCAACAAAGCATAAGCAAAAGTGGAAAAAAGGTAAAAATGGTAAGGATGTTCGTATTCCTTCTGACGTTATTTGCTTTCGGTGTAGGAAACCTGGACATATGAAAAATCAGTGTCCTAATTTAAAAATTCTTCATACAATAGAAAAGGGCAAGGCGAAGCAAAATTTAAACTGGGGAAATAATAAAAGGCAAAAAATCTCATGGGCAGATCTGGTTTCTGAAGCATCGGACCTGGAGAGAGATAATGTTTAAAAGCCTTTCGTGTTTTTTGTGTTGTGTTTTTGTTTTTTTGTTTTTCATTTTTATTTTGTGTTTTTGTTTTATTTTTTCTTTGAAATTTTTGGTTTCGTGAAAGTTTTTTTTCTAATCAACACACATATTCACTTTTCTAAAAATGAAAAATCTACTTCCTGATTTTTTTTTTGAAATCTTTGGTAAGTTGTGTTTGACTTCTCTAAAACAGTCAAAGGAAGGAAACTCATGTTTTTGACTCTTAATCTCTATTTCCTAAAAAAGGTTATTCTATTTTTGATTTAAAATCTTTTTCATCTTTTAAATTAGCTTTTGAAACAATTTTTTTTAACTCCCTACATTTTATTTATCGCATAGGAATTTTTTGCAGGGTGCTGAATCTACATCATAATTTTCTTAATCAAGAATTTCATTTTTGTCAATAGTATGTGTTTACTTTTGGTTTTAAGATTCCAGAAAGATAGCATATTAAAAAAAATTGGCTAATGATGCCAAAAATAAAAGATGCGCAAAGATGCCAAATTGAAGAAAAAAATAGAATACACAAAGTGTATCAAAAGATGCGCAGTGCGCCAACCAATTATCAAGAGGCATAAAATGAGCCCACAAAATTTTATTGCTTACCATTCTTGTACTTCTTAAAAGCTTAAGAATACCCTTGATTCTTTCGATACTTGAGTTTGAAAATCTTGATTCAACAATTCGTGCATTGATCTTCTATTAGATATATTTTATGGAAGAAGTTTTTTGAAAAATAATTATTTTTTCTCTAATTTATTCCTTGATTTTGATATTGAATTAAAAAGTTTGAGCATTTTTAAAGAACTTGAGTTTGGATTATCAAATTCTGAATTTCTAACCTTTTCTGGACTATGCGTTGTCAATCCAATTCTACTAAGTTTTTTATTAAAACTAAGAGGTAACTTTCTCATTTTAAGAATATTTGCTTTTTCACTAGATCAGGGAACGTTTTTGTCTTCTATTCGTTTTGTTCTTTGTTTGTACCTCCTCTCTTTTTAATAATATCAAAGGGGAGAACGTACTGTTGAATTTGTATTTTTTTTCTTTTCAAAAAATTTTAAAACAACAAAAATATTTTTATCTCCCCTATTTTTTTTAACAGTGTTATTCTAGTGAGGGGGAGATTAGGAGAAAATATTCTTTTTTGCAAATTCAAATTGAAATGTTTGCCATCATCAAAAAGGGGGAGATTGTTGCGGATCTATGGCTTATGATTTTGATGATCGCAAACATTCTCTTTTCTCTACAACTGCCTTATCTACTGACATTTTAGGTTCACACGATCAAACTGCAATTTGGAATCAGCTCAAGATTGGGTAGACTTGGTCTGAGTCTGTTTGTAATCTTTTTCCTTTCTTGAGTCTGTTGTATTTGGTATGAGATCTGTTGATTTGTATCTTGGAAGATTTCCTGTTGTTCCCCATAAGATTTCTATTTTTGATAATATCGGCCGGGACGATATTTATATCGTCCTGGACGATATGTCCAAAATCAGAAACCCTGACTAGGGCAACCTCAATAAAACAGCCGTCATTAGCTGATCGGCCTGGACGATACCTGTATCGGCCAGGACGATAGTCTCAATTCAAAAAGAATGAACCGTCATAATCAGTTTAGGAATTCTTTGTGTTAGGAAATCGGCCAGGACGATCTTTATATCGTCCAGGCCGATCTAACTCAATTATGCCTAAATTGATTTGGTATCTTTTGAAAGCATTAATGGTTGATTGAAACGATCACATCGTCTGGGACGATTGCCTGATCTGCCGGGACGATGTCCTGGACGATCTACATCGGACAGCACGAATTCAAGGCGATGATCAGGACGATTGAAATCGGTTTTAAACTAATCGGCCTGGACGATCGTGATATCGGCCAGGACGATGTAACCAATTTTTCTGATCGTCCCAAATCGTTTCGGGCTGATGAGCTGAATTTGTACTGATCGGCCAGGACGATATACCTATCGTCCTGGACGATAATGTCGGCAACTTGCATTAATGAGCTCGTTTTTAGCTCTTCTATTTAAGCTATGTAAGTGTCTTTGGCAGCCATTGTAGCTTCGTTCTTGTGGGGGAGACTTGAAGAGAAAGCTTGAAAAGGAGTGAGGAACGGGTGAAGTCTGAGAGGGAGAAGATCCTGTGAGGGGGCGACTCAAGGGAGTGTGGTGGGGGATTCCACACGGTTGCTCCGGCAGGCTTGCACCTCAATACCATCGGATTCAATGCTTGTCTCGAGGGAAGTTCACCAAAGAAGAAGTTCACTTTGGTGTCAAAGAACCCGGCGACTCCGCCGCACCGGGGAAGGTGGAAGTGATTTTGTAAGGGCTTCTCCGCCTAGCTGTGAAAGATCCCTCACCCAATTCTTCCTATTACTAGGCTTTTAGCGGAGAAGCATTAACATGATTTTCATGAATTTACTAAACCACAATTGAGAAGCACTTTGAAGATAAAATAGTTGGGGAAAGAGTTTACCCAAAGACGAGAGATTGCGAAGCTCCCCGTTTGATCACCAAGGCACTGGATGAAGAGCAACTAGCAATGTCAAGGCTTGGACACATTTAGGAAGGTGATCATTGACTCCTTGGTCAGCATGGCAGCAAAAGATGGCCACCAACATGATTGGACAGCAACTGGAGATGTGTAGGCTGCAGCAATTGATGGTTGAAAACCCCTTTTTGGCCTTTAAAATACTTCTAACAGCAGTTTGACAGCAACTTAAAGCAATGGGATAGCAGTTTTTCCCGTCAAAGGAGGCTTAGGCAGCAATTGACAAAGCAGTAAAATCAGGCACTTTGCATAAGAACACTGGAGCACAAAGGAAGTCACGCCTTGCAAGGAGGAAGAAGACCATTGAAATCCACCATGGTTGGTACATTCCTGCCGTTACTGCTTGAATGATGCAAGGATGACCAAAGAAATAGGAATTACAAAGCTCCAGTGATCATTTGGTTGTTTGAGAGGAAGTAGACAGCCACCACGAGCTTTCTGGATGCAGCTGGACAGCAATCTGGAATTTAGAGACTGCGGGACAGCAATAGGAGATTGCCAAGATTGCTAGATAGCAACTTTGGTACTTATAAAATTCTAGCCAGCCACCTACAATTGCTTAGGAAAGCTTGGACAGCTGCTGTAGACCGATGGGATCAATTCAAACCCAATAGGAATTAATTGGATTTAATTAAGGAGTTAATTGGGAGAGGGGGAAAAGAGATGAGAGGGAAAATCTGTATTTTAATTTCAGATTTTCATTAAGGGGAATTGTTAATTTGAATTTCAAATTAACACAATTAAGGGAGTAAATGGGGCTGGCGGTCATTAAGGGATTTATGAGAGGTTTAATTGTTGCTTAGGTGGCAAAGTGGAGAGAGAAGGGAGAGAGCTTTGTGTAGGAAAACTGAAATAGATTTCAATTTTAATTGGGATGGGAGGGGGTTTAATTGAAATCAATTTCAGATTTCAAAATTTGGAGGAGGTGCATTGATGGCAATCAATGGGGAGCCCAATGAGGGGGCCGGCGGTATGGAGAGAGAGAGAGGGAATTAGGGAGAGAGGGAGAGAGGTTTCCAAACATGAATGATGACTAGGAAAATTTTAAATATATCCAAATCAATTTAATTTATAATTTGAATTCATTCAAAAATTTCCATAAATGGAACTTCCAAATTTGGAAAGAATTTGAATTTTAAATTTCAAATTCCAATGAAGGCTAGGGGAGGGAGGCGTGGGGGAAAATGGCGGCGAGGGGAGAGGCCGGCGTCAAGGTGGCCGGCGGGTGGAGCTAGGGTGGAGATGCTAGTGGAGGTTTCAGCTTCTTCCACTCTTGACTTGGCTCGTGGTAGTCAATGGAGGAGAAGAAGAATGTGCATGAAGAGGGGAGAAAGGAGATAACCAAAAAATATACGAGAAAGATAGAGATAACTAACGAACTCACACAGAGATCGTAAGAACCGCGAACCTCGGACTCTTCCAAAGATTGACGGGTATTGCGAATTACCCTCCTCGGGCTTCTCCTCTCATGAACTCTCTAAGAGATCACGTGAACTCACTAAGAGATCAACAAGAACATAAAACTTTTCATTATCAATCATCCTTTCCAAAAGGAAGGGGAGGTTTTAAATAGCCAAATACATGAGGGAAAATAAAAAGACACAATTGCCCCTAGGGCAAACATAAAACAAAGCCCTCAAGTGAGGGTAGAAATGGAAAAGTACAAATAACAAATAAAATACATGAAAATAAATAGACATGATTGTAGCCGTTGATCTTCGATGACCTCATCAATATTATTAGTAGAATTCAAGTTGGATGGATGAAGTGAAGGGATGCATCGGGCTTGTTGTGTGATAGGAAAGTACCACTCAAACTTAAGAAAAAATTCCATAAGATGGTGATTAGACCTGCAATGCTTTATGGCATAGAATTTTGGCCATTAAAAGAGAAGCATAATATTAAGTTAAGTGTTGCAGAGAGGTGGATGCTCAGGTGGATGAGTCGCTTTACTCTTAAAGATAGGATACGAAATTAAAATTCAATTTTCCAGATTTTGATGGTAGATTAAATCTTGATGACTTCATAGACTAGCTGCATACGATTTAGCAAAGTTCAATCCCTTTCGATATAAAGCCTGTAAGCACAATCCATTCATTTCTAAGATAATATACAAGTTTCCAAAATCTGAAATTTTATATGAAATTTGATTACAAATATAAAATTCTGTATAAAATGAAAGTCATGTCATAAAATTAAAATTAACATGCACCGAACTTTGAAAAAATCTGAATCACAAACACAATAAACACTAAGCTATTTAGAATTAAGAACAAAGGATAAAAGTTACTAATTGGAATATTAGGCCTCATGCCGGTACAAGGAGAATCGTCTTTTGTACGCTTAAATTATCCATAACACATGAGAATGAAGATTAAAATAACTTTTATGTCACTTTATAATTTTTTAGTTTACTTTACATGATTCAAGGTCCTATTTATAGCACAAGACTGATCCAAAATATACATAATCTTCTAATATCTAGCCTAATATTTCAAGTTTCAATTCAAAGCACTTGAATTCTAACAAAGAAAGCAAGTTTCTAATCATATTTAAAATGAAAACAATTAATTTTCAAATTTAAAATTTAATTGTGGTAATTCAAGCTTTAGCATATCAAAAGAACCAGAAAAACAATCAAACAAACTACATTATACATAGATGGAAAGGAGCAACCAAAGATAGACATAACGCCATATAGAAAAACACCTCAAATGCAAAGCAGCCAACAAAAGCTATAGTTGTAGGAAGGTGAAGATGTATATAGAAACACCAAAGAAGGCTATATTAGCTTACCACCTTTAACTACATTGCCAACGCTATAAATCGAAGGAACTAACAACTAAGCAACCAAAGTCCAACTAGAGGAGAAAATACCAAATCCCATCAAACCAACGATATTAATTGTAATTTTTGAATTGGTGGATGGACAAAGTAGAACTTTATGGTTGTTAAAGCAGTGAATTGAAAATGATTGAATTAGGAATCCAATAGTTGAATATTGTAACTTGAATAATAATCAAAATCTAAAGGAAAAAAAAAAACTTGAGAGCACAACCCTTTCTCAATAGAATCATCATCTGTGGGCTCCGAAAATTCGGCCCCGGCCTCCCCGCCGCGCGATTTCTTTTTTTATCTAAGCGAGGGAGTTTTAACGAAATAAGTTCCGGGGTAAATTTTGGAAGGCAGATGGGTTTGCAGACAAGACACTACTCAGAGATTTCGCCCTCATTTTGCGAGGACTTTATAATCTGAGTTCTGGTTTCCTATAGGCGCAAGCCCCTATAGTTAATTACCCCTCTCGATCACGAGAGAGAACTTTCGATTAAGGTTAGTCGTCGATCAGATACGTAGGAATACGTGTTATCTGGCATATAGTAGCAGCAATGGGTTTGGGAATTGAGTTGAAAGTTTGGAAATTTGAAAGGTTTGATATTTAAAATAGAAATTGCACCATCTTGCACTTAAAGCGGATGGTGGGGGAATGGATGATGGGCCCGATCAAGATCCCATGGTTCCGTCGTCCCGGGCCATCGTGGTCCCTGGTCTACTTAGTCAGAGGAGGTAGTCGACCCAACCTGACAGAAGGATCCTTGTCGGCAGCCATGGGTTGCTTCGTCCAAGGGGACCTTGTAGACCTGGGGTGGGTATTTGTCTAAGGGGACAAATTTGAATCCACCTTAGCTGACAGAGGGCTTTGTGCCCTATCGATCATATCCTATTGATTCATATCTCAAGGATTTAACGCCATTAAGGAGCGTATTGGCTCTGGCCATAACCGCTATCTGTGGTGCCATTTGGCGGCAAAACCCACTCGGTTCAGAGGGCCCCGGGTCATAACCGTTTACCTGCAGTGCCATTTGGCGGCGAAATTGCCAGTTAGAGGACACGTACCACGTCCTTACTGGCAAGAGAATGTTTGAGAATGGATCCTAGTGATATTTTCGACTAGGCATTTGGTTCTTTATGAGCTGAAGTAAACTTTAATTTGTCCGCCCCGACAAACTGTTGCGGAGGGTGGACAAATTTTGCTTTAAGTGGTTAATGGGTTGAATTTCAAATTTAAATATTTTTGGGATTTTTGTGGAGTTTTGAATTTTTTTGGATTTTTGTGGATATTTTGGGTGGAGCTTTGGATTTTTGGATTTTTATTGGTATTTTGGTGGAGCTTTGGAGTATTTGAAATGAACTTTTGGGAGATAATTGAAATTATTTGGGAACCCCTCCGGTTGAGATCTGCATTCAAAACGGCCATCATCGGGGTGTTTGGGGTCATTTTCACTTTATGGATTGAACCTTGTCAACTCTGTCGGGCTGTCGACAGAGGATCGGGTTTCGTAGGCTTTGTACCCTTTGATAGTGAATTCTCATTGTCGTAGGCCTTAAAAGCCTAATATGAATGTATTAAGACAAATATATCGATCGTAGCAATCGTATATTTGTTTGAGAGTTCGAACCTTGTCGACTCCTATTGACCCGTATAGGAGGATCGGGTTCGAACTAGAATTCACTTGTCAACCCGCGCAGCATCTCTAGACGTCACGTGTATACCAATAACACGCTCGCCGGGGCCCATGCGGGTTTGGATTGTATTTTCCCCTTTTAGTGTACCTATGTGTATACAATTTATAGTGCACGTGCAGGGTACTTTGAAATAATTATAGACGCCTTATGTCTGCTTGTACGAATGTTGCAGATCCGGTGGCGTGACGTAGCAGCTTCTGAATGGAATTGTTCGCTGCTTCGTACAGGTAGACTGTCGTGCACTATTTGTTGATTTTTGTAGGCGGGTCATAGTGCACTAACTAATCTCCTGCCTTGAATTGGTAGATGCTCGTAGATAGCTTATTGTATGCAATATGAGTTTCTCACTTGCACTTGATATAGTCACTTTGTTTCTTGCTCATGAACATTAGACTGGGTGCATTACGAGTCTTCTACAGTGGATTGCGAATACTTGTATTTGTTGTAGTCACTTGTTATTTTGTACGAAGATATCATTGTGTGGGTACCAATTTGATTGAAAAAAAGCTTGAGCCACTTTAATTTCATTATCCCTTGCTCCGATAGTGATTCCCATTTTGATGGATAGGCTCGTTCATTAGTGATTATACTATCATTTGAGGGTCTGATTCTCAACTTGTGTACTCTATTGAACATACATCCTCCCTCTGATCCTAATTGAGTAGTTATGATTATCAATTAGCGCTTGGACATCACAAATCCCTCTTGCTATTTGATTACACTTTTATTTGATTCTTGCTTGCATGTGAACTGTAGAGTCATATCACATTCATTGTATGTTATCCCTATGTCGTAGAAGCTAACATGTTCCTTTGTATATATGCTAGCATTGGTTGTTGGATGGATCGTGCTCCCAACACATTACCAATATTGGCACCACTTACTACGACCATATATGCTCATTTGTAAGCATAATTCGAGATGGAGGTTCCAAACCAAATGTCATTTTTATAGATTTTCATGTCATGACTTATAATCACGTCACACCTTTCTTTAATTCCACCACCACTTATGAGCAAGTTGTATTTGCAACACCGTTGTCCACCTACAAGTTATTGTTTATTTGCATTTGATCATTTTCTTTGGTGTATCTTCTTTGAAGCTTGATTGTTGTATTTAAGTGATGCCCAATACAACTCCCCCAAGCATATTCTGTTAGCATATCATCATCCCACTTAGTGTCTTCATTCAAATTGAGATGACAACTCTTTATCATTCGATTGGAGCTTTGATGTTGTCATTCAAATCAAGTTCTACTTGATTTTGCATCAAATGAGACTCAAGATACAAGTTCTAGTTTGAGTTAAATATGTTCAATCAAATTCATTTTCCAATGTCCTTTGATTAGAGTCCAAGATTAGTTTCTTTGTAGTTCATCAAGTCCCTTGAGTCCTTCTTGCAAGTTCAAGATTGAGTTTTGATTCAAGTTATTTGAGCTTGAATGTTCAATATCAAGTCCACTATGATACTGGTAGAGCTCAATCAAGTTCCAGTCCTTCGTTCTTCTCATTTGATTTTCAAATCAAATGTAAGTTCAAATTTTTTGCTTTCAAGTTTATTTGAGTTTAGGTTCACTTAAGTCAATTGATTCAAGTCCACAAGTCCGTTGTCTTCTCAAGTTCAAAGGTTCACAAGTTCGAGTCCAAGTTCAATCATCCTTTGAGTTCAACCAAGTTCTAGCTCTTTGTTCTTGCATATCATTCGAGTGTAATCAAGTTTAAGTCCAAAATCGTTCTCTTGAGTTCAAATGAGATCCAAATGTAGCATTGCGTTCACCCGAAATTTCGGCAGCCTTCCGGCGTCTCCCCCGTTTAGGGGAAAACTACGAAAAAACTGGGTCTTTCCCACCACGCTAAGAAAAGCGTGCATGGTAGGTGCCCTTTTTTCGATCCCCCACCACGCTAAGAAAAGCGTGCATGGGTATTTTGTTTGTAAAAAAGTATTTTTTTTTTATTTTTGAAAATATTTTGTAAGCAAGGCAGTTATTTCCCCGCAAGCGGGTACTTACGGGTATCCCCGCTTCGTCGTGCGCATCGCACCGGGATCCCTTCCCACCACGCTAAGAAAAGCGTGCATAGGCGGGGTTTCCAAGGCGATACGAACTTCGAAGAAGGAATTTGGGTGATTACCCGCTTCGTCGCAAGCGTCGGGACGCACTTCCTCCCACCACGCTAAGAAAAGCGTGCATAGGTGGTCGTTTTATCTCAACGAATGCGTTGAAACGAGTTCTCGGAGTTTTAGGGTTTAGAATTATACCTTGGCGGCCGTCGGCGTTGGCTCGAAGATTGAGGGAAGGGAGAAGCATTTGTTATATTAATTATAATTAATATCACTTAATTATAATTAATTAACAAATTATTTTTAATTAATCATTTTAATTATAATTAATTAATATAATTAATTAATTTTTATTAAAATTAATTAAAATCATAATCATAATTAACTTATAATTAATTATGTTTAATTGATATTAATCAATTTTAATGAATTATAACTAATTGATATTAATTAATAATAATTAATTTCAAAAACTATAATTAATTTAATTAATTCTAATTAAACTTAATTATAATTAATTAAATTAATTATAATTACTTAATTAAAATCAACTATAATTAATTATAAAATCATAATTAATTAAAAAAATAATTTTAACTAATTATAACTAAATAAACATAATTATAATTAAATATAATTATTTATACAAAATAAACAAAATAAAAAAAATCCTTATGTTCGGCGGATTTGCGGGCTTTGGCCGAGAAGCACGCGCAAGGGAGATAGCTACCTTCCACTGTGAGCTCCCGTCGCCGTGTCCGATCAAAATGTCGTGGTTTCCGATCCAGTAGAGAGGAACGACGCCGAAGGGGAAGAGGTAGGTCGGCTTGGAGTTCGGGGAAGGGATCGAAGCTAGATTCGACGGGAAGAGACAAGCTCTGTTAGAGCTCGGTTGAACGGAGTCGGATGGCTACAGGGAGGAGATGGACAAAGACGGAGGAGCTCGACGGGATTCAGAGTGGAGAAGTCGGCTTCAGGTATGTGGTTCGGTCTCTCTATCTCCCTCTCTCTCTCTCTCTCTCTCTCTCTCTGTGTCTTCCTTACTGGATCGGAAGGCAGCGACGGGCTGAGGAGATCGGAGCTCGGACAGAGAGGAAGGTCGTGTGGAAGCTGAAGGGAGAAGCAGAGGATGCTTACGGGAGTCGAGAGTAGAAGAGCAGCGATCGACTTCGTTTGGGTCGGTATTTAAAGACGCGAATAAGTCTTCTCAAGCGGAGTTTGAGCAGAAATCACGGAGAACCGACTGGAGCGGCGCCGTTTGCAGCGGGATTTCGGCACGACTTCGTGGATCCATCGGGTACGAGGTTTGTACGCTGTTCATTTTTGCTTCTTCTACCTTTTTGTTCCTTTGGGTATAGCATGATGGTCAACAAATGCCCCCCAACAAATGAGGTATGCGTCTAGAGCGAATCACGTTTGTTGTAAGCTGTTTGACCCTGTGGATCTTTAGATATCACACAAGGGCTTTCATTTAGTGGATCTCCAAAAATTTGTTTGGATGTCACACTACGATTTTCATTTAGTGGATCTCCAAAAATTTGCTTGGATGTCACACTAAGACGTTTAGTGGATCTCCAAAAATTTTGTTTGGATGTCACACTAAGGTTTTCATTTTTTATAGATCTCTTGGATGTATCAATAGATTGTTAAGATACTGATTTCTTCTGTCCTGTGCTTTGTGCTGTGGACATTGATGCAGAATTGTCTGATTTGTCTTTACTAACTTGTCAGGTGAATTTTGTTCCTTCGGCCCTATGCTTCTAGCTTTGGCGGGCTTGTTGAAGGAGTAGATGTCGATGACCTAAACCCTTAGGTTTGTATTAGGTCGATGGCGAAAAGTCATCGGTCCAGAGCTTTGTGCATAACGGACTTGTTGATTACGGAATCCTCTTAGTTCAGCCTTGGGCTTTTCACGAACTTTGGGATAATTTTCTTCGGTCCTTCGCTTTGTGCTTTGGCGGACTTGTTGAAGAAAAATTCCTTCGATCCTCGCTTTGTGTTTTACGGATTTGTTGAAGGATTTATAGGTCCTGGATTCAGTTAATAGTACCGAACGTAGGTAGTATCTTGATCCTTAACCACGTGAGAAGACTTTAATCTGCTCACTTGAGTTCATCAGATCGGGAGAGCTAGAATTTGATAGCTCTTTGTCCTCTGGTTGCTGAGATGGGGGTTCCTCTACTGCGGCCTTTCTTATGGCTTGTTGAGTAGATGGAGCTGCCAGCGATCCGGCCATATTTGGGCTTGTTTGATCCAACCTCTTACACCCATTCAGGCTTCAGACTTGAGCTATGGGAATTGCGCTCCCCAATGCTGATTTTACTGAAGTTGACAGATTTGAAGTTATCCTTCGTGGTTTTGGATTTTGAAACTTACGAACATTTGGTAGATGCTCGGGACTCAGCTTCCCACTGGAACCTTGATTCTCCAGTCATTTGGGGGAATTTTGTAGACTACGATCACTTAAACTGGTCGAGTCAAATTGGCATTCGTTCTTCCTACAGTCCCTACTGACGGGTTGACGAAGTGGGGGTTCCGCTACTACGGCCTTTTTTATGGCTTGTTGAGTAGACAGAGCTGCCAGCGATCCGGCCATATTTGGGCGTGTTGGATCCGACCTTTTACACCCATTCAAACCTTAAGCTTCAGGCTGTTGAAAGACTTCAAGCTTTTCCGGCTCAATTTTGTAGGAGTGTGTAGCCACAAAAGTCACTTTCTTGACCTTTTGAGTCTTGATTTGTTGGAGAAGGTATTGTCTCGATCTTTTGAGAGATCACCTGCATGTACTTTGGAGAACAAATATTTGTATTGTTTAGCATAAAAGAATATCTGGATTGATAATTTTAAATATTTATTCGGGGATCTCGACATGCAGCGCGGTGTCAACCCGAATAAATATTTAAAATGCCCCCTGTCTCGCAGGGACATTTTAGAATGGAATAAACTTGGAATCTTTGAGATTTTAAATATTCATTTGGAGATCTCGGCGTGTAGCACGATGTCGACCCAAATGAATATTTAAAATGCCCCGTCTTGCAGGGACATTTTGGATAGGCTTTGTATCTTTGAGATTTTAAATATTTATTCGAGGATCTCGGCACGCAGCGCGATGTCGACTCGAATAAATATTTAAAATGCCCCCAGTCTGATGAGGGATTTTGAAATGCATTCCTGTTATACAAGAGAATTTCAAAATATAAGCAAACATGCATTGATAAAGATGCATATACAATTTTGATAATTGCAAAGTACATTAGGCATGAAATTCTCATGCATGATACTTCTTTAAATGTCGGTCGTTGATCGGTGGCATGGGCCTCTGACCATTCAAATCGATCAACTGATATGCTCCTCCTTGGTACACCTTCTCGACGACGAAGGGGCCTTCCCAATTGGATACGAATTTGCCACCAATTTTTCGGTGTGGGATGATTGGTCTTTTCAGCACCAGGACCAATTCTCCTTCTTGAAATGATCGAGGACGCACCATTCGATCAAAAGACTTTGCCATTCTTCCTCGGTAGATTTCTAGATTTTGTTGAGCTTGTAACCTGAGTTCATCAAGTGCGTCGAGCTCTTCCATTCTGAGGCGGGCATTTTGCTCTTGAGTGAGATCGTTCTGGATTGCTACCCGGAGTGACGGTAATTCAATCTCCAATGGTAATACGGCTTCAACACCGAACACCAATGAATAAGGAGTGGCTTTAGTTGGTGTTTTGTAGGTTGTACGATAGGCCCATTGAGCTTCTGCCATCTTCGTATGCCACTCTCTCTTGTTCTTGGTAAGGATCTTCTTCAACAATTTCACCGTCTTGTTGAAGGCTTCTGCCAATCCATTTGCCCTTGGATTGTATATGGATGAATACCGCTAATTGATTTTGTGCCGATCAACGAACTTGTAAATTTTTGTACTTTTGAATGCAGTACCATTATCTGAGATTATGCGGCGTGGCACACCGAATCTGTAGACGACATTATGGGTAAAGAAATTGATCACATGCTCGGATGTGACCTCTCTGAATGGAGCTGCTTCTGCCCACTTGGAAAAGTAGTCTGTCGCTGCTAGAATAAAGCGATGTCCCGCTGAAGATGGTGGATCTATCGGTTCGATAATATCAGTACCCCTGCATTCAAATGGCCAGGATGCTATTGTTGGGTGCAGTGGATTTGGTGGTTGATGTATAACATCACTGTGAATTTGACATTTGTAGCACCTCTTTGCGTGGTCAATACAATCTCTGACCATTGTCGGCCAATAATAACCCATTCTTTTGATTTTAGCGGCCATCTTAGGACCTGACTGATGTGCTCCGCAAAGCCCTTCGTGGACTTCTGTCACCACTTTATCAGCTTCCTTGGTCCCCAGGCACCTTAGCCACATTTGATCAAAAGCTCGTCTGTATAACGTATCATTGACAAATGCGTATCGCAATGTCCTTTTTCGAATTTGTGCGGCCATAGACTTTTCTGTCGGGAGTTTGTTTTCCTTGAAGTAGTCAATGAATGGCTGTCTCCAATCATTTTCGATTTCAATATCTAAACAATGCCACCACGATTCTGAAGCTTGACTAGCTTTACGTCTCTTGGCCGTATGATATCCTTCCGGATAATTTTCCATAATGATTTGATGGAGAAGTTTAGGGTCAACTGGAGTTTCATCCTGCTGACTTGAATTTGATACTTCTTCTACCCTTGGGAATTGTAATAGAGCGGGTTCCAAGACCCTACGGTTGTAAACTCCGATGAATATAGGCTTCTCCTCATTGGAATTTGCCATTTCCTTGGCCAATTTGGCCAAACAGTTTGCTTTGGCATTCTGTCCTCGAGGAATTTGAACTATTTTAACATTCGGCACCTGCTTCAGGAGCTCAATGGTTCGCCGGTGGTAATGAGCCAACTCAACCTTGGAAATCTTGTAGATGCCCAAGACTTGATTTATCAAAAGTTGAGAGTCGCCGAAAATTTGAAGATTTTGAATTTTGACGTCAATTGCAATCTCCAGCCCTACTATTAGAGCTTCGTACTCAGCTTCGTTGTTGGTCCGAGGTTCAGTCAGACTGAATGAGAGCCTCATTATGCCTCCTTCAGGTGGTATAAGAACAAGACCGATACCGGCTCGGGCTCTTGCAATATCTGGAGGTCGGACAGGTCTAATCGACGATGCCCCATCAAAGTACATCTCCCAGAACGGTAACTTTTCATTCTCTTCGACCTGCATTATTTGCTCATCGAGCAAATCATCATTTAGTGGGGAATCTGCTGGGATCGGATGTGCAGCAAGAAAATCTGCCAATGCTTGACCTTTTACCGCCTTCTGTGGCATGTATATAATTTCAAACTGCAATAACAACACTGCCCACCTGGCTAGACGACCTGTCAACGCTGGTCTTGTCATCAAGAACTTCAGCGGATCGATCTTTGATATCAGTGTGATTTTGTGGGATAACATATAGTGGCGGAGTTTCTGAACTGCAAAAATCAGCGCCAGACAATGCTTTTCAATAGGAGAATAACGGCTTTCTGCTCCAATCAATCTCCGACTGATATAATAGAGTGCATTTTCTTTTCCTTCTTCATTATTCTGGGCCAATAGTGCTCCGAGGGACTCTTCTAGTGCAGCCGTATACAGTATAAGAGGCTTCCCCGGAATTGGCGCTGCTAGAATGGGCGGATTCAGCAGATATCTTTTGATGCTATCAAACGCCTCCTGACATTCTGCATCCCATTTGAAACGGACATCTTTTTTCATTAATTTTGAAAACGGCTGGCACCTACCCGATAGATTTGATATGAATCTCCGAATGAAAGCCAGTTGTCCTTGCAGTGAGCGAAGCTGTCGAAGGTTCCTTGGTGGTGGCATCTCCGTTATTGCCTTAATTTTGTTGGGGTCGATCTCTATGCCTCGATGACGAACAACATAACCCAGGAATTTACCGGAGGAGATCCCGAATGCACACTTGAGAGGATTCATCTTCAGATCAAACTTTCTGATTCTCTCAAATACGATTCTGAGATCTTTTAAGTGATTATTTCGGCCAAGACTTTTGACAACAAGGTCATCTACATAATACTCGACCTTCTGATGTATCAAATCATCGAATATGTGAGTCATCGCTCGCTGGTAGGTGGCACCAGCGTTCTTCAGGCCAAAGGGCATGACTGTGTAGCAGAAAATTCCGATGGGCGTCCTAAATGATGTATGCTTTTCATCTTCTGGCGCCATTTTGATTTGATTGTATCCTGACGATCTATCCATAAAGGAGAACATGTCGTAGTTGGACGTATTGTCCACCAGGAGTTCGGATACAGAGAGTGGAAAATCGTCTTTTGGGCACGCCTTGTTGAGGTCCCTAAAGTCAATGCAGATACGAATCTGCCCATTCTTCTTCTTCACTGGGACAATATTGGCAATCCAATCAGCATACTTTTCTTCTCGGATGAAGCCCGCATCTATTAATTTCTTTGTTTCAGCAATCACCTGTTCTTCAATCTCCAATCTCATTCTTCTTGGAGCTTGTTTGACGGGTGTTACATCCGGTTTGATTGCTAATCTGTGAACCGCTACATCAGGGGATAAGCCGGGCATCTCAGCATATGTCCAGGCAAAGCAGTCCCTGAATTCACAGAGAAGTTCTTTTATTTCTTCTATTTGTTCCTCGGGTAGGAGAGAACTAATGAAGGTTGGGCGAGGATCCTCCTCAGTCCCCAAGTTGACTTCTTTCAGTTCATCCATAGTGGCCGCCTGTCCACCATCTTCAAGCTCTTCTGGTGCAGGTTCAGTTTCTACGGGCTGTTCATCATAATCATCAGCCCCGTATGTCTCTTCAGCAACATCATTCTCGGATTCAATTTCCGTGCATGTGATTGCCCGGCAAGTCTCTTTCTGGAGAAATTTTCTTTTGATGAATCCAATACCTTTATATACGTCTGTATCCTTCTGCTGTAACGGACGCGGACTTCTCCCATACCAGAGGCCCAAACTTGTACGAAGTTGTCGTTTAATAGTAGGAATATTGACTTGCTTTCGTAGCATTCTCTGAATATTTTTGGTATTGAATTTAGGTAGTCTTGTAGGAAATAATTCCTCAGAATCGAGGATCATGCAATCCCAGTCATGATTTTCCTCTTCGCGAACTCCCGTGGAATATAACACATTCTTTGGCACAGTCCCATTTTTACGGGGAGGCAGATAGAGAGTGGCGAGTTCTTCAACTTTATGCACCTCGCGCGGAATAATTTCTTTAAAATGTTGTAAAGGAACACGCGTGACCACGAGTACACTATCTGAAATTGATAGGCTGTCAATTCTTCTAGAGAACACATTCTGCACCGTGTTCGTATAAATAGAATCGTAGTCATAATCATCATTTGGAAATTCTACATGCCTTCTCCATTCATCTGTGGACTGGCATATTCTTCGAGATTTAGCAGGAGTACCATCATCTTCATCTGTGTCACTCCCAAGATGAGGTACATGCTTCTTTTCTTTTGGAATGGTCGGCGCTTTGGGAAGAGTCGGCACTACCTTCTTTCTCCCCACCTGTTTTTTCTTACCCTCCAATTCAGATCGCTTTGTAGTCTTCGAATTTGATGCTTTAGTTTCGAGGGAGCTCGAAGACTTTTGCTTCTTTGGCATGAAATACCGTGCATCTTCATAAACTGTTGCTTCATGAACTATAAAAGGTTGGATGTCGCCAGAGATCCTGAACTCTTCTCCATCTCTGAGATATTTCATGCACTGGTGTAATGTTGACGGGACGATACCGTACTCATGCAACCAGGGACGGCCCAGTAGCGCCTTGAATGAAGTATCCGCATCAATCACATGAGCTTCTGTATGGAGCTCTCCAAATACAAGAGGAAGCATGAATGACCCGAGGGTTTTCTGCCCTTTTTTATTGAAACCATGCACCATCAACTTATTTGGCCCAAGGTGTTCCACATCAAGGCAGAGGGATCTTAGTGCTTTCAAGCTTATCAGATTCACGGAAGATCCAGGATCGATCAGGATTCGACTGATGATCTGCTTATCACTCTCTGCAGTAACATACAGAGGGCGATTATGGTCTGCAGTCCCAAGCATCATGTCCTCTTCGGAGAAAGTAATGAACGGCTCATTACGAGCTTGTAGAACTTCAGTCAAATTGCGTTCAGCAAAATACGTCTCGTATCTTTCGGGATCTTTGAGAGCCTGAATCAGAGTCTCCCGAAGGTCTTTAGACATCACTAAGGCATCGTATATGCTGAGCTGTGCTGGAATTTTTTTTAGATGGGATAAGATATTATAATCTATCCCATTGGCTGAAGTGTTCTTCTTCTTGGTATCTTCAGGGATAATATCGTCATTGATGATTATCTCTTTCTCCTTATCTTTATTGGAGACCCCTTTCTTCGGTGGAGGCGGTAGTATTTTGCCGCTTCTTAACTGCACTTGAGCAATCTCCTCCGGTTCAGAATCATTTAACTGTACATTTTCTTCAGAGTCAGCCATCGTTGCATCTAGGGACTCATTTGTTGATCCAGAATCACTACCCAGGTTTACATGTCCCATCCGAGATGCTATTCCAGGGTCTGATTCCTCTTCCTCTGGAAAATACAAATCCTTCTCCGAACTGTAATCCATTGGCAAAACCATCATACAGGATTCAGAGGGTACTCTTGTGTATTCTTCTTCTGTCAAATTACTCGGCGCCACCGAGATGACCCGACATACTTCTGTTGGAAGAGAATCCTCGTCATCTTTTCCGGCTTCATCTATCTTAAGCTCTGACATGAAATCAGAGAGCTTGATAGGTCGCCTCACAGTCTGGTAGTACTCGTCCAGGCTGTCAATAACCCTTTGAGTTGCAGTCTTTTTCTCCTTGGGCTTCTTTAGCTTGGTCTTTTTCTTGAATGATTTCACCCTTCCAGACTTTGAAGTGTCAACTTGGTTAGAAAACTGTTTTGAAGTAGAAGGTCGTACCACCGGCAGTGCCTTCAAATTTATCATAGGCTCAACAGGAGACTTCCACTTTACACCTGGAACTCCTTCAAGCTGCTTTAACATTTTCACGGTCTTCTTGGAGACCGCAGTCTCCCACTGTTCTTCTTGAAATGGCTTCTTTTCTTTTCTTCTTTCTTCAACCAAAGGTACGGAAGAGGACGTGACCACCCGAGTTGATTCTTTCTTAGGATGAGACAGCACATTATCGGATAATGTTATCTCCCCTCTTTGATATTTTCTTTCAAGCCAATCCTTGAAGATGTAGCAATCTTCAATAGGATGGCTGAGTACTCGATGGTACGGGCAGTAGTTCGGGTCACCAGTTTCTTTCGACTCCTCTGGCCTCTTGCACTTCGGCAGTTCTAGGCCTGATTTTAATGCTTGTCGAAATAACTTTGCGACACTCTCTCTTATGAATGGATATTCTTTATTCATTTTATCTTTAAGGGATTGGAACGTTCTATCACCAGTTCCAGTTACTTGTCTCGGGCGTTCTCCACCACCTTGATAAGTTCGTGGTTTATCATTTCCCCCTAATATCAGCTTCGGTTGGGGGTTGGGGTTATAAACTTGCTTAGGCTTTTCTTGATACTGCATCGGCTGCTTGCTTTTGTCTACGTTGTAAATTATCTGCCTTTCTCTATCAGCTCTAGAGAAGAACGTAGAGTCGGCCTCACCCCTTTTAGCACTCGGGGCCTTAGCCTTCTTGGGCTTATCAGAGTGATTTTCTGGTCTGGAAAAATTCAGTTTCTCAAATTTGGCCACTCTGTCGAGCAAGTCTTGAAATGTGTTTATCGTAGCCATGCACAGGAAGTGTTGCATCTTGTTATCAATGTTTCCCATTAACAACTGTACGGCATGCTCTTCTTCTAACTGCTGCTCACATTTCATGCTCAAATTTCGCCAGCGAGTGATATATTTAGTCACTGATTCTTCTCTTTTTCTCTTATCCAGAGCGAGGTCAGCGATCGTGATCTTCTCAATTGCACTAGCGAATCTCTTCACGAACATAGATTCTAACTCTGCAAAGGTCTTCACAGAGTCGTTTGGCAGTTCAGCGTACCATTCGAAAGCAGTTGCTGTTAAACTACTAATGAACTGTCGGAAGAGTAGGGCGTCATTTCCTCCTGTATTTTCACAGGTGGCTTTAAACTGTGCCAGGTGCTGTCGGGGATTGTTAGTACTGTTGAAAGTATTGAACTTTGGTACAGAATACCCTTTTGGGTACGGTACTTGGTCGTATTCAGCAGGATAAGGACGACCTTTGCCCACCAACTTTTCTGCTTGATCAACGGCTATAATAGCCCTGATCCTTTCTGTGATTATTCTTTCCAACTGTGCGGCAGTTACTGGTTCGGAAGTACTTGCAATATTTTGTGGGGTGGGCTGACGAATGACATTATGAGCCTCGTGACAACCTTCAGGAATACCTCGTACTCCCGAGACTTGAGGCATCTGAAAATTTGGAGGATCAGCAGGAGGATTGGGCATGGCACCAACAGCGGCAGTTCTCTGCATCATCTGCATCATCGTCCCCATCTGAGCCATCATCTCAGTCATCTTCTCATTTAACTGAGAGATTTCCCTATCTTTGGCTCTCATTTGTCGCCTCATTTGTCGTCGCATTTCAGCGAGTGTGACATTTTCAGCATTAGAATGATTATCATTCACTTCCTCCACTTCTTCTTCTTCTTGAGAATGACGACTTCTGCCAGTGGTGGACCCTTCTCTACGACGACGATGGTATACTTGCCTGGGTGGCGGTTGCCAACGCTCTTCATCTTCATCGTCATCATAATTGGCACCATCATCGATGTCTATATGTGTCACCATATAGATAACTTCCATGTCCAGAGTGTCATTTGTTTCTTGGATTTCTTCTTCTAGATTTTCCTCTAGAAATTCATTAATATTTTCTTCTAAATTTTCCTCCATAAATTCGTCAATGTCTTCTTCAATATTTTCTTCCCCTTCAAGGAATTCTTCCTCTTCAATGTTGTCTCCCCCTTGCCTATTTCCTTCCTTTTCTAGTACTCGGATCTCCGAGCGGCGCCGCCACTGGATTTCCGGTTCTTGGTTAGGCACGGGGACTTCTTCGATCAACGGGCTGCGGTCGAAGTTGGTCCTTTCCTTTGGAGGAGATGGAGGACGACGGGATCCCCTAGAGGATTCTCCAAGGTGTCTACCGTTTGGAGGAGTATCATTATGGGTCTTTTTTGGGGCCCACTTTTGACGTTGTTCGTAAATGGGGGCGGATCTCCGAGAAGCCTTACCGGATGTCACGCCCAGATCAGTCCTCCTTTCTCTTCTTTCTTTCTCGTTTCTTCGAGGCTTTGGCCTCCAGATTTGTTTTTCTTTCCACCGGGACCTTTCAACAGTGGATCCCTGAACATATGGTTCAGGTGTCACACCCCGATGTTCACCGCATGAGGTATATTTTCTTTCCCTTCCTTCTGCAGTAAAGGACAGACGCTCCCTTGGCGGGTTTCTTCTAGTCTCAATCTCTAAGGGTCGTTGGAACTTTTTCTTTTTCAGACCTTTCTCCTTTACAGTTTTCAGGACCCGATAGACCCGGGCTGAGAGAGTTTCAGGTTCTTTTCTCTTTGGAGGAGTTGGGACTTCATGCCGTTGCTCCCAGAAGGATTTCTTCAGCTCACCAGTAGAGCTGTTTCTTTTGACCCACTTCAGATTTGCAAATCCATTCCGAGTTGGAATGTTAGCTTCAGACTCTTGGGCCGGCAGATTTGATGGGTGGACTGGGAGTTGTTGATGCTGAGCTCGGAGCTCAGCATTCATCTTCCTTCTTTGCCTCCTTGTAGGCCTTCCTCCAGATGAGGAGGCCTCAGCATCGTATTTTCCAGGTGCAGATAACCTGGTTAACAGAGTGGTGGTGTTTGCAGTCACCACAAAGACTCTTCCACTGCTCACAATTCTTCTAGTGGTCAGGGCCTCAGGCTGTGATAGCCTCTCGAATACGGAAAGCCTCTTGGGAGGATCTTCAGCAGTAGGTCGCGATGCTGGCAGATGCGCACGACGGTTAGGAGCTCCGGAAGCTCTTGCGACAACAGTTGGAAAATCAACACTACCAAACTGGATGGTAGCTCCAGCATTCCCGGTCTCTATAACAGCGTTAGCCAACTGGATCCTGGCTCCTCGTCCTAGCTGGACGGTCATTGGCGTGTTCTGTAGATCCATCTTCATAAATGAAAGGCAAGGGTTAGTAATC
This sequence comes from Dendrobium nobile, assembly GCA_022539455.1. NCBI lineage: Eukaryota > Viridiplantae > Streptophyta > Magnoliopsida > Asparagales > Orchidaceae > Dendrobium > Dendrobium nobile. The sequence goes on from CM039721.1 coordinate 51,251,036, forward strand.
AGAATCTGATACATCACCCCGCACTTTCAAAATGCAGAGACTTGCACAGAACACAAAAATAAAATAGACAAAAATGGTTAGCATAAGCAGATAATAAAATAATTTTAAAACTATGTTGAATGCCAAATGAATTTGTCAAATGACCATTTTAGAATATTCAGGACTTTAATTCGTCAAATGATCATTGTGAAAGACTCAAAATTTTCAGTACGAGTTGAAATAACTGCTACTATAGCTTATGAATGACTAGCCAGAGATGGAAAGAGAAACCAATCCCCAGCGGAGTCGCCAGAAATCTGTGGGCTCCGAAAATTCGGCCCCGGCCTCCCCGCCGCGCGATTTCTTTTTTTATATAAGCGAGGGAGTTTTAACGAAATAAGTTCCGGGGTAAATTTTGGAAGGCAGATGGGTTTGTAGACAAGACACTACCCAGAGATTTCGCCCTCATTTTGCGAGGACTTTATAATCTGAGTTCTGGTTTCCTATAGGCGCAAGCCCCTATAGTTAATTACCCCTCTCGATCATGAGAGAGAACTTTCGATTAAGGCTAGTCGTCGATCAGATACGTAGGAATACGTGTTATCTGGCATATAGTAGCAGCAATGGGTTTGGGAATTGAGTTGAAAGTTTGGAAATTTGAAAGGTTTGATATTTAAAATAGAAATTGCACCATCTTGCACTTAAAGCGGATGGTGGGGGAATGGATGATGGGCCCGATCAAGATCCCATGGTTCCGTTGTCCCGGGCCATCGTGGTCCCTGGTCTACTTAGTCAGAGGAGGTAGTCGACCCAACCTGACAGAAGGATCCTTGTCGGCAGCCATGGGTTGCTTCGTCCAAGGGGACCTTGTAGATCTGGGGTGGGTATTTGTCTAAGGGGACAAATTTGAATCCACCTTAGCTGACAGGGGGCTTTGTGCCCTATCGATCATATCCTATTGATTCATATCTCAAGGATTTAACGCCATTAAGGAGCGTATTGGCTCTGGCCATAACCGCTATCTGTGGTGCCATTTGGCGGCAAAACCCACTCGGTTCAGAGGGCCCCGGGTCATAACCGTTTACCTGCAGTGCCATTTGGCGGCGAAACTGCCGGTTAGAGGACACGTACCACGTCCTTACTGGTAAGAGAATGTTTGAGAATGGATCCTAGTGATATTTTCGACTAGGCATTTGGCTCTTTATGAACTGAAGTAAACTTTAATTTGTCCGCCCCGACAAACTGTTGCGGAGGGTGGACGGATTTTGCTTTAAGTGGTTAATGGGTTGAATTTCAAATTTAAATATTTTTGGGATTTTTGTGGAGTTTTGGATTTTTTTGGATTTTTGTGGATATTTTGGGCAACGTTTAAAATTGAGCAATAAAAGGCGCGCCTTGAGGCGCGCCTCAGCGCATTTTCGACCAATTAAGCCTCAAAGCCTACGCAATAAGTTTCGTTTATGAGGCTTACGCCTCAAGTTTACTGAGGCGCGCCTCGCCTCATATATTTAAGGCGTCGCCTTTTTAAAATTTAACCTAATTTATTTTTTTTTCAGTTCGGACCCCCAGTTGCCGACGTGGCGCGCCTAGTGAAATGTCGACGTGGCATCAACATTTAAACCCTTGTAAAGGTCGAATGGCGGAGTCGACGTTTCGATTTTCAAGTTACAGTAAACTTTCGAACTTCCAAGCATTCACCCGGAGGAATTTCAAGCATTCTTCACTCAGTTTCTTCTAAGATGGCGTCACCCACAAAGAAAAAGGTAACTTAATGCTATGTTTTCTGTTTCGTATTGCGTATTTTGTGGTTATGCTATGCGTTCGCGTTGAAGGGTCTGAAGATCTTTCGATTTTATGCTTATTCTATGCGTATGCATGGCTTCTCGAAACTTTTTAAATGTTTGATACTGTGATGCCATCGTGTTATCTCTGTATTCAGGTTTATATGATAAATTTATGTTGAGATTTGAAACATAAAACCTAACCAAATTTTAACCATCGAGTAAATATGCGTAGGCTGTGCGTACTCAATGCGTCTTTTGTGCATACACAATGCGTACACGTTGCTTACTTAGTGCTTACACTATGCGTACTTTATGCGTGCGTATAATTTGCTGTATGTTTCGTGTAATGTGCGTGTGATGTGCGTAATATATGCGTATTATATGCGTACACTGTGCGTGACCGTTGCTTATATTATGCGTATGTTGTGCTTGTTTTGTGCGTATCTCATTTACTTATTTTTAATCTGTCATTTTTTACAATTTTCAGACATATGTTCGTCCAATTACCTATAGATGCTATGTTTCTTCGTTTCGAACAGTCTGTGATAACTTTGCTCGGCAAATTACTCCTGAAGTCAAGGACAGATTGAAACATTTAAAGATGATACAGTTTTTGGAATTTCCTGGGTTTGAGCAAAATGTCCCTCTTATTTATGAGCTGATCTCAAGGTGGGACATTTCAAAACAATGCTTTGTTATAAAAGGTCAACTCATTCCTTTCACTGCTGATGAAGTGGCCCTTCTCACTGGTCTGCCAAATAAAGGAGAAGAAATATCCTGGCATTCCTTAGCACATACTTCAGTTACATCAACGGAAATAAGGAATGACATGATGGAGTTGAACAAGCAAACCCCCCGGAGACTATGTTAAGAACGTTTATCATGTATTTATTTTCAAATTTACTTTTTCAACTTAACAACTTCAAAACCCCTCGGTTGATCCAAAGAATAGCAAATAGTCCAGATGTTTTTTTGTCAATAAACTGGGCTAGTTCAATTAGGGAGTTTTTAGTTGGAGAGTTTAATAAGGCAGCCTCCAAGATTTCAAATAAGAAGCCAGCAGGTTACATCAACGGTTTTGTACCTCTGCTAATTGTGAGTGCTAAGTGCTAACTGCTAAATTCATTCAAAATTTTAATGGCTCAATGTGAGCGCTAAAATTTTCTTTCATCTTATGCAGATTTGGTTCCTGGAGCATACTACTATTCATGCTCCTATGCATTCTGACAGAAGGCCCCGTTTTCTTCGATGGGCTGATGATATTGTATATACTACAGAGGTGATCACTAATTTATTTGCTAATATAAGAAAAAGTCAGATTTGTAATGTCCTACAGGCAGTCAACCAGGAAGAAATGGATATGGTTAATGTCGATAAATATCCACCAGACTGCCCTACATCCCCTCAGCAAGACCCCCACCAATCTCCCCAATCTCCCCATCATACCCCTCAATCTCCCCATCATACCCCACCTCCTCAGCAAGACCCCCACCAATCTTCTCAGCAACCACATTTAAGTTTTTCTGCTGAAGCACTTCAGTCTATACAAGAAACAATCATGAAATCCTGCCAAGAAACATGCACAAAACTTTTTCGAGAATTTGAAGACAGGCTGAGCACAAAGTTTGAAGATATTACTGAGAGAGTTGGAGTTATTGAGGTTAAGCTCAATAATTACATTGATCAGAGCAAAGTAGTTCCTCAGAAAAGATCTATTAGCTACTCTTCATCTTCCAATAAGAGACAGAGATCAGATATCCAACCCCACAGCCCCAATGAACCAAATGAGCCAATCCCAGCAAAAGATCCAATCCCACCAAAAGATCCAATCCCAACAAATGAGCCAGTCCCAGCAGAAATGCAACTTGTTCCATATACAAAACCAAATGAACCAATACCAGTAGATAACATTCAAATAAAAACTGTAACTTATGTTCATGCAACTGAAATAGAAAATTACAGAGGACTTATGTGTTTGACTTCTGAGAAGAGAAATTTTGTGTTAGAATGTTTGAAAAAGTACTCTAAAAGGTAAAAAATTGCAAAATTTATTTTTGTTTGAAGATCTATATGCATATGATATGCGTGTTGTATGCGTATGATATGCGTGGGTTGTGCTTATTATATGCGTGTGGTATGCGTATGATATGCGTGTGTTATGAGTATGATATGCGTGGGTTATGCTTATGAAATGCGTATTTATATTTTTTTTTTTTTTTTGCAGGGACGATAGTATCTTGTTTGTTATTAACAATCTTATTTCCAGATCTGAGATTGATGACTTATTAAGCGACAGTTGTTTAGGCAATGAACATGTAGATATTTTTGCCTATCTCTTAAATGAGAAGTGTAACCTTATGCCAGACAAGTACCATAAATTTCTATACATCTCTCCAATCTATTGGGTTAGTAACTTAGTATTCAATTTATCAGTTTAACTATTGGATTAGTAACTTTGTATCCATTCTTAGTTCTTACATTTACTCACTTGCACTTGCAGGATAACAAAGGAAGGGAGAAATTGTCCAAATTGCAAATCGACCACATAACCGAGCTTTCTGTTTCTTCAAACAACATTTTATTACAACCAATCATTGATTCTAATCACATTACCCTTCTGGTTGGTTTGCTGAAAGAACATAAGTGGAAATTTTATGACTCATTGGTCCACCGCGTCAAAGAGCATAGGCTTGTTGTTCCAAAACTCGTAAGTGTTAGTCTGTCAGATACTTAGGTCATTAGATGAACATAAACTCTTCAATTTTTAAAAAATTTATAGAACTAATCCTTGCTCTACGTATATTTCAGGTTAAAGGCCTATATTCTGACACGATAGGAGCTTTTGATAGTGATATCAGAAAATGGAAGCTTTCTACCATTAAAGGAATACCAAAACAGCAGAACTCTTTTGATTGTGGAATGTATGTCTGTAAATATATGGAAAGAATAATTCTTGAAGGCAACACTGATTGGACTGATAGTACAGATTGGCAACAAGACATGCCAAAGTATAGGGCAGAGTTTGCATATGAAGTATTTTGTAAAACGTTGTCAAAATAACAGTTTTTCATTCTGTGTATAAATGCTTCTGTGTATAAATGTTTTTCATTTTGATTCTGTGTATAAATGCTTGTGTATAAATGTTTTTCATTCTGATTCTGTGTATAAATGCTTGTGTGTATAAATGTTTTTCATTCTGATTCTGTGTATAAATGTTTTTCATTCTGATTCTGTGTATAAATGCTTATTTAAACATAATACGCACAACGAACGCATATAATAAACATAATGAACTCGCAACATACGCATTACGAACGCATTAGAGTACGCATAACGCACGCATGATACACGCAGAGATAAACAGTAAATTTTATAAATGGAAGTTTGTGTTTGGCAATTTCGTTCAAAGATTAGTGTTTGAATTTCTTATTTGTTTTAAAGCAAAAAAAAATAATTTTATAAATGATTTTGAAATGTTTTTACATAGTACGCACAACGAACGCATACACTACGCATAACATACGCTTAAAACACGCACAACAAACGCATAAATTACGCATTTAGCACGCATAAAACACGCACACATTCTATTAATATATTTTTGATTACTTACATTTAGTATGGAGTATGGACTGAGGGGCCGTGACATGAATAATAATTTTCGTTAGCTGTGGACTGACGGGGGGCAGATATGGTTGGGAGGATAATAGGGTAGGTTGAGCCTTTATTTACAATTTATTACTTACTATTGCTCAACATTAAATTTTTCACTATATAATGCGGGAACGTTTGCCTTATGGCAAAGTGTCAAAGCAAGCTTCTCTTGTAAAAAATCTTACCTTCTGTTGTCCAATATAAATAATCTTTGACAACCAAGCCTTCCATTCATTACTGCGATATTTATCTTCCTCCCATGAAATTGATACCAATAACTTGTAAACTTAAACCTCTCTAACCTGACCAGGTTTCTGTTAACAAGTTATTGGCATCAGGAACATGGGAGGAGGATAAGTATCGCAGTGATGGAGGGCTTGGTTGTCAAGGTGATTTATATTGGACAAGACATCAATCATAATTCCTGTAGGAAAGTTGATGTTGTTGTCTTGTTGAAGATGTACATTAGGGTCTCTTGTAAAATTGTATTTGTTATAAATGTTTTTTTAATTTGTTCTGATATTTTTTATATTGTACATAGTCATTAAATGTTCTTTTTTTTTATTTAAAGATGTACATTAAATGTTTTTTTTTCTCTTTGACTTTATCTTTCATTAAAAATACGCAATGTTGACGCAGAGTCCACGCACAAAAAACGTATGGTGAACGCATAGTTTACCAATATATAACGCATAAGATACGCATAATGTACGCACAATAAAATAATTAACACTCCCAGTACTCAAACAATACCTAGAAAATCATGTTTTATTAACTATTAATACAAAATTATACATTAAATTACATCTGCTCCAAAACACGCAATGTGCACGTAGAGTGTACGCACAAAATACGAATAAAAATGCATAGAGTACGCAGTGTTCTGCTTTATCGACGGCTCGACATTATATAATACTGAACACATCCAGCACGCATATTAAACCCTAAACTTATTTGGCTTGGAGGTTTCTTCTACTGCGAGACTGCGAGTTGGGTTGCTGTCTTCTCCGTCTGACCAGCGTACGCTTCTGTCCGAGCCTCCGAGGCTGCTGTCTCCTCCGACCTGCATCAGGTCATATAAAAGATTAGTAAGAACTCGTTTGCTTCCTAAAATTTCTCTCATTCAGGATGGTCAAAAATAAGGATAAGGTTGCATCAGGTCATAGAAAAGATCCAGCATGGAAATATAGCACTCAGGTAGATGTAGGAGGTGATAAAACATATGTCTATCTGAAATGCAATTACTGTGATAAAGTTGTGAAAGGTGGTGTGACTAGGATGAAGGAACACCTTTCAGGCTCTCACAAGAATGTTGCTCCATGCTCCAAAGTTCCTGATGCTGTAAGGGAAGAGATAAAGTCATACATGAATAAGTCTACCACATCAAAACATCTTGCACAGAAGCAATTTGAGGATAGAGTTGATGCTGGATCTTACTACGGGAGTGAGCGCAGCGTCAGAGATTCATCTTCTTCTATGAAGCCCATTTCATCTAGGGGTGCTAGAGGGCCTATGGATCATTATATGGTTGACACATCAGAGGATAGGCCTTCTACTACACAGAAGATGGCCCCAGAAAATGCAAGAGAGGCGCGGAGAAGAGTGTGTAAGGATATAGGCAGATTCTTCTACGAAAATGCAATTCCATTTAATGTTGCAACATCACCTGCTTATTACAACATGATTCGTTCAGTTGGAGCATTTGGGAGAGGGTTTAAACCTCCAACTATGTATGATTTAAGAACATGGATTTTGAAGGAGGAGTTGGAAAGCACTGATAAAAGCATTGAAGAAATTAAGAAGACTTGGGCCCAAACAGGAGTAACAATTATGTCAGATGGGTGGTCTGATATCAAACATAGAAGTCTGATCAACATCCTCATTAATAATCCTTATGGTACTGTGTTTTTAAGGTCAATTGAAGCATCTGACCAGGTCAAAGATGCTGAGTTCATATTTAGATTATTAGATAGCATTGTTGATGAGGTTGGAGAACATTTGGTTGTACAAATTGTGACAGATAATGCAAGTTCTTATAAGGCTGCAGGTAATAAACTTATGGAGAAGAGGAAACATTTGTATTGGACTCCATGTGCTGCACATTGCATAGATCTGATTCTTGAGAAGCTTGGGGATCTACCTCAACATAAAAATGCACTCACTAAAGCCAAAAAAATTACCAAGTTTATTTACAACCACTCTTGGATTCTAGCTCTTATGAGAAAGTTTTCGAAGAAAGAAATTCTAAGGCCAGCCGCAACAAGATTTTCCACCGCATACTTGACCTTAGAGAGCATGCTGGATGCCAGACAACCTTTAGAGGCTATGTTCACATCTACACAGTGGTTGAGTTGTGCTTGGGCGAAGAAGGCTGAGGGAAAAGAGATTAGAAAGATTGTTTTAAATGACAGATTTTGGCAAAGTGTCTTATATGCCATTACAACCACTAGACCTTTGGTTCATGTTTTAAGGATGGTGGATGCTGAGAAGAAGTCTGCAATGGGTTTCATCTACAATGCTATGGATGAAGCCAAAGAGATGATTGCCTCCAACTTAGGAGGCAGTGAGGGAAGCTTTAGGGAAATTTGGAATATTATTGATGATAGGTGGGAACTACAGCTTCACCGACACTTGCATGCCGCTGGCTATTACCTAAACCCTCAGTATCAATATGCAGAGAACAAGTCTACAAACCCTGAAATAAAGTTGGGATTATATCATTGCATGGATCGTCTAATAAGTGATGCAACTGAAAGATCAAATGCTGACTTGCAATTGGTACCTTTTAGGAACAAAGAAGGTTTTTTTGGATTACAACAAGCAAAAGATACAATTGCCAAACGATCTCCAGTTGAGTGGTGGATTCAATTTGGTGATGGGACTCCAGAGTTACAACGTTTTGCTGTGAAAGTTTTGGGCTTGACATGCTCTTCATCTGGCTGTGAAAGGAATTGGAGTACCTACAATCAAGTGCATACAAAGAGGAGAAATCGCTTGTCGACATTGAGGATGAACTCACTGGTGTACATTATGTATAATAGGAGACTCAGAGATAGAAATTTGAAGAAAAAAGGATTAATGGATGATGAAGATCCTTTGCTTTGCGATGATGTGGCATCTGATGATGAGTGGTTTGTAGATGATGAAGTTGAAGTGATGCCGTCTGAATTACTAGATGAAGATTTAAATGTTGATTTCTTTGATGGTCTTAAAGCATCCACATCCACCACAACTCAAGAACAAATCAAAAAAGGTATATAAATAATATAGTTTTCTTTTCTTAAACTTTTATTAATGTATTACACTATTATTCATTATGATATTGTTCAAAAATATTTACTATTTAGGGAAGAGGAAGATAACTAATAATGAGGAAGAAGAAGCTGATTGGGAGATTTTGGACTCTATAGGAGAGGGGGAAGAGGAGAGAGCAGCTCATCATAATGATGATTCAAATGAAGACCCCCTTAGTGATGACTGATGAGTGATGATAATGCTAATGACTAGTGAGTTCCTAACTTCTTATGTGATATGTTAATGTCATTGCTATTTATCTTGTGCATTTTTATGTTTTATATATTATTTACTCATTAGTATATACAAAATTTATTATTTTATGTTTACGCAATTTTTTGATTTTGAGGCTTACGCCTCAAATCGCCTTGAGGCTTACGCCTCGCCTCACGAACGAAAAACGCCTCAATACCCGAATACGCAATTTTAAACCTTGATTTTGGGTGGAGCTGTGGAGCTTTGGATTTTTGGATTTTTATGGGTATTTTGGTGGAGCTTTGGAGTATTTGAAATAAACTTTTGGGAGATAATTGAAATTATTTGGGAACCCCTCCGGTTGAGATCTGCATTCAAAACGGCCATCATCGGGGTGTTTGGGGTAATTTTCACTTTATGGATTAAACCTTGTCAACTCTGTCGGGCTGTCGACAGAGGATTGGGTTTCGTAGGCTTTGTACCCTTTGATAGTAAATTCTCATTGTCGTAGGCCTTAAAAGCCTAATATGAATGTATTAAGACAAATATATCGGTCGTAGCAATCGTATATTTGTTTGAGAGTTCGAACCTTGTCGACTCCTATTAACCCGTATAGGAGGATCGGGTTCGAACTAGAATTCACTTGTCAACCCGCGCAGCATCTCTAGACGTCACGTGTGTACCAATAACACGCTCGCCGGGGCCCATGCGGGTTTGGATTGTATTTTCCCCTTTTAGTGTACCTATGTGTATACAATTTATAGTGCACATGCAGGGTACTTTGAAATAATTATAGACGCCTTATGTCTGCTTGTACGAATGTTGCAGATCCGGTGGCGTGACGTAGCAGCTTCTGAATGGAATTGTTCGCTGCTTCGTACAGGTAGACTGTCGTGCACTATTTGTTGATTTTTGTAGGCGGGTCATAGTGCACTAACTAATCTCCTGCCTTGAATTGGTAGATGCTCGTAGATAGCTTATTGTATGCAATATGAGTTTCTCACTTGCACTTGATATAGTCACTTTGTTTCTTGCTCATGAACATTAGACTGGGTGCACTACGAGTCTTCTACAGTGGATTGCGAATACTTGTATTTGTTGTAGTCACTTGTTATTTTGTACGAAGATATCATTGTGTGGGTACCAATTTGATTGAAAAAAAGCTTGAGCCACTTTAATTTCATTATCCCTTGCTCCGATAGTGATTCCTATTTTGATGGATAGGCTCGTTCATTAGTGATTATACTATCATTTGAGGGTCTGATTCTCAACTTGTGTACTCTATTGAACATACATCCTCCCTCTGATCCTAATTGAGTAGTTATGATTATCAATTAGCGCTTGGACATCACAAATCCCTCTTGCTATTTGATTACACTTTTATTTGATTCTTGCTTGCATGTGAACTATAGAGTCATATCACATTCATTGTATGTTATCCCTATGTCGTAGAAGCTAACATGTTCCTTTGTATATATGCTAGCATTGGTTGTAAGATGGATCGTGCTCCCAACACATTACCAATATTGGCACCACTTACTACGACCATATATGCTCATTTGTAAGCATAATTTGAGATGGTGGTTCCAAACCAAATGTCATTTTTATAGATTTTCATGTCATGACTTATAATCACGTCACACCTTTCTTTAATTCCACCATCACTTATGAGCAAGTTGTATTTGCAACACCGTTGTCCACCTACAAGTTATTGTTTATTTGCATTTGATCATTTTCTTTGGTGTATCTTCTTTGAAGCTTGATTGTTGTATTTAAGTGATGCCCAATACAACTCCCCCAAGCATATTCTGTTAGCATATCATCATCCCACTTAGTGTCTTCATTCAAATTGAGATGACAACTCCTTATTATTCGATTGGAGCTTTGATGTTGTCATTCAAATCAAGTTCTACTTGATTTTGCATCAAATGAGACTCAAGATACAAGTTCTAGTTTGAGTTAAATATGTTCAATCAAATTCATTTTCCAATGTCCTTTGATTAGAGTCCAAGATGAGTTTCTTTGTAGTTCATCAAGTCCCTTGAGTCCTTCTTGCAAGTTCAAGATTGAGTTTTGATTCAAGTTATTTGAGCTTGAATGTTCAATATCAAGTCCACTATGATACTTGTAGAGCTCAATCAAGTTCCAGTCCTTCGTTCTTCTCATTTGATTTTCAAATCAAATGTAAGTTCAAATTTTATGCTTTTAAGTTTATTTGAGTTTAGGTTCACTTAAGTCAATTGATTCAAGTCCACAAGTCCGTTGTCTTCTCAAGTTCAAAGGTTCACAAGTTCGAGTCCAAGTTCAATCATCCTTTGAGTTCAACCAAGTTCTAGCTCTTTGTTTTTGCATATCATTCGAGTGCAATCAAGTTCAAGTCCAAAATCGTTCTCTTGAGTTCAAATGAGATCCAAATGTAGCATTGCGTTCACCCGAAATTTCGGCAGCCTTCCGGCGTCTCCCCCGCTTAGGGGAAAACTACGGAAAAACTGGGTCTTTCCCACCACGCTAAGAAAAGCGTGCTTGGTAGGTGCCCTCTTTCGAGGACACCGTGACCGTATATTTTTTCGATCCCCCACCACGCTAAGAAAAGCGTGCTTGGGTATTTTGTTTGTAAAAAAGTATTTTTTTTTTATTTTTGAAAATATTTTGTAAGCAAGGCAGTTATTTCCCCGCAAGCGGGTACTTACGGGTATCCCCGCTTCGTCGTGCGCATCGCACCGGGATCCCTTCCCACCACGCTAAGAAAAGCGTGCATAGGCGGGGTTTCCAAGGCGATACGAACTTCGAAGAAGGAATTTGGGTGATTACCCGCTTCGTCGCAAGCGTCGGGACGCACTTCCTCCCACCACGCTAAGAAAAGCGTGCATAGGTGGTCGTTTTATCTCGACGAATGCGTTGAAACGAGTTCTCGGAGTTTTAGGGTTTAGAATTATACCTTGGCGGCCGTCGGCGTTGGCTCGAAGATTGAGGGAAGGGAGAAGCATTTGTTATATTAATTATAATTAATATCACTTAATTATAATTAATTAACAAATTATTTTTAATTAATCATTTTAATTATAATTAATTAATTAATATAATTAATTAAATTTTATTAAAATTAATTAAAATCATAATCATAATTAACTTATAATTAATTATGTTTAGTTGATATTAATCAATTTTAATGAATTATAACTAATTGATATTAATTAATAATAATTAATTTCAAAAACTATAATTAATTTAATTAATTCTAATTAAACTTAATTATAATTAATTAAATTAATTATAATTACTTAATTAAAATCAACTATAATTAATTATAAAATCATAATTAATTAAAAAAATAATTTTAACTAATTATAACTAAATAAACATAATTATAATTAAATATAATTATTTATACAAAATAAACAAAATAAAAAAAATCCCTATGTTCGGCGGATTTGCGGGCTTTGGCCGAGAAGCACGCGCAAGGGAGATAGCTACCTTCCACTGTGAGCTCCCGTCGCCGTGTCCGATCAAAATGTCGTGGTTTCCGATCCAGTAGAGAGGAACGACGCCGGAGGGGAAGAGGTAGGTCGGCTTGGAGTTCGGGGAAGGGATCGGAGCTAGATTCGACGGGAAGAGACAAGCTCTGTTAGAGCTCGGTTGAACGGAGTTGGATGGCTACAGGGAGGAGATGGACAAAGACGGAGGAGCTCGACGGGATTCAGAGTGGAGAAGTCGGCTTCAGGTATGTGGATCGGTCTCTCTATCTCTCTCTCTCTCTCTCTCTCTCTCTCTCTCTCTCTCTCTCTCTGTGTGTCTTCCTCACTGGATCGGAAGGCAGCGACGGGCTGAGGAGATCGGAGCTCAGACAGAGAGGAAGGTCGTGTGGAAGCTGAAGGGAGAAGCAGAGGATGCTTACGGGAGTCGAGAGTGGAAGAGCAGCGATCGACTTCGTTTGGGTCGGTATTTAAAGACGCGAATAAGTCTTTTCGAGCGGAGTTTGAGCAGAAATCACGGAGAACCGACTGGAGCGGCGCCGTTTGCAGCGGGATTTCGGCACGACTTCGTGGATCCATCGGGTACGAGGTTTGTACGCTGTTCATTTTTGCTTCTTCTACCTTTTTGTTCCTTTGGGTATAGCATGATGGTCAACATCATCATATGCATGTTTAACAAATAAACTAGAAAAAATATAACTAAAAATCATAATGCTCATATCAATCTTCATTTTTTGTGCTTATGATTAGATTGGGCTTTGATCTTATTTAATTTTTATAACTAAAAACCCGAAGCCTCCCTTGCCCTTGCTTTATTCGATCGGAAGCCACAATAGGAGCTCGCTGGTCGTGAAGGTGGTTCTCTCCCTCACGCGTGCCTCTTCGGCCAATTACCTTAAACAGTGTAAGAGAGTTAAACTCTCTACTTAATAAGATTGGGCTTTGATCTTATTTAATTTTTATTTATAATTAATTATAAATTAAATATAACTAATTGTATATTAATTATAATTAATTTATTATAAATTATAAATTAAAATAATTTATTTATAATTAATTTAAATTAATATAATTTATTATATATTAAAATATAATTAATTATAATTAGTTTTTGAGTGAATTAAGTTATGATTAATTTTAAATTAAAAATAATTAACTATAAATTAAATATAATTAAATATATTTTTTAACTTAATTGTAAAATAAATCTAATAAATTTATAATTAATTTTAAATTAAATACAATTAATTATTTATTAATTATAATTAGTTTATAATTAATTGTAAATTATATATAATTAATTTATAATTAATTATGAATTGAATATAATTAATTATATGTCAAATATAATTAATTATATATAATTTATAATTAATTATGAGTTAAATATACCTCTCCTTCCTCGATCTGCATGCTGACCCCGCGCAGGTATAATCTTTCGAACCTTAAAAACTCCGAGAACCTGTTTCAACGCTTGCGTCAAGACAAAACGACCTCCTATACACGCTTTTCTTAGCGTGGTGGGAAGAAGTGCATCCTGATGCTTGTGATGAAGCGAATATCACCTAAAAATCCCTTCTTCGAAGTTCATAGCGCACCAAAAAATCACATAAACACGTTTTTCTTAGCGTGGTGGGATGGGAACCCGATGCGATGCGTACGATGAAGTGGGGATACCCATAAGTACCCGCTTGTGGGAAAACAACTGCTTTTTCTTAGACTCAAGTAAAGATTTGATTTGAGTCTACATTGAACTCAAGCTTGAGTATATGATGATGAACTAGACTCTCAATTAAGAGATACATTATCAAGATGCAAAAATCAAATGATAGCTTTAAGTTCTCAAATACATTCAAATAGACATTGAAATATAAAATGGTGGACAAGGAAGCTATTACATCCTTATCACCAACAAGTCACCATCTCCAGAAAGAAACATCAAGGGAAAAAGATCAAATGCAAGTAAACAATAATTTTTAGTGGACAATGATGTTGCCAATACAACTTGCTCACAAGCGCTGGTGAAATGGAAGAAAGGTGACATGATTATAAGTCACGACATGAAACTCTAGAATGATGACATTTGGCTTGAAACATCCACCTCATATTATGCTTACAAATGAGCATATACGATCATAATAAGTAATGCTAGTATTGGTGATATGTGCTGAGCACAATCCATCCAATAACCAGTGCTAGTATATATACAAATGAATACATTAGGGATGATGCACAGTGAATGCGATATGACCCTACAGTTCACATGCAAGCAAGAATCATGAATTCACTGCAAATACAAGTATAAACAATTGAATGAGCATCCACAAGCACTTGCAGGGATTCATCATATACATAGTAGTTTACCTACAACATGCAAAGGGTATAACATATACACAAGTGAAGCAAAAGGGGTCGTAAAGAAGATAGTTTTCTTGTTGCTAATGCCGGTCGACTAATAAATCAACACGCAACTTTACGATAAATAATGATATACGACCCACACTCAGTGCATTCATCAAGACTTAGGGATGAAGAAATACAAGGGAGTCTTTATTGTCAACAATGATCAGCCTTTAAGAAAAGGTGCAATCAATCCCCTACATGTAGAAGGATTCAACGATGCTGTCAAAGACCCATCATCTACACTAAATGCTACCTACGAGAAAATGTAGAGGAATAGTAGCAAATGCAAAAGCCTACGGCCAGTTCTAGAAGATTTATATGTAAATAGAGATGACCACGAACAAAGGGATCATGTCTACAATAAATGCAAGCACCTACGGATTAAGGCAGGAGCTTAGTTAGTGCACTACGATCCACCTATAGAAAGCAACGAGTAGTGCACGATAGTCTATCTGTACAAAGCAGCGAACAACTCTATTTAGAAGCTGCTATGCCACACCACCGGATCCGCAACTTCTATGCAAGCGGACAAAAGACGTCTACGAATACTTTCAAAGTACCCTCGCACGTGCACCGTAATTTGTATACACATAGGTACACAAAGGGGTAAATGTAATCATAAAACCCGCATGGGCCCCAGCGAGCGTGTTATTGGTACACACGGGACGACTAGGGATGTTGCGCGGGTCAATAAGTGAATTCAAGTTCGAACCTGATCATTCTATGCGGATCAATAGGAGTCGACAGGGTTTGAACCATCAAACAAATATACGATCACGACGGTCGATATACTTGTTTTAATACATTCATATTAGGCCTTCAAGGCCTATAATCAAAAGAATTCACTAATAAAGGCACAAAGCCTACGAGAAACCCGATCCTCGGTTAACAGCTTAGTCGAGTTGATAAGGTTCAATCCACAAATGGAAATAACCCCAAACACCCCGATGATGGCCGTGTTGAATGAAAATCTCAACCGGAGGGATTAATTTCAAATATTTTAAAATGTCTTCCAAGTTCCACTCAAATACACACAAAAGTCCAAAATCCAAAATTTTCAAAATCAATCCCAAACTTCAAGATATTTAAAACTGAAATCAACTCATCAAGTACTTAGAGCAAAATCCATCCACCCTTCGCAATAGTTTGCCTGGGTGGACAAATTAAAATTTACTTTAGCTCACAAAGAGCCAAATGCCTAGTTGAAAATATCGCTAGGATCCTGTGGGCTCCGAAAATTCGGCCCCGGCCTCCGCTCGCTCTTCTTATTCGGCGAGGGAGTTTTAACTGAATAAGTTCCGAGGTAAATTTTGGAAGGCAGATGGGTTTGTAGATAAGACACTACCCAGAGATTTCGCCCTCATTTTGTGAGGACTTTATGATCTGAGTTCTGGTTTCCTATAGGCGCAAGCCCCTATAGTTAATTACCCTTCCCGATAACGAGAGAGAACTTTCGATTAAGGCTAGTCGTCGATCAGATACGTAGAATATACGTGTTATCTGGCATATAGTAGCAGCATAGGTTTTCAGATGTTGGAAATTTGGAAATTGGGTTTGGATTTGGGTATTTGGAAAGATTTGGAGATTGAAAGATTTAATATTTAAAATCAGAAATTTCACCATCTAGCACTTAAAGCGGATGGTGGGGGGAATGGATGATGGGCCCGATCAAGATCCCATGGTTCCGTCGTCCCGGGCCATCGTGGTCCCTGGTCTACTTAGTCAGAGGAGGTAGTCGACCCAACCTGACAGAAGGATCCTTGTCGGCAGCCATGGGTTGCTTCGTCCAAGGGTACCTTATAGACCTGGGGTGAATGTTTGTCTAAGGGGGCAAATTTGAATCCACCTTAGCTGACAGAGGGCTTTGTGCCCTATCGATCATATCCTATTGATTCATATCTCAAGGATTTAACGCCATTAAGGAACGTATTGGCTCTGGCCATAACCGGTATCTGTGGTGCCACTTGGCGGCAAAACCACTCGGTTCAGAGGGCCCCGGGTCATAACCGTTTACCTGCAGTGCCATTTGGCGGCGAAACTGCCGGTTAGAGGACACGTACCACGTCCTTACTGGCAAGAGATTGTTTGAGAATGGATCCTAGTGATATTTTCGACTAGGCATTTGGCTCTTTGTGAGCTAGAGTTTATTTGAATTTGTCCACCTCGGCAAACTGTTGCGGATGGCGGATGGATTTTGCTTCAAGTGCATTGATGGATTTATTTCTTTTTAAATATTTTTGGAGATTTTGGGATTTTGGGTTTCGATTTTGTGGATTTTTGGGATTTTGGAATGAACTTTTGGGAGGCATTTAAAAATGTTTGAGAACCCCTCCGGTTGAGATCTGCATTCAACACGGCCATCATCGGGGTATTTTGGGGTCATTTCCATTTTATGGATTGAACCTTGTCAACTCTATCGGGCTGTCGACAGAGGATCGGGTTTCGTAGGCTTCATGCCTTTGAGAGTGAATTCTCTTGATTTTAGCCTTTGAAGACCTAATATGAATGTATTAAGACAAATATAACGATCGCCACAACCGTATATTTGTTTGTTGGTTCGAACCCTGTCGACTTCTATTGACCCGTATAGAAGGATCGGTTTCGAACCTGAATTCACTTGTCAACCCGCGCAGCATCCCTAGACGTCACGTGTGTACCAATAACACGCTCGCCGGGGCCCATGCGGGTTGAGAATATATTTCCCCCTTTAGTGTACCTATGTGTATACAATTTATAGTGCACGTGCAGGGGGTATTTTGAAATAATTGTAGACGCCTTCTGTCTGCTTGTACGAATGCTGCAGATCCGGTGGCGTGGCGTAGCAGCTTCTGAATAGAGTGGTTCGCTGCTTCGTACAGGTAGATTGTCGTGCACTACCCGTTGCTTTCTGTATATGGATCGTAGTGCACTAACGAATCTCCTGTTTTATGATTGTAAGGACTTGTACTTGTTGAAGATCTTATATATTTGCTTGAGCATAGCACTTGTCATATTCTTCATGCGTTGTGAATTTTGATCTTTTAAGTACAGCCACTATTGTTGCATGTAGGTAGGTAGATGTCTTCCCTCTCAGACTGAAATTAACTTCAGGATACTGCATTTACTGAAGTCCTTCTATATCTACCAATAAGTGGTATTTTATATATACATCCATATTTGTAAAGAGAATGTATATATTGCAGATCTTTTTATTTTCTTTGTAAGTGATGCTTAGTGTGTATGATGGTCTCCTACAACGGCCTGTAAGAGCTGATGTACACCATATATCATTCACCTTTGAATCCTATGCAGTCATCAATGTAAGCTTCGGAGATCATTGTTTCATCGAGAACTTATAAGCCTCGATAATCTTATTCAATTTGACATTCATAACTTGATTGAAGTTGGGTTGTTATCAAATCATTATGGTCATGTTCCTTATGATTGTATTGTTTATGAATGAGATGTTGGGGATTCCATACACCAACTATCCTTGTTTGCTTGCAAGCCGTGATCTATATTCTTGAAGATCTTCAATGTTCATGTATTGTAATTATCTCAAAAAGAGATCAATTGTTGGAGCTTTCGTTATCACTCATGAATATTTCATTCAGTATTTTACAAATCCCTTGTCACATGGCATGTTTGTGTGCAATTGAAAGTTGATTTACCACAAGTCATTGGCATATGCTTGTATATGAAGTGTCACAATCATTCATGCTCCTTACAGATTGTTCAAGCCAAACATTTGTATGAACCTTCACTACCATTTGCAAGTGAATCATGTTAAAGATCACACATTCTCCATTATCCTTGAACATAGTTTGTAGTTTGAAAGGAACTTCATTGTTTGGATGAGATTTGGATGGATTGCCCTCCTTAATTAACATTCTCATTCTCATTAGAATGATAATTCCATAAGAACATTGATTATCCTCCAAATCATATTCTTTAAAGCTCCTCCATTGATGTCTATTTGAGTCCTTCAACTTGTGTTTATGAATGATTTAGATCTCTTTGATTAGCATTTTGCATTCAACTTGAGATGACAATTCCTTAATATTTCATTAAAGTTTTGATATCATTTTCAAGTTAAGCTCTTTATAATTGTCCCAAGTTACAACCTTGAGTCATTGTTCTTTTGCATTTGTTCTAGCTCAAAATGTTGGAGCATTGCTTCAATATTGCTTCAATATTCAAATTTGATTTAAATTGTCACAAATTCAATTAGGCTCAAGTTCAAGTCATGTTCCGATCGAGTTCGAGTCCAAATGAAGTCCTCCATATGCTCCAACTTGCTTGAGTTCAAATGTTCAAGATCATGTTCAAGTTCTTTGCATCAAGTTCTTTTTATTCAAACAAGTCCACAAGTCCAAGCTCATTTTTTGTTCAAGTCCTTGGATTTTCAATCCAAATTTCGGCAGCCTCCCGGCGTCTCCCCCGTTTAGGGGAAAAACCAAGAGGCAACCTTCCCATCGACGCTACGTGAGCGCTTCAAGTAGGTGTCAAAAATGACACCGCGGTCGCGAAATATTTTTTTATCCCCGCCTGCTACGTGAGCATTAAAGGGGTTTTAAGTTTGTTGATTATAAGAAGAAAACAGGCGTTAGGGAAAACACAGATTTCCCCCCTCTGCACCACGTGGGCGTTTGGGGGTACTTATATAAAAAAGAAATAAAGACATATTTTTTTTATCCCCTTCGCCGCAAGCGTCGCACCGGTTTCCCACCCTAAACGCTACTTGAGCGCCTCGGGGGTTTGCCGGCTCGTTGCAAGCTTTGAAGAGGGATCCTTAAATCGTCGCAAGCATCGCACCGGTTTCCCACCCTAAACGCTACTTGAGCGCCTCGGGGGTTTGCCGGTTCGTTGCAAACATCGAGAAAAGGATCATTTAATTTATTATTTATAATTAGTGATAAGTCAAATATAATTAATTATATTTAAGCTACAGCTAATTATATTTAACTTAAAATTAATTATAAATTAACTAAACATTATTTATAATTAATTAAAATTAACTATAATTAATTACATTTATCATATAATTAATTATACTTAATTTAAGATTAATTATAAATTAATCATACTTAACCTATAATTAATTATAAATTAATTATAATTAGTTATATTTAATATATAACTAATTATATTTTAATTTAATATTAATTACAAATTAAATAAATTTAATTTGAGATTAATTATAAATTAATTATAAATAATCTCAAATAAATAAAAATAAAAAATAAAAAAAAAACTAATAAAGCAAAATTAAATACCTAATCAACTAAGGGTTGGGTCGTGGCTAAGTGAACTCAGTGAGTCGGGATGAGTTCAGTGAGGTGAGTTGAGGAGATGAGTTGGCTTGAGTTGGGAGGCTGAGTGAGTTAGAGCTTTAGGTTTAAGTGGACTGAGTTGGACTGAGTCAAGTGATGAGTTGGCTGGGTCGGTTGAGTTGGAGTGAGCAGGGTGAGTTGGGCTTAGGTTTTAAGTGGAGCTAGGGAGAGGGTCTAGTAGTGGAGAGATCGGGTTGAGTCTCCTGTGAGGTAGGAGTCGGGTAAGAGCAGAGAGGCTCTGGCGACAGGCTTGGAGGCGTCGGCTAGAGGAGGTGGAGATGTCGGCTGAGGTAGGTCGGTCTTCCCTCTCTCTCTCTCTCTCTCTCTCTCTCTCTCTCTCTCTCTCTTTCTCTGGATCAAACTGAAGGAGATCGGGACTGAGGGTGGTCGGCTCGGGTGGAGTTTCAGCAGAGGGAGGAGTTCGGGTCGTAGAAAGTGGAGGAGTGCCGAGAGCAGGGGGTCGGCGTGAGAGGGTAGAGGGACGATCGGGTCTGGAGATCGGAGCTCGGTCTGCTCTCTGGACGGGATCGGACGGAGCAGTGGAGCTCCGGTTTGATGGGAGGAAGGGGGATTTCGTGTGTGGAAGCGACGGGAGCAGAGGGAGGAGTTACGGGAGGAAGCAGCGCTTTGGGTCGGTATTTAACGACCTCAGAAATCAGCGATCGAGGAAGCGTACGCGGGAATCCTGCGAGGAGACTTGGACGGCGCCGAATCGGCGTGATTTCGGCAAGGTATCGCGGCAGGATTCATGGATCCGTCGGGTGGAGGGTTTGTACGCGAGATTTTTTTTTGTTTTGTTATTCTGAGGTTAACAAATGCCCCCCAACAAATGTGATACGCGTCTAGAGCGAATCACGTTTGTTGTATGCTGATTGACCCTGTGGATCTCTAGATATTTACTCTAGATGTCACACAAGGGATTTCGTTTAGTGGATCTCCAAAATTTCATTTGGATGTCACACTACGATTTTCCTTTAGTGGATCTCCAAATTTTTTGATTGGATGTCACACTAAAACTTTCTTTCTCCATAGATCTCTTGGATGTATCAATAGATGGTTGAGACACTGATTCTTTTTTTGCTCTGTGCTTTATGCTGCGGACATTAATGGAGAATTACCTGATTCGCCTTTGTTGACTTGTCAGGTGATTTTTTGTACCTTCTGCCCTATGCTTCTAGCTTTGGCGGGCTTGATGAAGGAGTAGATGCCGATGACCTAAACCCTTAGGTTTGTATTAGGTCAATGGCGAAAAGTCATCGGTCCAGCGCTTTGTGCGTAACGAACTTGTTGATGACGAATCCACTTAGTTCAGCCTAGGGCTTTTTATGAACTTTGGGATAATTTTCTTCGGTCCTTTGCTTTGTGCTTTGACGGACTTGTTGAAGAAAGATTCCTTCGATCCTCGCTTTGTGCTTTACGGATTTGTTGAAGGATTTGCAGGTTTTGGATTCAATTGATAGTACCGAACGTAGGTAGTATCTTGATTCTTAACCACTTGAGAAGATTTTAATCTGAATCACTTGAGTTCATCAGATCGGGAGAGCTAGAATTTGATAGCTCTTTGTCCTCTGGGTGCTGAGATGGGGGTTCCTCTACTGCGGCCTTTCTTATGGCTTGTTGAGTAGACGGAGCTGCCAGCGATCCGGCCATATTTGGGCTTGTTGGATCCGACCTCTTACACCCATTCAGGCTTCAGACTTGAGCTATGGGAATTGCGCTCCCCAATGCTGATTTTACTGAAGTTGACAGATTTGGAGTCCTCCTTCGTGGTTTTGGATTTTGGAGTCTACGAACTTCTGGTAGTTGCTTGAGACTCTTCTTTCCCATTGGAACTTTGATTCTCCAGTCATTTTGGAGAACTTTGCAGACTACGATCACTCAAACTGGTCGAGTCAAATTGGCCTTCGTTCTTCCTACAGTCCCTACTGACGGGTTGACGAAGTGGGGGTTCCGCTACTACGGCCTTTCTTATGGCTTGTTGAGTAGACAGAGCTGCCAGCGATCCGGCCATATTTGGGCGTGTTGGATCCGACCTTTTACACCCATTCGAACCTTAAGCTTCAGGCTGTTGAAAGACTTCAAGCTTTTCTGGCTCAATTTTGTAGGAGTGTATAGCCACAAAAGTCACTTTCTTGACCTTTGAGTCTTGGTTTGTTGGAGAAGACGGTGTCTCTAACATTTGAAAGATCACCTGCAATACTTTGAAAAAGAAATCTTTGTATTCTTTAGCGCAAAATAACATTTGGATTGATAATTTTAAATATTTATTCGGGGATCTCGGCATGCGGCGCGATGTCGACCCGAATAAATATTTAAAATGCCCCCTGTCTCACGGGGACATTCTAGAATTGAATAGATTTGGAATATAAGATTTTAAATATTCATTTGGGGATCTCGGCGTATAGCACGATGTCGACCCAAATGAATATTTAAGATGCCCCCTGTCTCGCAGGACATTTTAGATAGGCTTTTGTATCTTTGAGATTTTAAATATTTATTTGGGGATTTCGGCACGCAGCGCGATGTCGACCCAAATAAATATTTAAAATGCCCCCAGTCTGATGGGGGGATTTTGAAATGCGTTCTTGCTATACAAGAGAATTTCAAAATATAAATGTAAATATGCACTGATAAATATGCATATAAAATTTTGATCGCATAAAATACAACAGTCATGAAATTTTTATGCATGATATTTCTTTAAATGTCGACCGTTGATTGGCGGCATGGGTCTTTGACCGTTCAGATCGATCAACTGATATGCTCCTCCTTGGTACACTTTCTCGATGACGAAGGGGCCTTCCCAATTGGATACGAACTTGCCACCAATTTTTCTGTGTGGAATGATTGGTCTTCTCAGCACCAGGACCAATTCCCCTTCTTGAAATGATCGAGGACGCACCATTCGATCAAAAGATTTTGCCATTCTTCCTCGGTAGATTTCTAGATTTTGTTGAGCTTGTAACCTTAGTTCATCAAGTGCATCGAGCTCTTCCATTCTGAGGCGGGCATTTTGCTCTCGAGTGAGATCGTTCTGGATTGCTACCCGGAGTGACGGTAGTTCAATCTCCAATGGTAATACAGCTTCGACTCCGAACACTAGAGAGTAAGGAGTGGCTTTGGTCGGCGTCTTGTAGGTTGTACGGTATGCCCATAGCGCTTCTGCCATTTTCGTATGCCACTCTCTTTTGTTCTTGGTAAGGATCTTCTTCAATAATTTCACCAACGTCTTATTGAAGGCTTCAGCCAAACCATTTGCCCTTGGATTGTATATGGACGAATATCGCCAATCGATTTTATGCCGATCAACGAACTTGTAAATTTTTGTACTCTTGAATGCAGTACCGTTGTCTGAGATTATGCGGCGCGGCACACCGAATCTGTAGACGACATTGTGGGTAAAGAAATTGATCACATGCTCCGATGTGACCTCTCTGAATGGAGCTGCTTCTGCCCACTTGGAAAAGTAGTCCGTCGTTGCCAGAATGAAACGGTGTCCTGCTGATGACGGCGGATCTATTGGACCAATAATATCAGTACCCCAGCATTCAAATGGCCAGGACGCTACTGTTGGGTGCAGTGGATTTGGAGGCTGATGTATAACATCACCATGGATTTGACACTCGTGGCACCTCTTAGCGTGGTCGATACAATCTTTGACCATGGTCGGCCAATAGTAACCCATTCTTTTGATTTTAGCAGCCATTTTAGGACCTGACTGATGTGCTCCGCAGAGCCCCTCGTGGACTTCTGTCACCACCTTATCAGCTTCCTTGGTCCCTAGGCACCTTAGCCACATTTGATCAAAGGCTCGTCTGTACAACATGTCATTGACGAATGCATATCGCAACGCCCTTTTTCGAATTTGTGCGGCCGTAGACTTTTCTGTCGGGAGTTTGTTTTCTTTGAAGTAGTCAATGAATGGCTGCCTCCAATCATTTTCGACATCAATATCTAAACAATGCCACCACGATTCTGAAGCTTGACTAGCTTTATGTCTCTTGGCTGTATGATATCCTTCCGGATAATTTTCCATAATGATTTGATGGAGAAGTTTAGGGTCAACTGGAGTTTCATCCTGCTGACTTGAATTTGATACTTCTTCTACCATCGGGAATTGTAATAAAGCGGGTTCCAAGACCCTACGGTTGTAAACTCCGATGAATATAGGCTTCTCCTCATTGGAATTTGCCATTTCCTTGGCCAATTTGGCCAAACAGTCTGCTTTGGCATTCTGTCCTCGAGGAATTTGAACTATTTTAACATTCGGCACCTGCTTCAGGAGCTCAATGGTTCGCCGGTGGTAATGAGCCAACTCAACCTTGGAAATCTTGTAGATGCCCAAGACTTGATTTATCACAAGTTGAGAGTCGCCGAAAATTTGAAGATTTTGAATTTTGACGTCAATTGCAATCTCCAGCCCTACTATTAGAGCTTCGTACTCAGCTTCGTTGTTGGTCCGAGGTTCAGTCAGACTGAATGAGAACCTCATTATGCCTCCTTCAGGTGGTATGAGAACAAGACCGATACCGGCTCGGGCTCTTGCAATATTTGGAGGTCGGACAGGTCTAATGGACGATGCCTCGTCGAAGTACATTTCCCAGAATGGTAGCCTTTCATTCTCCTCAACCTGCATTATCTGCTCATCAGGCAAATCATCGTTGAGTGGAGAATCGGCCGGGATCGGATGTGCGGCAAGGAAATCTGCCAATGCCTGTCCTTTCACCGCCTTTTGTGGCATGTACGTAATTTCAAACTGTAATAACAATACTGCCCACCTGGCCAGACGACCTGTCAACGCTGGTCTTGTCATCAAGAACTTCAGCGGATCGATCTTTGATATCAGTGTGATTTTGTGGGATAACATATAGTGGCGGAGTTTCTGAACTGCAAAAATCAGCGCCAGGCAATGCTTTTCAATAGGAGAATAACGGCTTTCTGCTCCAATCAATCTCCGACTGATATAGTAGAGTGCATTTTCTTTTCCTTCTTCATTATTCTGGGCCAATAGTGCTCCGAGGGACTCTTCTAGTGCAGCTGTATACAGTATAAGAGGCTTCCCCGGAATTGGCGCTGCTAGAATGGGAGGATTTAACAAGTATTTCTTGATGCTATCAAACGCCTCCTGACATTCTGCATCCCATTTGAAACGAATATCTTTCTTCATTAATTTTGAAAATGGCTGGCACCTACCCGATAGATTTGATATGAATCTCCGAATGAAAGCCAGTTGTCCTTGCAGTGAGCGAAGCTGTCGAAGGTTCCTTGGTGGCGGCATCTTTATAATCGCCTTGATCTTGTTTGGGTCAATTTCAATTCCTCGATGACGGACTACATAACCCAGGAATTTACCGGAGGAGACCCCGAATGCACATTTGAGAGGATTCATCTTCAGATCGAATTTTTTGATTCTCTCAAATACAATTCTAAGATCTTTTAAATGATCATTTTGGCCAAGACTTTTGACGACAAGGTCATCTACATAACACTCGACCTTCTGATGTATCAAATCATCAGATATGTGAGTCATTGCTCGCTGGTAGGTGGCACCAGTGTTCTTCAAGCCAAAGGGCATGACCGTGTAGCAGAAGATGCCGATGGGTGTCCTGAAAGACGTATGCTTTTCATCTTCCGGCGCCATCTTGATTTGATTGTATCCTGACGATCCATCCATGAAGGAGAACATGTCGTAGTTGGACGTATTGTCCACTAGAAGTTCGGATACAGGGAGTGGAAAATTGTCTTTTGGGCACGCCTTGTTGAGATCCCGAAAGTCGATGAAGATACGAATCTGACCATTCTTCTTCTTCACAGGGACGATATTTGCAATCCAATCGGCATACTTTTCTTCTCGTATGAAGCCTGCATCTATTAGCTTCTTTGTTTCAGCAATCACCTGTTCTTCGATCTCCAATCTCATTCTCCTTGGAGCTTGTTTGACAGGTGCTACATCCGGTTTGATTGCTAATATGTGAACTGCTACATCAGGGGATAAGCCGGGCATCTCAGCATATGTCCAGGCAAAGCAGTCCCTAAATTCACAAAGGATCTCTTTCATTTCCTCTGCTTGCTCTTTGAGAAGAACATCACTGATGCAGATCGGGCGATGATCTTCTTTAATCTGAGAGAATATATTTGAAAAGTGATGGGATTTCTTGAAGGATTTTTCAAGATGTCGACCATCAAAAACATTTTTATTTCGGTCATCTTTGAGACCCAATTTTGATAAATTTCTTTAGTGGTGGATTTCTAGGGATACACACTAGATGTCACACCATTAGTTGAATATATTTTTTTTTCTAGAGATGTGGGTCTCTATATTTTTTTTTTATGCCGGGACCTTTCGATAGTGGATTCTTAGATATGCTTCCAAGTGTCACACTCCAATGCTCACCGTACATATCTTAATTCTCTTTTTTTTTACCATTATGAAAGATGGAAACTTTTAGCTCTATCGGGACATTTCAGTGATGGATCTTTGGACATAAGGACCAAATGTCACATCCTGATGTTCACCATACAGAACTCAGTATAGATTAGCTGCTACTATAGTATATAAGTGACTAGCCAGAGATGGAAAGAGAAACCAATCCCCAGCGGAGTCGCCAGAAATCTGTGGGCTCCGAAAATTCGGCCCCGGCCTCCGCTCGCTCTTCTTATTCGGCGAGGGAGTTTTAACTGAATAAGTTCCGAGGTAAATTTTGGAAGGCAGATGGGTTTGTAGATAAGACACTACCCAGAGATTTCGCCCTCATTTTGTGAGGACTTTATGATCTGAGTTCTGGTTTCCTATAGGCGCAAGCCCCTATAGTTAATTACCCTTCCCGATAACGAGAGAGAACTTTCGATTAAGGCTAGTCGTCGATCAGATACGTAGAATATACGTGTTATCTGGCATATAGTAGCAGCATAGGTTTTCAGATGTTGGAAATTTGAAAATTGGGTTTGGATTTGGGTATTTGGAAAGATTTGGAGATTGAAAGATTTAATATTTAAAATCAGAAATTTCACCATCTAGCACTTAAAGCGGATGGTGGGGGGAATGGATGATGGGCCCGATCAAGATCCCATGGTTCCGTCGTCCCGGGCCATCGTGGTCCCTGGTCTACTTAGTCAGAGGAGGTAGTCGACCCAACCTGACAGAAGGATCCTTGTCGGCAGCCATGGGTTGCTTCGTCCAAGGGTACCTTATAGACCTGGGGTGAATGTTTGTCTAAGGGGGCAAATTTGAATCCACCTTAGCTGACAGAGGGCTTTGTGCCCTATCGATCATATCCTATTGATTCATATCTCAAGGATTTAACGCCATTAAGGAACGTATTGGCTCTGGCCATAACCGGTATCTGTGGTGCCACTTGGCGGCAAAACCACTCGGTTCAGAGGGCCCCGGGTCATAACCGTTTACCTGCAGTGCCATTTGGCGGCGAAACTGCCGGTTAGAGGACACGTACCACGTCCTTACTGGCAAGAGATTGTTTGAGAATGGATCCTAGTGATATTTTCGACTAGGCATTTGGCTCTTTGTGAGCTAGAGTTTATTTGAATTTGTCCACCTCGGCAAACTGTTGCGGATGGCGGATGGATTTTGCTTCAAGTGCATTGATGGATTTATTTCTTTTTAAATATTTTTGGAGATTTTGGGATTTTGGGTTTCGATTTTGTGGATTTTTGGGATTTTGGAATGAACTTTTGGGAGGCATTTAAAAATGTTTGAGAACCCCTCCGGTTGAGATCTGCATTCAACACGGCCATCATCGGGGTATTTTGGGGTCATTTCCATTTTATGGATTGAACCTTGTCAACTCTATCGGGCTGTCGACAGAGGATCGGGTTTCGTAGGCTTCATGCCTTTGAGAGTGAATTCTCTTGATTTTAGCCTTTGAAGACCTAATATGAATGTATTAAGACAAATATAACGATCGCCACAACCGTATATTTGTTTGTTGGTTCGAACCCTGTCGACTTCTATTGACCCGTATAGAAGGATCGGTTTCGAACCTGAATTCACTTGTCAACCCGCGCAGCATCCCTAGACGTCACGTGTGTACCAATAACACGCTCGCCGGGGCCCATGCGGGTTGAGAATATATTTCCCCCTTTAGTGTACCTATGTGTATACAATTTATAGTGCACGTGCAGGGGGTATTTTGAAATAATTGTAGACGCCTTCTGTCTGCTTGTACGAATGCTGCAGATCCGGTGGCGTGGCGTAGCAGCTTCTGAATAGAGTGGTTCGCTGCTTCGTACAGGTAGATTGTCGTGCACTACCCGTTGCTTTCTGTATATGGATCGTAGTGCACTAACGAATCTCCTGTTTTATGATTGTAAGGACTTGTACTTGTTGAAGATCTTATATATTTGCTTGAGCATAGCACTTGTCATATTCTTCATGCGTTGTGAATTTTGATCTTTTAAGTACAGCCACTATTGTTGCATGTAGGTAGGTAGATGTCTTCCCTCTCAGACTGAAATTAACTTCAGGATACTGCATTTACTGAAGTCCTTCTATATCTACCAATAAGTGGTATTTTATATATACATCCATATTTGTAAAGAGAATGTATATATTGCAGATCTTTTTATTTTCTTTGTAAGTGATGCTTAGTGTGTATGATGGTCTCCTACAACGGCCTGTAAGAGCTGATGTACACCATATATCATTCACCTTTGAATCCTATGCAGTCATCAATGTAAGCTTCGGAGATCATTGTTTCATCGAGAACTTATAAGCCTCGATAATCTTATTCAATTTGACATTCATAACTTGATTGAAGTTGGGTTGTTATCAAATCATTATGGTCATGTTCCTTATGATTGTATTGTTTATGAATGAGATGTTGGGGATTCCATACACCAACTATCCTTGTTTGCTTGCAAGCCGTGATCTATATTCTTGAAGATCTTCAATGTTCATGTATTGTAATTATCTCAAAAAGAGATCAATTGTTGGAGCTTTCGTTATCACTCATGAATATTTCATTCAGTATTTTACAAATCCCTTGTCACATGGCATGTTTGTGTGCAATTGAAAGTTGATTTACCACAAGTCATTGGCATATGCTTGTATATGAAGTGTCACAATCATTCATGCTCCTTACAGATTGTTCAAGCCAAACATTTGTATGAACCTTCACTACCATTTGCAAGTGAATCATGTTAAAGATCACACATTCTCCATTATCCTTGAACATAGTTTGTAGTTTGAAAGGAACTTCATTGTTTGGATGAGATTTGGATGGATTGCCCTCCTTAATTAACATTCTCATTCTCATTAGAATGATAATTCCATAAGAACATTGATTATCCTCCAAATCATATTCTTTAAAGCTCCTCCATTGATGTCTATTTGAGTCCTTCAACTTGTGTTTATGAATGATTTAGATCTCTTTGATTAGCATTTTGCATTCAACTTGAGATGACAATTCCTTAATATTTCATTAAAGTTTTGATATCATTTTCAAGTTAAGCTCTTTATAATTGTCCCAAGTTACAACCTTGAGTCATTGTTCTTTTGCATTTGTTCTAGCTCAAAATGTTGGAGCATTGCTTCAATATTGCTTCAATATTCAAATTTGATTTAAATTGTCACAAATTCAATTAGGCTCAAGTTCAAGTCATGTTCCGATCGAGTTCGAGTCCAAATGAAGTCCTCCATATGCTCCAACTTGCTTGAGTTCAAATGTTCAAGATCATGTTCAAGTTCTTTGCATCAAGTTCTTTTTATTCAAACAAGTCCACAAGTCCAAGCTCATTTTTTGTTCAAGTCCTTGGATTTTCAATCCAAATTTCGGCAGCCTCCCGGCGTCTCCCCCGTTTAGGGGAAAAACCAAGAGGCAACCTTCCCATCGACGCTACGTGAGCGCTTCAAGTAGGTGTCAAAAATGACACCGCGGTCGCGAAATATTTTTTTATCCCCGCCTGCTACGTGAGCATTAAAGGGGTTTTAAGTTTGTTGATTATAAGAAGAAAACAGGCGTTAGAGAAAACACAGATTTCCCCCCTCTGCACCACGTGGGCGTTTGGGGGTACTTATATAAAAAAGAAATAAAGACATATTTTTTTTATCCCCTTCGCCGCAAGCGTCGCACCGGTTTCCCACCCTAAACGCTACTTGAGCGCCTCGGGGGTTTGCCGGCTCGTTGCAAGCTTTGAAGAGGGATCCTTAAATCGTCGCAAGCATCGCACCGGTTTCCCACCCTAAACGCTACTTGAGCGCCTCGGGGGTTTGCCGGTTCGTTGCAAACATCGAGAAAAGGATCATTTAATTTATTATTTATAATTAGTGATAAGTCAAATATAATTAATTATATTTAAGCTACAGCTAATTATATTTAACTTAAAATTAATTATAAATTAACTAAACATTATTTATAATTAATTAAAATTAACTATAATTAATTACATTTATCATATAATTAATTATACTTAATTTAAGATTAATTATAAATTAATCATACTTAACCTATAATTAATTATAAATTAATTATAATTAGTTATATTTAATATATAACTAATTATATTTTAATTTAATATTAATTACAAATTAAATAAATTTAATTTGAGATTAATTATAAATTAATTATAAATAATCTCAAATAAATAAAAATAAAAAATAAAAAAAAAACTAATAAAGCAAAATTAAATACCTAATCAACTAAGGGTTGGGTCGTGGCTAAGTGAACTCAGTGAGTCGGGATGAGTTCAGTGAGGTGAGTTGAGGAGATGAGTTGGCTTGAGTTGGGAGGCTGAGTGAGTTAGAGCTTTAGGTTTAAGTGGACTGAGTTGGACTGAGTCAAGTGATGAGTTGGCTGGGTCGGTTGAGTTGGAGTGAGCAGGGTGAGTTGGGCTTAGGTTTTAAGTGGAGCTAGGGAGAGGGTCTAGTAGTGGAGAGATCGGGTTGAGTCTCCTGTGAGGTAGGAGTCGGGTAAGAGCAGAGAGGCTCTGGCGACAGGCTTGGAGGCGTCGGCTAGAGGAGGTGGAGATGTCGGCTGAGGTAGGTCGGTCTTCCCTCTCTCTCTCTCTCTCTCTCTCTCTCTCTCTCTCTCTTTCTCTGGATCAAACTGAAGGAGATCGGGACTGAGGGTGGTCGGCTCGGGTGGAGTTTCAGCAGAGGGAGGAGTTCGGGTCGTAGAAAGTGGAGGAGTGCCGAGAGCAGGGGGTCGGCGTGAGAGGGTAGAGGGACGATCGGGTCTGGAGATCGGAGCTCGGTCTGCTCTCTGGACGGGATCGGACGGAGCAGTGGAGCTCCGGTTTGATGGGAGGAAGGGGGATTTCGTGTGTGGAAGCGACGGGAGCAGAGGGAGGAGTTACGGGAGGAAGCAGCGCTTTGGGTCGGTATTTAACGACCTCAGAAATCAGCGATCGAGGAAGCGTACGCGGGAATCCTGCGAGGAGACTTGGACGGCGCCGAATCGGCGTGATTTCGGCAAGGTATCGCGGCAGGATTCATGGATCCGTCGGGTGGAGGGTTTGTACGCGAGATTTTTTTTTGTTTTGTTATTCTGAGGTTAACAGATCCATTCTCAAACAATCTCCTGCCAGTAAGGACGTAGTACGTAGTACGCATCCTCTAACCGGTGGTTTTGCCGCCAAATGGCACCGCAGGATAAACGGTTATGACCTGGGGCCCTCTGAACCGAGTGGTTTTGCCGTCAAATGACACCACGAAATACTAGTTATGGCCAGAGCCAATACGCTCCTTAATGGCTTCAAATCCTTGAGATATGAATCAATAGGATATAATCGATTGGGCATAAAGCCCTTTGTTAGCTAAGGTGGATTCAAATTTGTCCCATTAGGCAAATATCCAACCCAGGTCTTTAAGGTCCCCTTGGACGAAGCAACCCATGGCTGCCGATAAGGATCCTTCTGTCAGGTTGGGTCGACTACCTCCTCTGACTAAGTAGACCAGGGACCACGATGGCCCAGGGTGACGGAATCATGGGATCTTGATCGGGTCTATCATCCATTCCCCCACCATCCGCTTTAAGTGAAAGATAGTGAAATTTTTTATTTTAAATATCAAATCCCAACTTCAAACCCTCCAAATTTCCCAATATCCAAACCCTTCAAATTACAAATTTCCAAACATCCAAATCTATGCCGCTACTATATGCCAGATAACACGTATCTCTACGTTTCTGATTGACGACTAGCCTTAATCGAAAGTTCTCTCTCGTTATCGAGAGGGGTAATTAACTATAGGGGCTTGCACCTATAGGAAACCAGAACTCAGATCATAAAGTCCTCGCAAAATGAGGGCGAAATCTCTGGGTAGTGTCTTATCTACAAACCCATCTGCCTTCCAAAATTTACCCCGGAACTTAATTCCGTTAAAACTCCCTCGCCGAAGATAAAAGCAATAAACAGTGCGGTGGGGAGGCTGGGGCCGAATTTTCGGAGCCCACACTGATATCTTGAAGGAAATAGTTAACTGATTTGATCTATTAGTTGAGATCCAAAATAGCTGCAATTTCTTTTTGGTGACCACATTGTTATAAATTATGATTTTGTCTGAAAGAATATTTTTCTATGTTAGCATAGTTGCATCATTTTTCTGAAATAATTTAATTTTTCTGCTGTGGAAAATTCAACGGTTATTTAAAGTAGATTGAAATCCAATCTCTAAACTGAAAATAATTCTATGTTAATCAGAATGCACCACACTGGTGAAATGGATGTTCGAGCATGCTATACTGCAATATCTGTAAGTACTTTAAAACATTTCGGTGCATTTTATTTTATTTTTGTATTGTTTTTAGATAGTAGAAACTCTTAGCAAACCCATCTTGTTGGAAGAAGGTTAGTGATAGCAATCATATAGCTTTAATTAATAGTTTGAACCAAGAGTTGAGCAATGATATCTATGATTTTTGCATTACTGGAAAAGAAAGGCTTATTTCACCAAAATGTTCTAACAAGCAATTACCAAAGCTATCTTCCATTTTTAGGGTGAGATAAACTAAAGTGTGAACCCCACTTTCCTTTCATGAGATAGAAAGACCGTTGAATTAGTTTGGGTGTTACTCTTTTCGAAGTGTAGCGTAATCTTTCTAGAATAGAAAAAGGCTGTCTAAGCATGTTCCTCTAATGATCTATTCTATATGATTTTATTTTTCCATTTAGGCTTTGTTTGGGAGGACTTTTTTAGTGCTTCTTAAAACAACTTTCTAGTACAAAAATTAAAATTTTTGTATTAAAAAGCTGCTTTAAGAAGCAATAAGAAAGCCGTCCCAAATGAGGCCTTAGTCATCAACATTTTGATGTAAGCCAAGATAATTTTTTTAATATACAAAACAGCATTCTTAAGAACAACCATGAGATTGTTAGTGTATATCACATGTGGATTAGGGCTCATTTTGGGCCGCTTTTAGTTCAGGGAAGCTGCCATAACAGTCTGCATTGTGAGGTGCTGTTGATTGTTGCTTTTTAACCACGTGGAACAGGAGATTGAATGGGCTGTTATTTAACATAGCTTATGATTATTATTTTTCGGTCCAGTTTTCTTAGAGTTCTCTCTTTGAATGGTTTGAAATTTTCTTTAGGAGTGAGGATGACCGTCAAAATGTAGAAATGTTTGGCATTAAAAATCTATTTGAAATGTTTTTCATTGAGATATGAGGTTACTTTTAATCATAGCCATACAATTGCTTTCAATAATCTTTGCTGCCAGGCTAAATTGCTTTAAAAACTATAAATAGAAATCGTTAAAGCAATTTTTTTATTAGTTATAAATGTTCTAGAGTATCAAAAAGAAGATACATTTTTGGTGTGATATGGTGAAGAACTTCATGCCTAATTTCCGATGAACTAATCGACCATCATTGGACTGTTGATGTGATTTTGATAGGAAATACTTGAGTTCGCAAGCAATCCTAACAATAATTGGCCAAAACAGCGAGAAAACAAGAAAAATCTGAATGAAATCAATCTAAGAACGATATATTGCAATAGTAGAATCAAAGAAAAACAAAGTCGAAGCAAGATACAATTGATCCTCAATTCGAGAGGAGGATCGTCTCTCCCAATCTCTTGATTGTGGATCTAGAGCCCAAGGCACCAAGAAGACTCCAAGAGAACAACTCAAATCATGCATGCCCCAACCCTAGCCTCCCATGTTCTTTAAATACACTTTTTCCTATTAAAAAGCTTCCTAACATAAACCAAATTCAAATTCTCTTCTATATGCATTAGCCACTCTATCTCTCTCTCTCTCTCTCTCTCTCTCTCTCTCTCTCTCTCTCTCTCTCTCTACTTGCCTCTCTAGGGGGCCCACAGCCTTGGGCGGAACTCAAGGAGGCGGCTTAGCCTGCCTCCTGTAAAACTGAACCGGCCCCTCCTGGGCCGGTTTGGTTGGTTTGGGGTTATTAACCCCCGTAACAGATTTCTTATCTACTCACTACTCAAAACCCTTGACGGTTTGTTCTTGAGGCATTTAAGTCGTACATATCATAATGGTCTTCTCGACATGCATCTTGCCATTGAAAGATCTATGATTCTTAAGAAGGTAACGCTCTGTCAAATCTATTAGCAGCCTTACTCAAAAGCTTATAGTTCTACAATAATTTCTATGGCATTATCTTTAAAAAAAGTACCAAAACAATTGATATTTTCCAAGTTTTACAATTGTCAAAGGAGATTGTAGATTTAGTAAAGAGTATATCCATCCCCAAGGGTTTAATGGCATAAGATATGAAATCAAATAATAATTTCAACTTAGCATAAGACCATATCAGTGGAGTAATGAACTTCAATGTAGATTGCACGAATTTGGTTTGCCCTGATAATCTGAAGTATTGACGTGAAATAATGAATTTTAGGAGGTGTGAAAACATATCAAGGAAAGAATAATAATTGCATCCAAAAGATAATTGATATCTTTCCGCTTAATCAAATCTACATCAATAGCTTCTTAACTATTGAAGCGCATTATGCTCAGAACTCCGTTTTGGCTAAAGGTGTAAACTGTGCTGTTTCATGCGATGAACATCAATCTATACACCACTTCCTTTTCCAGGCTCAAGTAGCTGAACCTCTACCCTTTTGTAAGATGGAGGCGAATTGCTTACAAATAGTGCAGATAATGTTCAACAAACCATCAACAAGAATATAACTCAAGTAGAGATATAATACAATAAGGAGCATTACACTCACATAGCTTCGAAGTTTAAAATTATTTAGAGAGTAAAAAAATTTAAATTAAAATTCAATGGGGAGCATTACACTCACATAGCTTCCAAGTTTAAAGTTAATTAGAGAAATAAAAAAAATTTAATTTAAAACAAATGCTTGAATCTATTTTTATTTTGAAGATAGTGAGCTCTTTGAGCTTAACACTACCTCGTGGATGTGCAAGATTAGGAACAAGAAGCTTAAGGCTTTTATGAGACAATTTGGAAATCCTATTTGCAAGTGAAAATAATGTATGTAACAATATTTTCCTTGTTCCTAAGTTCAAGAGCTATTTGACCTGTACTATGATGCACCTTGGTATAAAAAAATAGCAATCCAATCAATTAGATTCGACGAAAATGCAGATTTTTATTGCTAGGAAATCAAACAACAAGAACCAAAATACAATTGATCCTCTTTCGAGAGGAGGATCTTCTGATGTAGGACTATGTGCAAAGGCAAATGCAATTGATTAGAAAATTTCACATACATGAGTAGAGCTTTGCAATTAATTAATCTTCTCGCATTTCTGAGCAAAGTTTTAAGCCAACAAGATAGTGATTAAGCTTTGACAATCAACTACATAAGAAAAGATTAGGATCGAAAAATAGTCACATTGATTTAGACCATGCTAATGTGAGGGTTTCAAAAGAGAATCCCCAATTTAACAATTAGCATAGTTAATATAAGGTTCCACTTACACTCTTAATTCGGGGATATATGGATAAATCTTCATGATTAAACGATGTCATGATTGAGGGAGGATTAGAAGGAGCGAGGAAGGGAGATAGTTTACCCCCAAAGTAGGAGATACGAAGCAATGGCAGTAGAGTTGGTTGTTTCTGAGATAAGGGCATCAATACGACTTCTTCTCTCAAGTCTGAACAACAATACTTCTTATGCTACACTTTCGGAAGGAGCTAGATTGCAGACGTACATTAATTGTAAACTTGGAAAAGAAAAAAAAAAGCTTCAACCATTACTTAAAAGAAAAAAAGCTACAGACGGGCATTAATTGAAGGTCATGAAAAAAATAAAACAACTTTTTCCATGACATTATCACGTCAATAACCGTTTTCTTCTTCTTCTCCTGGCCGTTGCCCTTTTTTTTGTTCGTTGGCCTGCACCCGAAAAGTTAGTCGAGTAATCGAGTCCGAGTTGCTTGTCTTCTTGTCTGGTGTTTCAGATGAATGCAACTCAGACCCTTCTCTCTCTTCTTCTTTCCGTTGTTGATGTTTCAAACACTGCGAATCGAGCTTGAATCGAGTCGAGCTCGAGCTTAAAACTTATACAACGAGTCGAGTTTGAGTTCATTAAATGAGCTCAATTCGAACTCGAGCTCGAGTTCAAGCTCATTGTGTGTTAAGCGAGCTAGCTCGATAATGCTACTACTCGATTTGACTCGACTTGTTTACACTTCGAAGCCAGATTGAAACAACAAGGGTGTCACATTAGCATCGAGATTGTAGGTAGCATAACTGACACACTAAAACCCTGCAACATAGTGCAAGTTCCAAGTCAATTCCCGGAAATAAGTGAAGCTGTGAGGCACTCATAGGTTTCACACATGTTGTGCTTGAGGGGACAAATTGTCAAGCCTAAGTACTAGTGCTCAAATCATGTACTCAATTACATTGTAGGAGATTAGTGAGACTCATGGTTGTTACAAACTAATGACTTTTTAATTGTTATTTTAATTGTGATGAAGAATTACGTTGATCAAGTTAATTAATTAAATTTGTTTTTCTTTGCAAGCTTATTCTCTATATTTGTAATTAACCTAGATGCTCCAAAATTTATCCTAAAAAACATTGATTTTCTGTTAGCACTTTTGATACCATCGTGCTACTATTTGGTCTTCTTTGGAACTAGATTTATGATGCATTAATATGCCAAAATTCGAAGCTTCTAGATTTTAATTTTTATAATCAGATTGTACATTTGAATACAAGTTATGTTCATGAATCAATTTCATTGCCTTCACCATTAAAGCCAAACTTTTGAGATAGGGCTTCTACCCAACTATTCAGGAAAGAAGTTCTATTTACCAAAGTGAATTGAAACAATACACGAAGATTATTTTTAGAATATTCTAGTATTCTGGGATGTCTTTGGATTTTATTTTATTTAATCTAAGAGTTTCCTTTATTTCAAATTAATGATAGGATTTTGGACTAATCCAGATTTAAGTTTTAAATTTACTTTAAAATTTTATTGTCACCCCGTTTTTATAAATAGTACTCGTATGAATGTTATTTGGATTATTGACTGATGAATGAAATTTTAAAAATTTGCTTTCCTTGTTTCTCTCCACTCCCTTTCTCTATCCTATGGTTGTCTCCGTCTCCCTTAATATAATTCCTCTATATGGTCCACCTCTCTCCACTATATTGCACTACCTTTCTCTCCTCTCTTTCTCGTCTTTCAGTTTCTCACTCTCCATTGTTGTAATTCCTTCATATGGTCCACCTCTTACTCTATTATATAGCATTCTCATCCATAAAATTATTCCTACCATATTTTGCATGACACCTGATAAAGTTTCTTCATAAGTACTCATCCCAAGGAAACCTTTCTACCACCGCCATTCTATGTGATCCTGGAAATTAAGAATTCATGAAGGAAGAAATCAAGTTTTGAATATTATCATCTTTGGCCCTCTATCCTAATTACATCATTGTAATGGTTTGTTATTTAGCTTATAATTGCCAACTCTATCCAAATTACATCAGTGTAATGGCTCAATATTTAGCTTATAATTGCCATTGTTGTACTGATGAAGAGTCCTTTAAGCTTTTAGTTTTGCAGAATCCTTAGATTAATCAAATGTGGAGGTGCGATATTAAATATGTTTCGTAGACATTATTCTTGATTCTGAAATTTTATATACTTCCGTTTCTGTCAAAATTCAACCGAGTGGATATCAGAAGGCCAACTCTTCTTTTGATATCTGGTTTGGAAAGAAAATGCTAAGCATAAAACTACAAAATTCAATAGAAAATCCATAAGTATAAAACTCAAAGTTCATTAGAAAATGTATGATCTGAAATTTTAACAAATTGTGTTGGATAATTGGATTGCTTAAGGATGCTAAGCTATTATTGGCTGGCTGTTGTAGAAGTAATCACTCCTTTGCAGATGTCGTCAACATATGGATGCTTTGGCTACAACAACTGTTAAGATAGTTGCTATTTGCATGCTTTACATTTTTACAACTTATGAAGTTTTGATGATTCCAAACATTATTGTTCAAATGTGTAGTTATCTCCTAACAATTTTGGAAGAATTGTATTTGCTCTTGTGTGTACTAACATTTCAGGGAAAACGAACTCCAGATTACGATGACTTCAAATTGAATTCAGCATGAGATACTCTGTAATATTTGAAGCTTGCACTTTTCTTTGAAATAAAAAATTGAAAGGGAGTGATTGTAACTTGAGTGAATAAAAACATACACACACACATGAGGAGATCATATAAAATTTATATTGATCGTACAGGACGATATACGTTCGTACTGGACGATCAGACAGTTATCTCCTATAGAGCATATAGAACGAATAGGAACTTGCTCGGAAAATTTTTTCTAAGTCCTATTCGTCCAGGACGAAATAAATTATTGTCCAGGACGATTGGCTCTCTGTAAAATTTTCGTCCAGACGAAATTAAATTATCGTCCATGGCGACTGGTTCTCTGAAAAATTTTCGTCCAGACGAAATTAAAAATCGTCCAGGACGATCGGGTTTCTGGAAAATTTTCGTCCAGACGAAATTAAATTATCGTCCGTGGTGATTGGTCCTCTGGAAATTTTTCGTCCAGACGAAGTAAATAATCATCCAGGACGATCGGTCCTCTGTAAAATTTTCGTCCAGACGAATCAATTTTCGTCCAAACGATTAACCGACTTAGGACAGTTTTCACTAGTTTCTAGAACCGACCTTGTAATTACCATTCGTACTGGACGAACCTAGTTCATACAGGACGATCAGTTGTACGAAGACATTTCGTACACATATTCAAATAGGGTCGTTTCAGATCATTTAAGTAAAATCGTCCAGGACAATCCACGGTCGTACAGGACGATCCACTGCGTACAGAATTGAATACTTGCAGTTTTTGGGCGGTTTTTCTTGTCTTTTGTATAAATAGTCCAAATTAGACTGCCACCCAATCTTTTTGTCATTTGATCTTCATGCCTCTTGAGAGAATAGCCAAGGAGAGAGTAGAAGAGAGCATTCAAGGGAGGATTCCTACCACTGGAGCGAGAAGGCTTCATTTGGAGTTCAAAGGTAAGAGTCTCTACTTGTGAATTGGGATTACTTCACTCTTTTCTTTCTTCCTTCTAGATTCTTGTGAGAAGATCTGTCAAGGAGATCCGGTTCTCTGCCGACACTTGGAGAGTGTGAACAGCCGAAGGGTTCTCTGCCCACACTTGGAGAGTGTAAACAGCTGAAGGGTTCTCTGCCCACACTAGGAGAGTGTGAAAGGACGGACGATTCTCTGCCAACACTGAGAATTGTGTAAAAGGACGGACGGTTCTCTGCCGCACCGGGGAGTGGTGAAAAGAGTGTGTTGTAAAGGCTTCTCCGCCTTGCTGTGGATGCAAAAGGAGAGTCACTATTGGTATTAGTGCAATACTCAGAGGGTGCCTCTGGGGAGTGGATGTAGGTCTGGTTATAGACCGAACCACTATAAATCTGGTGTCATTTACTTTACTGTTTTTACGTTTCCGCACTTTATATTTCTGTTTTAAAAACTCTGTGGTTGAAAAACATTTTTCTACAAAATTTAAAAGAAATTTTATTTCGGTTCAATAATTTTCAAAAAAGGGGACTTAAATTTTTTAAACTACCAATTCACCCCCCTCTTGGTAGCCTTGGGACATTCACTTAGGCTTAACAACCTAATTACTAGACTCAACAACAACAACAACAATAAGGATGCTTTGGCTGATAAATCATAAAGATGATCAAATGGTAAAGCCATTTCCAGTTTCTCTGAAACAAAATGTGGATGTATGTTCTAAAGAAAAAAAATCTGTGAGGCAGCTTGTGGTGGAATTCTTAAAGATTATGCAAGTCGGGTTATCTTTGCTTTCTACAAATATATGGATTTAAATAATATTTGTAAACTAAACTTTGGCGATTATTTAAGGATTGGCGTAATGCCTACAATACAATTCTCTTCAGGCAGAGTGGAGATTGATTCTATGGTTCTAAAACAATGTGTCTGAAGTGATAAAACTTGTGAATTGAATCTATTTTATCTGGTTAGGAAA
This sequence comes from Dendrobium nobile, assembly GCA_022539455.1. Lineage (NCBI taxonomy): Eukaryota > Viridiplantae > Streptophyta > Magnoliopsida > Asparagales > Orchidaceae > Dendrobium > Dendrobium nobile. The sequence goes on from CM039721.1 coordinate 51,291,580, forward strand.
ACTAAAATGTACATTTCAAGAATTAATAGTCAGATTTTTCACCTCTATAGAGAAGCAAATAGGATTGACTTGCTAAAGAAGAATATAAATTGATGACGGGTTAAATCCTAAAATGAGCTATTAATTATTCATATGCGGTCAATTTAGCCACAAAATATGACATTTCTCATGTTTAGTCCATTGACCATATAAAATTAATCAAAAAGGGTCCCCAAGTGACTAAACTGGGATAAATTTATTATAGTGAAGGGATTAATTTTGTTTCATAAATTTTATATTGCATTAATCTTGTATTAAAATTTTATATGAAGAATCATTTTGGATCATTTTTATTTTGTTAGGAGACTAAATTGGAGAAATGTATACTCTGAGATTAAATTGGCCACATATAAATAGTTGGGCTACTTTTTTTGGATTAATCTATTGATAACTAAATGTGTCTTTCACCAAATTGGAATTAGAGGTCATTTAGTTGGTATATTGCAGCTGGATAGTTGTGGTTACGGTTACTTTTGGAAGGATTTAATCTTCTATTTGGTCAAGCCCTTCTTTGTATTTGAGATATTTATTTGAGATATTTGATATTTGGAACAGTTTATTTAATTGCTGCTTGGAGATATATCTTTACCTTGAAAATTTTTATTGTTTTGTTTGTCCGTTTAATGTATTAGTTACATGTAATTACTTTTGTGTACATTTTCAGGGATCATGTTCATGTTTTTATTTGTAATGGTTTCCTTCTGTAGAATTATGCAAGTGGGGGTCTTGCTAACCGCTGTTTAGACATAACCTCCATTTAAATAGAAAAAATGGTGAAGCTATATGTTCGTCGTGCTAATGTCATTGGAGTCTGTAACTTAGCATCATTGTAATATGGATTTGCAACGATAGGCGCATGTTAACATTTAAGTAACCCTTCTCTAGTGTGAATATAAAAAAATCAAGCAAGTGAATCTTTCTAATCCATGGATATGTAATTTCGTTGCTTAAAATTTTGATTTCTGTGCATAATTTTTGACAATATTTACCCTTTTTTTCTATAACAGGTTGCAAGTCTGCTAAACATTTTGGATTTTGAAATTACAAAGGGTGTTGGAGATTACATTCTAAGGTTAATGATTAATTTATGCTATTGTACTTGGAAATTATATTCCTTTTACTTTACCAGATGACAACATCTACATATACATTGGAATCATTTATATGGTTTGAATTCAAATTGACATTCATATTGTTTTTCTTTTCTGGTTGCCTAAGCCTAGAGATCTTTCTATGCAAATTTATTTGATGTTTCTTTTTAACTTGTTTGTGGTTTCGATTTATTATAATTATTATGATGTTTATAATTCTGGACAGAGATTTATAGTTACTATCATTTAGTCCAAATTTGAATATCTGTACCGAAGAATATAGAAGTTTAGTGCATACGTTGGCGTGGCATCTTAAGCTCATTTTATGAGTTAATGTGGTATGTTCAAAAATTTCACCAAAATATGGTATTGATGTCTTCTATTTTTCTGTTAATTTGTTTCTTATAGGAATGACTATTATAAACCTTGTTTTTTTTAGGGTTGGGGAGAGGATAGTTTAAGAAAATGTGTGGTCAGTCAAATGCTCTACATCATAAATCTGCATGTAGAAATTTACATCACGTGGTCCTGGCTTAACAGTTAGCGAGGCATTATGATGTTCGCAACTTCCTAGGTGTATCATGCTAGTGTAATTTGGTCTAGGTATGTTGTTATTTAAGTTTTGGTAAATATCCAAAATTTGAGTTTACCTTTTAAAGATTATGGTGCTCAAATAATAAACTTTTGTTTCGACTTAAAAGGAACCATAGATTATGCTGAAATGTAGCACTCTTTTCAATGTTTAACATCATGTCAGACTCATTTGGCAATCAAGTTATCACATGGTAATGCTTAAAATACTAGCCGCTTTCAAAAATTTTCCTCCGGAACAAATCTTTACAAAAAGTATCAACAAGTCATCACATGATAAAGCTTAAAATATGAGCCGCTTTCAAATTTTTTACCTTCTGGAACACATCGTTACAAAAAAGATAATTACAGCACTCTTTTTGGTTCACTTTATTTACCCCCTTGAGAATATTTGGGGTACTTTATTAATGGAAAATTGTTTTGTGATTATTGAACTAAATGATTTAATCTTTTTCCAAGGTGCATTGGCGTTCATTCTTAGTTATTATGCTCTCCATTATTGGTTGTTAGTGTCATTTCAGAGCTTTATAATGCTTAACTTTTACTTAGATCAACAGTCTTTTTTATAGATGTCAAACATATGAAGGTGGTATTGCTGGAGAACCTGGTTCTGAAGCTCATGGTGGGTATGTTTCACTCACGAGAAGTCATATGTTTCATTTCTATTTGTCAATTGCAATACCAAAGAAAGTTAGTAGTTATGATAGACAAAAATGCCTTTTGCTACTATAAGTTTTTAATGCTATCTTCAGGTACACATTTTGTGGACTAGCAACAATGATTCTTATAAACGAGGTGCATAGATTGGATTTGACCAGTTTGATAGTAAGACATTCTTCTGTATTATTTAATATAAAACTTTATTTCATTTCAGTTTTTGTTGGTCTTTTCATCTCTAATGCTTTTGTTGAGGTTGTTCTATGGTCTAGGTATGAATTATATTTGCCATATTTTTTTATTCTTTATCTGGAGTCAAAACTGATTTTAGTTCTTGCTGTGATACAAAAGAGAATGTGATTATATATGATATCAAAAAAATATTATGAAGGTGATACATTGTTACTTGACGAGTATGATGAGAGAGATTAAAGGGGGAGATATGTCATAGAAAGAGACTTAGTAGGTATCCTTGTCATACATTCTCTAATCTATTTCTCTACCACTTGCTTGTTATTCAACGATCTCATTTTTATGGAACCTACTGAATATTTGTTGGGCCAGATACCCTACATGAGTTTATCCTTCATCTTGCTTTCTTGGTAATCTTTTCCTTTAAACTTCCATATGAAATTTGCATGGAAATTCATCTCCTTCTACGAAGTTTTAAGGTGAATCTTGTCACGACCCGGCCCTGTGAGCTCGCATAGACGAGGCGGGAACGGATGTCGAACTTAAATGTTAAAACATATCTCTTCAATGACATTAAAGTATAAAACATCTAAATCTAAAACAATTCAATATATAATCAGCGCCACTAAAAACTTCCAATTATATCAAAACTTTTCATATATATATATATCAAAGGATTTACAAAGGTGGATAAAATATTTATCATGTAAACATCCACCAACGAAATCATTTCACAACAACTAAAAAAAAACAAGGAATCTGTCCTCCTGTCCTCTACGGCTCTATATAAACCATGGTCGCTCAGCCATCATCTAACAACAGGATCTCCTGAAAATTATTCCAAAACTAGGGAATGAGCTAACGCTTAGCAAGTAACAATTACATCTACTAAACTCATATGCAATGAAGAGATTAATATTCATGCTAAAATAGACTTGTATTTATATATAAAACCTTTATGAAATAATGATTTTAAAGGACATAAACTTCTAATTGCCATAAACTTCCTTACTTTGCTTTGCAATATATATATATATATATATATATATATATATATATATATATTCGTACCGGTGTACCCATATTATACTGATTAGGATTAATTTCATATTGGTCATACATCATCATTTTGCTCTTAAGAGTCATCTTATCTCGAAGAGCCATATTGTGCTAATGCACCGTATTGTTACTCTGTCTCAACATGCACAAACTGACATCTTATTTCGATATCATAACATATATAATTTAACATATCAACCAAGCATATATTCAATCCAATAATTGAATTTGATCAAGAGTTTTCATGCTAAATGTGAACATTTATTAAACTACATATGAGAGAGTTTTCTAAATCTGCAACATTATACATTAAGAAAAGCTAAAGTCATATGTTGCTTAATGGAAAACTAAAGTCATATGCAACACAATACCATTAACATCTTAATAGAGTAATTTAACATAAATACCCTTAAGGCCATATGCAACTTAAGACAATTAACATCTTAAAAGAATAATACAACATAAACATATTTAAGGCCATACTCAACTTAAAACAATTAACATCTTAAAAGAGAAAGAACATGAATTTATAGAGTAATTTATCACTTACCACTGAGCAAGTTAACTTTACAAACCTCCTCGAGCCAACCCCTTCTTATGAGTAACACCTAAGGAAACAAACACTTAATTAAAACAAATGCATTTCTCATTTTTAAGGTTGTTATTTAATATTTCCCTTCCTAATTACTCTATACCTAAGTAATTTAATAAAATTTTAACATGAAAATTCGGTTTTGATTAAAATCAGAATTTTGGGAACCTAAATTTCACATTTTTTCTTTCATTTACATTTTAAAACATTTCCCCTAACCTATATTATAATTAAACATAATTATTTTTCGGATTAATGAAATTTAGAAATTAGAGAAATAATATTTTTTATAAAAATCTCATTTTCTCATAAATAGAACCTTTCTAAGACCTAAAGGATCAACCTTTATTAATAAATTTTCAATATTAGGAAAAGACCTAATTTTTGAAACATAAAAATCTTAGAGAAAAATTCAAATTTAATAATTATAAAGTGTTTTTAAATCTTTCCTAACACATTTCCTGAGATAAAATAAAGTTTCTATAGAATCCTAATTTGGAAACCTAAAATTTTCTTTTGAAAAAATACATTTTCATGTTTAGAATTGCATTTCATTCATTCCTTGTCAATTTCCTTAAAACATTTGAAGTTTTGAGTAAAACCCTAAATTTTGTTCATGAGAAATCTTGGAGAAAAAGAAAATTTTCTAGGTTTAGATCTTAACCTTTCTCTTCCTTATATGTTTTCCCTTCGATTTCCTCCCAAAATCGCCACTGAAAAATCCGCCGGCCGCCGGATTCGCCATGCTCCCGCCGCCGTTCCTCCTTTCTCGCGTGCGGCCGAACAAAATGCAAGGGACCGAATGATTTCGGTACCTTAGGCATTAGCAGAGTTTAAGAGATTAATTAGATGGTTAATTACGCATGTGCCCTTGGTCCTAATAGTTCTCTTAAGAGTGATGAGGGCAATGTGGTCATTTAAGCTTAATTTTTTACTTAAGTTAACTTCGCTGATTTTTAGTTTTAAATTTGTGCGAAATTAGGTATAAGTTCTTTATATCGTTTCAATCGAAATTTTGCGTATAATTTAATAAAATTAATTGCGTCGAATTTAGACGACTTTGAAATTTCGCTTAATTTCATCACGGCGCAACGAAATGCATGGGATCTTAATTGGGTGTTCCTTCATCCCCCATAACTAAAATTAAAACATTAAAACAATGTTTCACATTTCCACATTCGTTGCATAAACTAAATATATTTCATCCTTTATCGAGAGTACAATCTAATGCATTAGGAGGGGTAATTAGTTATGAGGTTTTACGCTCATAGGAAGTAGAACCCATATCTAAATAAAACCTAACACTACTCTCAGGGTAAATCTGGTTAAATGTTAAATCCAATCTATCTTAAGGAAAATAAGGAACCTTAAGCTTGTGAGAGCGAGGTTCGCACATTATTGTATATTTCTATAGCGAACAAAGCCTAATCCTTTTTCTTCATGTTTCCACTCTATTATATATTTAAAAATATTTCATTGCCAAAAATTTAGGACATTCTAGTAATTTGTGTCATAACATGATGCCTTGGTCACAATGGTAGAGTTGTCATTTAATGCTTTATATTTTTCTGTATCATCAACTTAGTGCAAGCAGTATATATCCTATAATTATCAGTCGTCATCCTTGTGCACAAATCATAAAATTAATAAAATAATTTAGCAACTAAATTATATTGTTGATCAATTTGCTGCTAGACATAAGGTTTTACATGAAATTTGGAACACATTGGACCAATGAGAGAATCAAATTAGTCAGCTAAAAACACCCTTTACCAGCAATAGTTGATGGAGACCTATGGATTCTTACATTTCTAAAGATGTATCAAGGTTTAAAATTGCACAATTGAGTATTGAGGCGTTATTCATTCGTGTGGCGAGGTATAAGTCTCAAGACGTTTTGAGGCGTAAGCCTCAAAATAAAAAAAATTTGTGTAACGTGAAAATAAATGTTATAAGTGATTTTTTATATAATATCCGAATAATATGTTAAAGGACGACATATTAAATTTCTATTAAACTATGAAGCAATAAATTAACATGCATTTGAAACAAAAAAATGCGAAAGATGTAAAGTGTTAAGTGATAAATTATGTGAAATAAAATTGAAATTGAAATTCAAATATTACAATAGCAAAATAGTATTAAATATCATAATTGCATAAAAATATCATATAACACTAAGTTTAACTCCAAATTCTATTTTTTTGTCTACTGATCCACATTTAATTTCTAAGGAAAGCTGAAATAGTTGGCAACAACTCACAAATTATATGCATTGTCGTCACTAAAGGGTCTTTATTAGAGTCATCGTCATAACAAATCGGTCTCTCCCTTAACTTATCATGTGGAGTCTAATGCCTCCAATATGCTTCTTCATTTATATCAGTCATCACATTTTTTCATAAATATTTTTCATCAACATAAAGATACGATTAGTACTCAAAAGTTTTTAGAGGAGAAGATGCTTGTGTGTGGCTTTCAAGTGATCCTCAGCGGCAGCTACATTGATGGTGGCTGTGACAACGATGACGGGCTGGAGGTCAAGGCAGTATAGAGGAAGTTGTTGTAGCTTGGGGTGCATGAAGGTGTGATTTGTTCGGAGCAAGGAATATGTGGTTCTTGCAAGATAACTTGCTAGTTATCATAAATAAATCTATCATCATAATGCCATTTTCCAATGTATTTTTCAACATTTTTCTTTAATATATTAAAGTTTTTGATAATGATCACACTAAGATTGATCAATTTGTTGATGCTGCGTTAATCCATTGAACTCTAATCTTTTTGAAAGAAGGGTGGTATTTTGGATGTGTACATTAATTGTTTGTCTCTTTTGGACTACCTCGCATCACACCTTAATTTACTTATCTCCATTCAGACCTCCACAAATGCTTCTCAGAGGTTGGGAAAATACTTTATTCTTATTAAATGGTCTCTTAGTCTAAATCTTTATTTAACCCATAAAGTGAAAGACACGCTCCTTTTCAATAATTTGGGTATATTTCAAGCTATCGTTAGGCTACTCCAATTGTTTCATGTACATTCTCAGCTCTTGCCATAATTCACTTAATATAGTGCAAGTATTTGATTACAGTCATGATACCTTAGAATGCATTCTTGGAGGCTGTTTGAATCTCTCAGAACCATGCCATATTTTCAAAATAAGAATATATTTTGTGCATTATATTCCAAATCTCTTTTGCATTTTTCGTGGAAGAGGTAAGCTTGATTGATGATAGGTTCCATTGAATTCAATAATGTCATCACAATCAATGTTTCAACCATCTATGTTGCATTGTCAACTTCTCAATCCATATTGTATTGGTGCCTGAGGAAAATTGTCGATTCTTCCATTGCTTGGATCACCAGCTTTAGCTAATTGAGATAGTTCCCATTTAATTTATGCTGGGTTGTTTGAATGGAATGAGAATCAGCACCTGTTGGTAACATAGAGGAAGTAGATGGCATGGATGAATCAGAAGAAATTTATACAAAATTCATACTTGTTCAGGATCAGTTCATTCTGATACCATGAAAACAAGGAAGAAAGTAATAATCTTCTATGAATTATTTCATCCAGCTCATAATGACTAGATTTATATTGTAGTAGAAATAAAAAAGAAGCCTAAATCAAGGAATGTCATACACAAAATACAACCAAAAATAGGAAAAAAATATTATTTGGCTAAATAAGTAAGATACCCAATTATTCCGAGCAAAACAGTAAAAATATTCACATATTTTTTGCGGGAATAAGAACCACATTTTTCTGTAGTTTGCTACGCGTGCAGGGATTTCATATCAATTATTTATAATGGTTGATTATTCTTAAAGGTATGCTTCAAATCACCTTTATCATAATAGTTATAATTTAGTGTGCTTATTTGATTCTTTTAGTATTACGCCATATTAGTATTTGATTTAATGCACATTGATCTTCTAAAACAGTTATAGTGCATAAAGATTTTTGAATATATTTGTGCCGTCAGCGACTTCTTAGCATTAACGTCTAGGGAGCCTATTAGTTGCTTGATGCAGGCTTTAGTGAATTGAATCACGTGCTTTGTTTGTGCTTAGCACTTCAATGTAGAAAACATCCTTTGCACTTTGCACTATACATCGCATGCTTACAACATCTCTGACAATTTTTTTTACTTTTTGTAGTGGTATGTTGTGTTTTTACTTACATGCAATTGCCATTGTTGGTACATCCAATGGCATTAGTTCTACTTTATTTTCTATTTCAACATCATTTAGTAATTTTCTATTCTTCTTAGGATTGGGTTGCATTTCGTCAAGGATTGGAATTTGGTTTTCAAGGACGAACAAATAAGTTAGTAGATGGCTGCTATTCTTTTTGGCAAGTAATTCTCTTCCTATTCCATCGCCCGACTTTGCTTACAGTTAAAATTTGATTTTTGGAACTAATTATCAACATTAACAGGGCGGATCTCTTTTTCTAATTCAAAGATTGCTTTCTATTGCTGAAAACCAAATTAAGTCATTGCCAATGAGTATAGAACAAGAACAGCTATCTATGGAAGGAAATGTGGATTCGGCTGCTTTTACTGTACCTAAGCCTGATGGAAGTCAACGTCAAATTCATTATTTTGAAAACAAAGATGCAGGTAATTGTACTTTTTATTTGGATCATTTAGTTTGCTGCAAAAGCATATGCCATGTCAAGTAAATTTCTGTACAGTAAAAGCAGTAGATTTTTGCTCCATCATGCAACAAATTTGTGAATAAAATGAATTATGAAGTAATTTATTCAACCTAAAGTCAAACCCAAAAAGGTTAATTTTCATGCAAACACTTGCAATTGTAAGAGAATAGCCTAGATCAGCCTATTGTGTTATTGCATGATCCTTTTAGGCTTGACATGACTCATACGGATGTTCTGGACTCTTAGAACCGCTTATGAAGGTTGGGTATGCATCTCTCTTCTTTCTATGAATGCGGATCTATTTTTGGTGGGCTTTTTGGCAATATGGCTATGTACTTTTGTTCTTCCTGCTAGAGAGGGGTCTATCTGTGCTTGTAATTTGCTAGTTGCTAGCCTCATTTCTCATGGTGAGTGCATCTCCTTAGCACATGTGGTTCTCAACTGGATATATAAAAATTTTAAGGCTATTTTAGAGTCAGCCTCTTTTAATGTTTGAGATGCATTATCATGGCACTATATCTATGCTTGGATTTATTTTTATATTCATGGGGTATTTAACTGTTTGGAATACCTTCATTCTTCTTGGAGAGATGCTATTCTATTTTCATGTAGTTCTTATAGGCGACTTCCATCTTAGGAGTGGAAATGGGTATGCCTCTTCTTATTTGCTTCTCACTTGGTGGCAAACCTATTCATCTTGTACACTAGCTAAATTTGGTTAGGCAGTGTGATCAGGATTGGCATTGCCAATTGTATTGATAGTTGATATAAATATCCTTTACTCTCTAGAGGCCTCTCTAGGGGGCTATCATCGTAACTTGAATAGTACTTTATTAGCATGCTTGCTGGATGGCTATGCTATCAGTTTACTCGCTCGGTGATTTTAGAGAGAGATCATTGGAATTTAGATTATCAAACGACTAGTGCATATGATGGATTGCCTCTTATTCATTGTATGACTGATGTTAGTCAGATGGCCGAAGTCCTCATGGAGGCTTGATGCTGCCAAGACATGGCCACACCACCTTGATTTTTTTTTTTTTTTTGCTCCTTTAGATAGTTCTGTATGAGTTAGCTATACTCAGTTGACCTGGTTACTGTTGTCCTTTCCAACTTTCATGGGACGAGGAGCCTGTTAATACAAGTGCTAGGTGCAGTTGTTAGAAGTTCTTTGAGGTCAAAAATAATGGTATAGCATTTCACAAGTAGATATCACAGAGGTAACATTATTATCATCTTCCTTCTCCTTGTTTTCCACCTTCATTTTTATTGTTGCTTGCTTAATGTTTTTTTTTTTTCATTCTGCGATAGTCAAAGTAGATGATGTTGAAGTTGTGATATGAGAGGCTAATCCTATCTAGTGCAATCTTGTGAGCGATCTCCCAATCACATTGAAGTACCTTCTCAAGCTCATAGGTGTTGACATACTAGTCATGTGGTGCCTCATCATGCTTCAACAGATTGGTCAGCAAGCCAAGCTACATGACAATTTATGACCTTGAGGAAGTGTAATTTGAGCCCAAGATCTCAGTTGGAGTTGGATATACTATTTTTGAATATTTTGAAGCAAGTTTGCCAAACGTGTGTGTCCCCTGCTCTCATACTTTAGATATTGAGGAGATACTTTAGATATTGGGGCATCTCCTACAAACTTGTCATTCCTTATGGACCATTTCGTTGTCTCCCAAACGGGAGACATTTGAAGCGGGGGAACCAGTGCATGCTGGGCTTATGACGTGCTTGTATACTTACCGACAATTCTTGACATTACAACACCACTGGTAGATATCATTGGATTTATTTATTTTTTTCATTTTGGTGTAAACCTGAAACTTGTATCTATCATTCTCCTTTTTTTTCATAGAAAATTTGAAGGTTGTATTTGATTACACCCAATTATGAAAATTTCTTTTTTTTACAGTCGATTTGATGCATCTGGTAGTCTTATACTATAAGGAATTATTGTTGGGATTTGTTGATTAGAGCTTCGGTAGGGATGTCTATTCAACTCTGAGAATCAAATGTCAAACCCACAACCCTTTTGGCTCAGCTGCAAAAGCTTGTTAAGCTAATAGAGACTGTCATTGGTCCATTGCTTTATGTTGGATGGACAAAATAATAGTGATTTCTTTTTTATAAATGTAGAGTTTGGAGATCTCTTCCGTCTTAGCTTTATGCTTAAACAGACTTGTCGAAGGAATTTGCTTGAATTGTCTTTGTTGACTTGTAATGAGTAATGCACCTTCTACTTCATGCTTTCTGCTTTAAGCAGTTTTATGAAGTATAAATGCTAGTGACTCAGCCCCCGAGCCTTGTGTTAGCTTAATGGTAAATGATCCTTGATTTAGTGCTTAGTACATGATAGACATATTCCTATATTGTAGGGGGATTTTCATAATAATCAAGAAATGCATTATCATGGTACAATAGAGTTAGTAAAAAATCTAACAAATATGCTGCTAGCATATATAAAGAGAGTATTTTGTTATAAGGGGGATTTTAGGTATAATATTTGTTACGACCCGGCCCAGTGAGCTCGCATGCGCGAGATGGGATCAAAGGTCGGACGGTAGGTTAAATTATCTAAACTCTCTAAATCTATCTCCATAATAATTTGAAAGAGCCTCTAAAACATCAAATTTGAAAACATACGAACATAAAACTCAAACAGATTCATAATTACCTTTCCTCAGGAGCTCCTCTTCGACTATAAACATTGCCACCACTTCTACTCATTTTTTATTAATTTAAGCTTACCTGAAAAATATTAACAATTAACATTAAGCCGAACTCAGTAAGTAAAACACAATTCTAAATTACAATAATCAAGACAAAGTGAAAAATATGCTAAATGTCAATTTCATATGAACATAACATAAAAATGATTTCATACTAACATAACATTAAACATATCATATCATAAAGCCGTATTTTTCATTTCATTTTCATATTCATATTAATATACTTAGCTTTCTCATTTCGTATATATTACAACTGTCACAGGAGTCACCATCAAGTACCATAAAGGTACTCCTTTACCATTTCCTTTTCCATATCCTTTATCATATTAACGTGCACGAGTACAGTGTCCCCAGGTAGTACCTTAAGGGGGTGAGCTCCATCTATTTAGCATGCACACACAAGCATTCAATAGAATATTCATATCATTTCATTTCATCTTATTTCTATAATACATGAACTTTGCTTAATGATGTCACAAGATGTATCATATAAATTTCATGATCAACATTGGACAAGAGTGAATATTTTCTAAAAATTCTTGATCTATTAATCATATAACTAGAGAATTCATTACTGTAAGTAAAGAAACATGCATACTTACCAAAATTAGGAATTCGATTTCTCTTGCTACTCCTCCTTCATTCGAGGCCACCACGTTTATTACTAATAAGAATCAGTTTCTCATTTTAAAATCTACAAAGTAAATTTAAAACAAAATTCTCCTTTTTTCTCTTTCTAAACTACCCTAGGTTCTATCTCTCCCTCTATCTCTCTCTAAAAGATCACATAAGGCAATTATAGATTCTAAAAATTTATATTGTTATACAATTACCTATTTCAACCAAATTAACCTCTTTACCCTACTCCTAGTTTAATTTAAATGATTTTCATTTTCGGATTTATATTAAATTAAAATTATAAAAATGGTATTTTATATAAAAACCCAAATTTACATCCTTAGAAATCCTCTTAGGACTATTAGGAACCATAATTATAAAAGCACTTTCAAAATTTTAAACATTAGGGAAAAACCCTAATTTTAGAAGCCCTAAAAAACTTTGAAGAAAAACATATTCTAATTTATAAAATCGTTTCCTAGATCTTCCCTTTTAAGTCCTTAAAGAAAAATTAGGTTTTCGACCAACCCTAGAAAATTTGTCTTTAAAAAATCTAAGGGAATATTTTAAAGTTTAGAAACACACCTTAGACTTCTCTTGACTTCCTCTTTGATTCCCCCAAAATTCCTCGCCGGAAAAAGTTGTCGGAGCCGCCCCCGAAGCTTTGCGTGCGTCCGCCCTTTCCCTTCGGTCGCGCGTTCTTCTAAGTTCTGCCTCTTCACGGTCGGCCGTACAAGTGAAGGACCGAATATAATTTGGTCCCTTAAATGCTTTGGTAGAATAGGGATTTCCAAAATACCAATTTTTGCCCTCACTTAAGTTATCCATGATTGAATAAATACTATGTGTATAATAGGTATTATGAGGTTTCTATAAATTTTAATTCCTAAATTAAACAAAATTAAATATAAGTTTTATATATCAAATTGCTCAGAATTTTGCTTAGAATTTCTCAAAATTATTTCCATCGAAATCCGACAACCTTGAATTTTTCACTTAAAACTCGTCGCGGCGCTTTAAAAAGCGTGCGAGGTCTAAAACGGCATTTTTCAGGTTTTACATTCATAATGATATTATATATCAACCAACAAATCCTTTACATCCTATTCATTTGAATGTTGGGATCGGATATAACTGAACCAATAAATCCGCCAACAAATGCTGAACATTGCTTCATATTAGCAATGACTGACTACTTTTCCAAATGAGTGGAAACAACTTCATTCAACTAATTGTCGATCCTATTATCAATTGATGTACTGTATCATATTATCTTAAGATAACTGCCTAGCACCAAAATAGACAAATTTGTCAATTTATAGTCTAAGGGAATATTGCTTAATGGAAGCTATCAACAAAATATTAATAAATCTATTAAAGATGATTCTCACCAGAAATAAAAGAGAATGACATGCCAAAAATATAGAAGTATTATGGGTGCATCAAATTACCTACATTACACCAATAAAAGTTACTCCTTCTATGGTGTTTGGAGATGAAGCGGTACTACCACTTAATGTTGAATTTCTGTAAGTTTGAGCAGTTGTACAATAATATCTCACTCAAGAGAAGAACATTGGTTTGTTAATTGAAGAACTCGACGCAATTGATTAAATCAGACTCTAAGCTTAGTAAAATCTTGAAATTTATCAAGCAAGGATATCAAGATCTTTTGATCGCTTAGTATGTCATCATAAATTTTGAGTTGGACTTAGTGCTCGGCAAGACAATCGTCTCTCATAAAAAAAAATTAGTGATAAATTTGGGCCTAACTAGGAATGTCCGTTCGTCATAAAAAGGTATACCAAGCTTATTAGCTAATTAATTTAAATTGTCAAAGACCCATGCCACTGATCAACATTCAAATTTTGAAGAAATACCATGCATGGAAACCAAATTGAGAAATGTTGTAAAACCTGAAAAACAGCGTTTTAGACCTTGCACGCTTTTCAAAGCGTCGCGACGAGTTTTAAGTGAAAAATTCAAGGTTGTCGGATTTCGATGGAAATAATTTTGAAAAATTCTACGCAAAATTATGAGCAATTTGATATATAAAACTTATATCTAATTTTGCTTAATTTAGGAATTAAAATTTATAGAAACCTCATAATACCTATTATATCCATAGTATTTATTCAAGCATGGATAACTTAAGTGAGGGCAAAATTGGTATTTTGGAAATCCCTATTCTACCAAAGCATTTAAGGGACCGAATTATATTCGGTCCCTCACTTGTTCGGCTGACCGTGAAGAGGCGGAATTGAGAAGAACGTGCGACCGAAGGGAAAGGGCAGACGCACGCAAAGCTTCGGGGGCGGCTCCGGCGACTTTTTTCAGTTAGGAATTTTGGGGGAATCGAAGAGGAAGTCAAGAGAAGTCTAAGGTGTGTTTCTAAACTTGAAAATATTCATTTTTTCCCTTAGATTTTTGAAAGAGAAATTTTCTAGGGCTTGTCGAAAACCTAATTTTTCTTTAAGGACTTAAGAGGGAAGATCTAGGAAATGATTTTATACATTAGAATGTGTTTTTCTCCAAAGATTTTTAGGGTTTCTAAAATTAGGGTTTTTCCCTAATATTTAAAATTTTGAAGTGCTTTTATAACTATGGTTCCTAATAATCCTAAGAGGGTTTCTAAGGGTGTAAATTAGGGTTTTTATATAAAATACCATTTTTATAATTTTAATTTAATATAAATCCGAAAAGGGAAATCATTTAAATTAAATTAGGAGTAGGGTAAAGAGGTTAATTTGGTTGAAATAGGTAATTATATAAAAATATAAATTTTTAGAATCTATAATTGCCTTATGTGATCTTTTAGAGAGAGAGGGAGGGAGAGATAGAACCTAGGGTAGTTTAGAAAGAGAAAGAAGGAGAATTTTGTTTTAAATTTATTTTGTAGATTTTAAAATGAGAAATTGATTCTTATAGGTAATAAATGTGGTGGCCTCGAATGAAGAAGGATTAACAAGAGAAATCGAATTCCTAATTTCGGTAAGTATGCATGTTTCTTTATTCACAGTAATGAATTTTGTTTTTCTCTAGTTATATGATTAATAGATCAAGCATTTTTAGAAAATATTCACTCTTGTCCAATGTTGATCATGAAATTTATATGATACATATTGTGACATTATTAAGCAAAGTTAATGTATTATAGAAATAAGATGAAATGAAATGATATGAGATGATATGAATGTTATATTAAATGCTTGTGTGTGCATGCTGAATAGATAGAGCTCACCCCTTTATGGTACTAGCTGGGGACGCTGTACTCGTGCACGTTAATAAGGTAAATGATATGGAAAAGGAAATGGTAAAGGAGTACCTTTATGGTACTTGACGGTGGCTCCTGTGACGGTTGTAATATATACGAAATGAGAAAGCTAAGTATATTGATATGAATATGGAAATGAAATGAAAAATACAGCTTTATGATATGATATGTTTAATGTTATGTTAGTATGAAATCATTTTTATGTTATGTTCATATGAAATTGGCATTTAGCATATTTTTCACTTTGCCTTGATTACTGTAATTTAGAATCGTGTTTTACTTACTGAGTTTCGGCTTAATGTTAGTTGTTAACATTTTTCAGGTAAGCTTAAATTAATAAAAAATGAGTAGAAGGGGTGGTAATGTTTATCGTAGGAGATGAGCTCCTGAGGAAAGGTAATTATGAATCTGTTTGAGTTTTATGTTCGTATGTTTTTAAATTTGATGTTTTAGAGACTCTTTCAAATTATTATGGAGATAGATTTACAGATTAGATAATTTGCAAGCCAATAAAAATTTTCATCTTGGCAGCACTCAAATTTGTATGATAAATTCCCTGATCTATTAGTCTTGTGTAAAGGGAGTAAGCAAAATATTTTTCAGATCGTCGATGTTGTGAAACTTATATGGATTAACCGTTTTCAAATGATGAGAAGGCTTGGTTTAGATTTCTAGTCGAGTTTTGAAAAATAAGAGGGAGAAGTGGTGGAACTTGAGCCATCCAATTGGAGATTGCTATGTCTTCACCCAAGTAGCCTCGAAGGGCGGGCCCCATCCAACTGGCGCTGGGTCCGCGGGGAACACTTCTCCAACGCCTTCAGAAGTCAAGGAAAAGCTCGGGCATTTTCTATCTTCCTTTGGGAAGAAGAGGGCCCGCTTGGATTTTCAAAACAGAATTGCATACCAGCTGAACCTGTCCAATGCTTCTCGTCAAAAGCTGGAGTTGTTTGAGGCAAGAGTTGAATGCTGGGTGGACTTTGGAGCATGTATTGAATGTAAATGGTGAGAGGGACCAATAGGTAGATGTGTCGTGAATGTAGAATATATATATATGTATATATATATATATATATATATATATATATATATATATATATATATATATATATATATATATATATATATATATATGTATGTATATATATATATAATTTTAATGGACAATGGGATCTCAATATATTTGATGGATGAGACTCTTTTTGGTGCTACACTAATGACTGCAATTTAGAGGATTTTAATAGGGAGGGTTGAGATGATTTATTTCTTATTAATTACATATATGAGTCTTAATAACAACAACAACATCAAGCCTTTATCCCACTACGTGGGGTCGGCTACTTGAATTCTTTTTCTCCATTGTGTCCTATTAAAAGTCAAATTTTTGTTTAAATCTAATAGAGAGAGATCATTTCTAATATTTTCTAACCAAATCTTTTTAGGTCTGTCTCTACCTTTCTTAACATAAGTCAAATCTAACACACCTACTTTCCTAATCGGGTCATCGGAAGGCCGCCGTTTTATTTGACCAAGCCATCTAAGGCGACTCTCTAATATTATCTTCTATTGGAGCTACTCCAACCTTTTCACATATATGCTCATTTCGTATCCTATCTCTAAGGGTAAAGCCTCTCATCCACCTGAGCATCTTCATCTCTGCCACACTTAACTTAGTATTATGCTTCTCTTGTAATGGCCAACATTCGGCACCATAAAGGATTGCAGGCCTCACCACCATCTTATAGAATTTTCCCTTACGTTTGAGGGATACTTTGTTATCACACAACAAGCCCGATGCATTCCTCCATTTCAACCATCCAACTTGAATTCTGCTGATAATATCCCCATCTATTTCACCATGACTCTGAACAATAGATCCAAGATATCTAAAACGTGTACTCTTATTAATGACTTGATCGCCCAAAGTTACAATCCCCTTGTTTGAATAGTTGCTATTTGAATGAGTTATATTTATGCAACTTATGTAGTTTTGATGATTCCAAACATTATTGTTCAAATGTATAGTTATCTCCTAACAATTTCAGAAGATTTGCACTTGCTCTTGTGTGTACTAACATTTCAGGAAAATCAGACTCCAGACTACGAAAACTTCAATTCAAATTCAACATGAGATATTATGTTTAATTGATGTTTATCTTTTCTTTGAATTAACTTTGAAAGGGAGTGATTGTAATTGAGTGAATAAAATCTCACACACACACACAAATAAGGAGATCTTGAAATTTTATACTGATCGTACAGGACGATATTTATCGTACTGGACGATCTGTCAGTTATCTCCTATAGAGCACTTGGAACGAATAGGAACTTGCCTTGAAAAATTTTCTAAGTCCTATTCGTCCAGGACGAAATTTATCATCGTCCCAGGCGATGGGTTCTCTGCAAAATTTTCGTCCAAACGAATTTTACCATCGTACGAGGCGACCAGTCCTCTGGAAAATTTTCGTCCAGACGAAAATAAATATCGTACAGGACGATCAGCTCTCTGGAACTTTTTCGTACAGACGAAAACAAGTTATCGTCCGCGGCGATAGGTTCTCTGGAAAATTTTCGTCCAGACGAAATAAATAATCGTCCAGGACCATCGGCTCTCTGGAAAATTTTCGTCCAGACGACCACATTTTCGTTCAAACGACAAACCGACTTAGAACAGTTTTCAGCAGTTTCTAGAACCGACCTTGTAATAACCGTTCGTACTGGACGAACCAAGTTCGTACAGGACGATCAGATGTACGAAGTCAGTTCGTACACATATACAAATTAGGTCGTTTCAGATCGTTTAAGTAAAATCGTCCAGGACGATCCAGGATCGTACAGGACGATTCACTGCGTACAGAATTGAAAATTTGCAGTTTTTGGGCGGTTTCACTTGTCTTTTATATAAATAGTCCAAATTAGACTGCCACCCAATCTTTTTGTCATTTGATCTTCGTGCCTTTTGAGAGAATAGCCAAGGAGAGAGTTGAAGAGAGCATTCAAAGGAGGATTCCTACCACTGGAGCTAGAAGGCTTCACTTGGATTGCTAAGGTAAGAGTCTCTACTTGTGAAATTGGATTTCTTCACTCTTTTTCTTTCCTCCTTCTAGATTCTTGTGAGAAGATCATTCAAGAAGGTCCGGTTCTCTGCCGACACTTGGAGAGTGTGAACAGCCGAAGGGTTCTCTGCCCACACTTGGAGAGTGTGAAAGGACGAAGGGTTCTCTGCCCACACTAGGAGAGTGTGAAAGGACGAAGGGTTCTCTGCCCACATTAGGAGAGTGTGAAAGGACGAAAGGTTCTCTGCCTACACTTGGAGGGTGTGAAAAGGACGACGGTTCTCTGCCAACACTGGGTTTTGTGTAAAAGGACGGACGGTTCTCTACCGCACCAGGGAGTGGTGAAAAGAGTGTGTTGTAAGGGCTTCTCCGCCTTGCTGTGGGTGCAAAAGGAGAGTCACTATTGGTATTAGTGCAATACTCAGAGGGTGCCTCTGAGGAGTGGATGTAGGTCTGGTTATAGACCGAACCACTATAAATCTGGTGTCATTTACTTTATAGCTTTTACGTTTCCGCACTTTTAAATTTCAGTTTTAACAACTCTGTGGTTGAAAAATATTTTTCTACTAACTTTAAAAAGAAAATTTTATTTCGGTTCAACTTTATTTTTAAGAGGGTTTAAAATTTTAAAAACTACCAATTCACCCCCCTCTTGGTAGCCTTGGGACACTTACTTAGGCTTAACAACCTAATTACTGGACTCAACAAGTGGTATCAGAGCAGAGTTTCAAAATCATAAGTTTGAACTACTTTTTGATTAACGTAGATGGCTACATTTGGAAACCGAAACACACCTGAGGGTTACTCTATCACTAGACCTCCACTGTTTGATAATATTCCTTTTGATTTTTGGAAAACACGCATGTCTACTTTCTTACAGTCACTTGATTATCGCATGTGGATGCTAGTCCAGGAAGGTTACACAAAACCAACTAGATTAGTTGATGGAATTAGGGTAGATACACCCTATGCAGATTGGACTATAGAAGAACGTGACTTAGCACAATTAAATGCGAAATGTTTAAATAGTTTCTTTTGTGCTTTAAAATCTGAAGACTACATGCGAGTTTCCACTTGTAAAAGCGGAAAAGACATATGGGATAGACTTTGTATTACTTATGAAGGGACAAATGAGGTTAAGCAATCAAGACTCAATATCTTGTTACATGACTACGAATTATTTCGCATGAAACCTAATGAATCACCTCTTTGCATGCACTTGGTAGGGAATTAACTAATGCTGAAATGGTTAATAAGATTCTTTGTTGTTTACCTACTACATACGATGCTAAAATTACTGCAATTACAGAGTCAAAAGATCTGAACATTTATTCTATTGACAATCTTCTTGGTTCACTCATTGCTTACGAGCAAGGAGTAAGTCAAAGAAAGATTGATGCAGGTGAACCAAGAAAGGACAAGAATCTTGCATTAAATGTGGAAGAGTCAGAAAGTGAACACTCACAACCTGAGGATGAAGACGATATAGCACTGATGACTAGACAATTCAGAAGCTTTTTAAAGAGGAAGCAGAAGAGACGCCAGCAATGGAATAGAGGTAAGTATAACAAAAATGGCAGGGTTTCTAATGAATTGATTTGTTATGAATGCAGGAAACCAGGTCATATAAAAACTGATTGTCCAAAACTTAAAGCCACTCCTAGCAAGGAGAAGGTAGAGGAGAAACCAATGGTAAAAAAGGGCAAGAAGAAATTTCAAAAGGCTTTTTGGGCGGACTCAGCTTCAGACTCATCTGAGACTGAAAACGAAGAAGAAGTCACCAACCTTTGCTTGATGGCAGATAAAGCTGAACAATCAGATCAAGAAGAGGTATGTGATTTAACATATGATGAACTGTTTGAAGTTTCTGAACACATGCATGATGCATATAGGAAAACTAAAAACATGGTTTAAAATTGCGCAATAAGAGGCGCGCCTTGAGGCGCGCCTCTGCGCAATTCCTGGAAAAAACGCCTCAAGGCATACGCAATAGGAGGCAGTGGTGAGGCGTACGCCTCATGAAGGCTGAGGCGCGCCTCTGTTGCGCAATTGCGCAATTTTAAGAGAGGCGTACGCCTCAAACCAAGGGCCCACCTACTTAAAATCTTCCCTTAAATCCCCCACACCCGATCGTTCAAGCTCCATCCCGACATTTTCCGCCCGTTTGCTGCTCCAGGTCGCGACATCCAGAGCCCCCGTCCGCTCGGCTAGCCTTCCCGCCGCCTCTCCCGCCGGCGCCGCCTCTCTCCGGCGAAGTTGAAGTGTCCGGCGGCCTTGTAGGAGAAGTCCACAAAGGATTTTAGGTATTTTTTTTTTACTTTTTGGTTAGATTTTTGAAATGAAAGAAATTTTAGGGTTGTAGATTTTTGGAATTTTTTGTGTAATTTTCGATTCTTTCATTAGAGATCATGGTACGAGGCAAGGAAAAGGGGTCTTCGTCATTGCGGAGGGACCCTTCTTGGAAGTATAGTGTACAAGTTGACATTGGCGGCGGAGAGAAAAGCTATGTCTATTTAAAGTGCAATTTCTGTGAGAAAGTTGTGAAGGGCGGAGTAACCCGCATGAAGGAGCACTTATCTTGCTCTCACAAGAACGTAGCACCTTGTGCAAAAGTGCCGGACAATGTGAAGGAAGAAATATGTGCTTACATGAAAAAAACTACCACTGTCAAACACTTACAACAGCAGCAATTTGATGAAAGGGTCGACCAAGGTGCCTATTTTGGGAGCGAGAGTGGAAAGGGCTCCTCCTCCACTATACATAATAGAGGTGCACGGGGTCCTATGGATCAGTACATGACTACTGCAGGAGCAGATAGAGGAGAAGCAGATATGATGCCTGCAGGTGGTACTAGAGAGGGTCGGCGACAGGTTTGCATGGACATTGGGAGGTTTTTTTTTGAAAATGCAATACCATTTAATGTTGCTACATCGCCTGCCTACTTCAGCATGATGCGGTCTGTAGGATTGTATGGAAGAGGGTTGAAAGCACCTTCTATGTATGAGTTGCGCACTTGGATTTTAAAAGAGGAGTTGCAGAACACCGAGCGAAGCATTGGTGAGATTAAAAGGACATGGATTGAGACAGGTGTGACTATAATGTCAGATGGCTGGTCTGACATGAAGAGTAGGAGTTTGATAAACATCCTTGTCAACAATCCCTATGGTACAGTGTTCTTAAGATCTGTTGAAGCTTCTGATGAGGTCAAGAATGCTACATTCATTTTTAATTTACTTGATGGAGTTATTGAGGAGATTGGAGAGCAGTTGGTTGTCCAGGTAGTGACTGATAATGCCAGTGCATACAAAGCAGCTGGTCAGATGTTGATGGAGAAGAGGACACACCTCTATTGGACACCTTGCGCAGCACATTGTATTGATCTCATATTGGAGGATCTTGGTGACTTACCTCAGCACAAGAGTGCTCTTGTTAGGGCGAAGAAGATTACAAAATTCATCTACAACCACTCTTGGGTCTTAAGCTTAATGAGAAAATTTTCAAAGAAAGAAATCATTCGACCTGCAACCACTAGGTATGTTCATATTTTTTACATTGTAAATCATTCCAACTGTATGTTCATAGTTTTAACATTTGGGCATTGTAGGTTTGCCACCTCCTATTTGACACTTCAGAGCTTGATGGAGGTGAGGCAACCTTTGGAAGCCATGTTTACATCAACTGAATGGCTAAACTCTGCTTGGGGGAAGAAGAGTGAGGGAAAGGAGATAAGAAAGATAATTCTGAATGATAAATTTTGGGCTACTGTGACCTATGCCATTTTGAGCACGAGACCCTTAGTGCAAGTTCTACGCTTAGTGGATGCAGAGAAGAAACCAGCTATGGGTTTTATTTATAATGCTATGGATGAGGCCAAGGAGTTGATTGCACATAACTTGGGAGGAGAGGAGGCAAGTTATAGGGAGATCTGGGATATCATTGATGCTCGGTGGGAGGTGCAGTTACACCGACATCTACATGCAGCTGCATATTATCTTAACCCTCAATTTCAATATTCAGAGAAAAAATCTTCAAATCCGGAAGTTAAGCTTGGTCTATATCACTGTATGGAAAGATTAATACCGGAGCAGGCAGATAGGGAGCTTGCAGATTTACAGCTTGTTCTGTTCCGGAATAAAGAGGGTTTTTTTGGTTTGAATGCAGCAAAAACTACCATTTCTAAACGGTCTCCAGGTATAATTAATTTGGTAAATGCAATACACTTTATTCAATATTCTGAATTTTGATTATATTTTCTTCTTGAAAACAGTTGAATGGTGGATCCAATTTGGTGATTCCACCCCTGAGCTACAGAGTTTTGCTGTGAGAGTGTTGGGCCTCACTTGTTCTTCTTCTGGGTGTGAGCGAAATTGGAGTACATATAGTCAGGTGCAAACAAAGAGAAGAAATCGACTATCTACACTCAGAATGAACTCCCTCGTATACATAATGCACAACAAAAGGTTAAGAGATAGGAGGTTGAGGAATAAGGGGTTGAAAGATGATGAGGACCCGTTGGTGTGTGATGATCTGTCGTCTGATAATGAGTGGTTCATAGATGATGAGGCAGATTTATCATTATCAGACTTACAGGTAGAAGATCTAAATGTGGATGTATTGAGGGGCGAAGCAGATCAAACGGGTACATCCACTAGTACCACACCACACACATCTTCTAGCACTGCAAGCAAAGGTATATGTTCTCTGCCAGTCTGCTTGATAATGAGTGGTTCATCCAATTAATATGCTAATAATCTTTTCTTTTAATGAACAGGGAAGAGAAAAGTGAGCCATGTTGAAGATGAAGATGACATGGCATTCATAGATACAATTGGAGAAGAAGATTCACTTGAAGACTGATATTTTGTGATGGGATATGATCATATGACTTCATTTTATATGTTTTTTGTATTTTGGGAGTTTTGATAAACTGATATTTTATGTTTTTGTACTTTGGGACATAATTTTATTGCATCTACTTTCTTATTTTCCATTATTGCTATTATTTTCCTGCTAAAATCCTTAATTTTTCTTTTACGCAATTCTGTGTTCGTGAGGCTTACGCCTCAGACCGCCTCGAGGCTTACGCCTCGCCTCACGGACGAAAACCGCCTCGAGGCGCAGTTACGCAATTTTAAACCTTGACTAAAAAGATGCATTCTAGTTTAGTTTTAGAATTGGAAGAGCTTAATAAGGAACACGAAATCCTTAGGAAAGATCATGCTTTAATTGATAGCAACCACATGAAACTACTTGATGAATATGATGACTTGAATAAAAATTTTGAAAATTTAAAATCATCCTATGCTGAACTTGAAAAAGAATTTGAGAAATTTAAGGATGAATCTGAGCACAAGACATATAGAATCAAATATACAAATCGAATCTTGGAGGATATGAATTCATTTTACAAACTTACTATAAGAGCTCTCGAGGATAATAGGAACCCCCTAAACTTGAAGATTTTACAAATCCTAAATATTATCCTAAATTCATGAAATCCCTTAGAAGACAATCATATGAAAGAAAACATAGGAATATTTTTCCTAATGTTAAATGTAACAATTGTGGATTTTTGGGACATATATCTCACACCTGCACTTTAAAGATGAAACCTAATTTGGTGTGGAGAACTAAGATGCATAAACCTAGACATATCACACATGCATCTGATTATAAATTTCATAAAGGTGAACCCAAACTAGTTTGGGTTCCCAGGTCTAACAATTGAGAATTTTGCAGGTATACTCTCACACAAGACCTCGTGAGAGTATATGGTACCTGGACAGCGGATGTTCTAAGCACATGACTGGAGATACTGCTCAATTCATAACGCTGGAAGCCAGGAGTGGAGGCAAGGTTACACTTGGAGATAATACCACAAAGAAGGTGGTTGGATCAGGTATGATTGGAAATTTGAAAAACTTTTTCATAGATAATGTTTTATTAGTTGAAGGCTTAAAACATAATTTGCTTAGCATAAGTCAGCTATGTGATAAGGGCTATAATGTAAAATTTTTACCTACTAGCTGCATAATTAGCCTAAATGGGAAAATTGTTTTAAATGGAAAAAGGGTGAACAATGTCTACATGCTAGATTTAAATTGTATTCAATCTCCTACTGCTTTTTGTTTGAAAACTGTTTCTGATGAATCATGGCTTTGGCATAGGAGACTTTGTCATTCTAGTATGAAAAATCTTAGAAGAATTACCCAAAAGAATTTGGTTAGAGGAATACCTAAACTAGACTTTACTAAGGACCACTTATGTGATGCATGTCAATTAGGAAAACAAGTGAAGTCCTCTTTTAAATCCAATAAAGATCTTAGGACCAGTAAACCTTTAGAAATTCTTCACATGGATCTTTTTGGACCTGTAAGCACGGTTAGTCTAGGAGGAAAGGTATATGGATTTGTAATAGTAGATGATTTTTCAAGATTCACCTGGGTTAAATTTCTTTTTCATAAGAGTGAATCATTTGAGGAATTCAGAAATTTTTCAACTTGGATACAAAGAAAACTAGGATGTGAAATAATTTCTATACAAAGTGATCATGGAGGAGAATTTGAAAATGAAAGATTTGAAGAATTCTGTAAAAAAAAGGGATTGATCACAATTTTTCTGCACCTAGAACTCCTCAACAAAATGGAGTAGTTGAAAGAAAGAACAGAACATTAATAGAAGCCGCCCGAGCAATGTTAGCAGAATACTCTCTTCCTAGATATTTTTGGGCTGAGGCGGTTAGCACTGCATGCTATGTTCTGAATAGGGTAAATGTGAGATCAAATTTGAATAAAACACCCTATGAATTGGTAAAAGGTAGAACACCAAATTTGTCTCATTTACATGTGTTTGGTTGCAAGGTGTTCATACATAATAATGGAAAATCTGCCTTAGGAAAATTTGATCCAAAATCAGATGAAGGAATTTTTGTTGTATATTCAAGTGTTGGAAAATCTTATAGAGTATTCAACAAAAGAACTTTAGTCATTGAAGAATCCACACATGTTGTTTTTGATGAAAATGGAAACATAGAAGAGCCAAAAGTTGTTGAAGAAGAAATTGAAGAAAACTCCCAAAAGATTGATAGATTAAATTTGGAAGAAAATGTGGAAGAAAATATAGAAAGAGAAAACCCTTTGCCTAGAGATTTGAGATTCTCTAAAAATCACCCAAAGGAATTAATTATAGGTGAACCAAGTGAGGGTGTTAGAACTAGGCGTGGATTAAACAAGGAAGTCAATCATTCAGCCTTCATTTCTACTATTGAACCCACTAACATTGATCAAGCACTTTCAGATGAATTTTGGATATTGGCCATGCAAGAAGAGTTAAATCAATTTGTAAGAAATAAAGTTTGGGAACTAACTACAAGGCCAAAAGATCAAAGTGTTGTTGGAACCAAGTGGGTGTTCAAAAATAAAATGAATGACTCAGTAGTAGTCATTAGAAATAAGGCTAGATTAGTAGCTAAGGGGTATAATCAAATTGAAGGAATTGATTTTGAGGAAACTTTTGCCCCTGTAGCTAGACTTGAAGCAATTAGGGTTTTACTAGCCTTTGCCTGTTTTAAAGGTTTTAAATTGTTTCAAATGGATGTTAAAAGTGCCTTTTTAAATGGAGTAATTGAAGAAGATGTTTTTGTAGAACAACCTCCAGGTTTTGAAAATTCTAAATTTCCAAATCATGTTTTCAAATTAAAAAAGGCATTATATGGATTGAAACAGGCACCTAGGGCTTGGTATGAGAGGTTAAGCACCTTCCTACTTGAAAGATCTTTTGAAAAAGGAAGTGTGGATACAACTCTCTTTTTAAGAAAAATTGGAAAGGATATACTTATTGTTCAAATTTATGTGGATGACATCATCTTTGGATCTTCAAATAAACATCTTTGTGATGATTTTTCTAAAACAATGAGTAATGAATTCGAAATGAGTCTAATGGGAGATTTAAATTACTTTCTAGGATTTAGCATTAAGCAACTTGAGGAAGGTACTTTTCTTAGTCAAAACAAATATATTAAGGACATCCTCAAAAAATATGAAATGGACAATGCTAAACCTGTTAGTACACCAATGAGTTCTTCAGTTCAGTTGGATAAGGACCTTAAGGGAAAATCTGTTGATCAAAAGAAATTTAGAGGGATAATTGGATCTTTACTTTACTTGACTGCTAGCCGACCAGATATTATGTTTAGTGTTTGCCTATGTGCTAGATTTCAATCAGATCCAAAAGAATCACATTTGACAGCAGTAAAAAGGATTTTAAGATATCTACTAGGAACTCAAAACTTAGGAATTTGGTATCCTAAATTTAGCTCTTCATTTGAAATTATTGGTTACTCAGATTCTGACTTTGCAGGCTGTAGAGTGGATAGGAAAAGCACTTCTGGAACATGTCAATTCATTAGAAATTCATTAGTTTCATGGTCTAGTAGAAAACAAAATTCAGTGGCACTATCTACTGCAGAAGCAGAATACATTGCATTAGGAAGTTGTGTGGCACAAGTACTTTGGTTAAAACAACAGTTGATTGACTTAGGATTAACTATAAGCACTATTCCAATTTATTGTGACAATACTAGTGCTATTTGTATTTCAAAAAATCCTATTCAACATTCTAGAACCAAACACATCGATATAAGGCATCATTTCATAAGGGATCACGTATCCAAAGGAGAAATTGAACTCATACATGTTTCAACTGAAAATCAACTTGCAGACATTTTTACAAAACCTTTAGCCTTTGATACCTTCAGTACTTTAAGAACAAGGCTTGGTGTTATTGATTTGAATGCTTAACTCAAATGTCTTTGCAAACATTGATACTTGTTATGTTTTGTTTTTGAAATTTTGTGAATTTTGTGTTTTTTAATGAATTGTTTTTGGATTTATGATTTTGTTTTATGTTTTCTGTGTTTCTGATTGTTTTTGTTGATTTTTTTTATTTAAAAATTAAAAAAAAAAAAAAAAAAAAATCAAAATTAATTTTTTTTGGAGGAAATCGTCCAGGACGAAATATTTTCGTACGGGACGATGTGTAAAGGAACAGTTTGCGAAAATTTAAACCGTTTTAGAGCAGTTTTTTATTGGATCGTCTGTACGATCTGTGATCGTCCAGGACGAATTTTTTTTCTCTCAAACGTCGGGACGATTGAATGCAGCGGTTGAGTGGATAAGACAGTTTTTAATACGAACGTCGTCTGTACGAAATTTTCGTTCGTCCAGACGAACATGTGTCGTTTCATTGTAGGGGACGGTTTTCAAGAGTCATCAAAACGAAATACTTTTCGATCGTCTGTACGAAATTTTTTTTCGTCTGTACGATCGGTCAAGTCAAAAAGCCTGTACGAAGGGACGCATCGTAAGTTGTGTTGAATACGAAAAGCCGTTACATTTTGGACGAATTGGATCGTCTGTACGAACATGCTTCGTCCAGACGAATTATTATGTTCGTCCAGGACGAATATTTTCGTCCAGGACGAAAGTATCGTTTTTCCTTTAAATATGAAGGCTTTTCAAACTTGAAAATCACACTTTCAAATTTCTTTTTCAATCCCTTTCAACATCAAATCAACAATGGCCTCCTCTAGCAAAAGACAAAAGGTTTTGGTGAAGAAACCAAACAGGAATGCCCCAGACAACTTTCTTTCTAAGGAAAATGAGGAATCTTTTCCTCGTTTTGCCTCCGCAAAAATCACTCCGTCTCGCATTCTTATCCCAGCAGAGTTGAAATATCGGGTAATGCACCTCTTCGCCTCAACCCAATTTCAGTTCATTCTTTCTCTCGTTTACCTCTACAACAAACAAACCTACCATTACTTCCTTGCCAACATGAGTTTCAATTCTGACCACTCTATCATTAGTTCTTTTGTTTTTAAGAAAAAAGTTGAGATCACCAAGCACGATCTTGGTGCATTTTTAAACTTAAGAACTGAGGGATATAGAGCCCACACCCTAATGTCAGAAAACTCCTTCAAATGGTTTGAAATCAATAGGGTAATTAGAGGAAATGCAATTGACAATCATGTTGCTAGAGTCTCAGGTATGACCCAAGATGCCCGAATCATCCAGCATATCCTTAGATCCTCAATTATTCCTAAAGCTGGTGATAGGATTAACATCACTCCTCTCCTTTCTTGTCTAACTTTTTTAATCATGTCAAGACATCCTATTGATGAAGCCCAACTCATCATAGATCATATCTATAGGCTTTCAGAAATAGGACATGCTGATCAGAAGAAAAAGAAAAACATTTCATTAGGGCACTTAATTACTTATATTTTGGAGAAGAAATACAATATAGTGCATCCTGATGAAGAATATGAAGAGCCAGTTTACTATAACAATACATCATTCAGACTGCTCTTCAAGGAAGAAAAAGAAAAAGGGAAAGCACATGACAGTGCTTCAGAAGAAGAAGAAAGAGAAGAAGGAGCGCATAACTCTGCACCTCAGTCAGATTATCAGAATCTGATTGAGAGATTTGATCGTTTAGAGACTCATATTGATCAAAGATTTGATCAATTTGATGCTCAACTTGTGCAGCAACAACATGACATTGGTGTTATTAGAAATGAAGTACATGATATCAATACCAATGTAATGTTGATGGCCTCCTACTTTAACCTTTTCGGTGGCATTCCTCCTCCTCCTCCTCCAGAACAGTAGAGATGATTTTATGTGTTTTTGTAGTACTTGTGTTGTATTTTTTGTTGTGTTGTTGTGATTGTTACTCATTTTTTTTGTCTTGTTATGTTAATGTTTTTGTTAAATGTATGTATTTGTCTTTTATTTTATGTTGTGTTTAGCTTTTGTGAAATGTAATCTTTTCATATAAATCAATGCATTTCACACTTGTTTCAGTATTGATTTGTTATTGAAATGTGGTTAATTTTTATGAATTTCATTAGTATTATTTAATCTTCATAGTGCTTAAATTAGATTGTAATTGGAGATTATCTACATTAGAAAATCTAGTCTTTCAAAATTTAAAAGTTGTTTATAACTTGTTGTAATTAGAATTTTAAATTCATGTCTATTCATTTAGACTACATAAAAGTTAAAATTATTATTGCAATTTAGATGTTTACTTATTTTGTATTTCTTTGTTCAAATAATATTTATGTACTTAGAAATATTTGAAATTTTAGATTATTGATTTTGGAAAGAATTGGTGTAAATTACTCTTGAAAATTGTACAAAAAGTACAAAAAATCAAAAGAAATGCGCAATGGTTCGCAAATATGAAAAAGAGGCACAAAATCAGCTCAATATCAATAGATGCACAAAAATGTGCTCAAAAAGTTGAAAAAGATGTGCAAAGCGCCACATGTGGTAATTCTCTTCTTTCCAAATTCTTTCAATCTCTTAATTCAAATTGATCTTATGTTCATTTATATTCTATTGAATTTTGAAATATAGAATTTTTTCTTCATCTCTCTTGTAATGATTTTCTATATTCAAATGTCTAAATTGAATCATGTCTTTGCTAAATTCTTCTTACTTACAATGTTATATCACTTTTTAAATCTCCTGAATTTCTATGATTAACCTAATGTTTTTAGTTTAAAATTGCATACCCTATGTCAATCACCATTTAGATTAAATTTTAACAATGAATTTCATATAATTATTTACATTTCTGGTCTTTTTCTTCTTCACTTTTTGTTGCTGTCAAAAAGGGGGAGAAATTATTAGTTTGTGTATGTTTGTGTTTTCTCTTTTTTAGTTGTTCTGTTTGAAAAAAAAAAAAAAAAAAAAAAAAAAAAAAAAAAAAAACAAAAACAAAAACAAAAATTTTGTTCGTTAAATATTGTTCTTTAATGCCTCCTTATTTTAATGTACTCATAAATTCAGGGGGAGTTTAGGAGATAAAAGATATGTTTTAACTTGAAACCATACTAATAATAATTGTTTTGCCATCATCAAAAAGGGGGAGATTGTTTGAATAGTTGCTATTTGAATGAGTTATATTTATGCAACTTATGTAGTTTTGATGATTCCAAACATTATTGTTCAAATGTATAGTTATCTCCTAACAATTTCAGAAGATTTGCACTTGCTCTTGTGTGTACTAACATTTCAGGAAAATCAGACTCCAGACTACGAAAACTTCAATTTAAATTCAACATGAGATATTATGTTTAATTGATGTTTATCTTTTCTTTGAATTAACTTTGAAAGGGAGTGATTGTAATTGAGTGAATAAAATCTCACACACACACACAAATAAGGAGATCTTGAAATTCTATACTGATCGTACAGGACGATATTTATCGTACTGGACGATCTGTCAGTTATCTCCTATAGAGCACTTGGAACGAATAGGAACTTGCCTTGAAAAATTTTCTAAGTCCTATTCGTCCAGGACGAAATTTATCATCGTCCCAGGCGATGGGTTCTCTGCAAAATTTTCGTCCAAACGAATTTTACCATCGTACGAGGCGACCAGTCCTCTGGAAAATTTTCGTCCAGACGAAAATAAATATCGTACAGGACGATCAGCTCTCTGGAACTTTTTCGTACAGACGAAAACAAGTTATCGTCCGCGGCGATAGGTTCTCTGGAAAATTTTCGTCCAGACGAAATAAATAATCGTCCAGGACGATCGGCTCTCTGGAAAATTTTCGTCCAGACGACCACATTTTCGTTCAAACGACAAACCGACTTAGAACAGTTTTCAGCAGTTTCTAGAACCGACCTTGTAATAACCGTTCGTACTGGACGAACCAAGTTCGTACAGGACGATCAGATGTACGAAGTCAGTTCGTACACATATACAAATTAGGTCGTTTCAGATCGTTTAAGTAAAATCGTCCAGGACGATCCAGGATCGTACAGGACGATTCACTGCGTACAGAATTGAAAATTTGCAGTTTTTGGGCGGTTTCACTTGTCTTTTATATAAATAGTCCAAATTAGACTGCCACCCAATCTTTTTGTCATTTGATCTTCGTGCCTTTTGAGAGAATAGCCAAGGAGAGAGTTGAAGAGAGCATTCAAAGGAGGATTCCTACCACTGGAGCTAGAAGGCTTCACTTGGATTGCTAAGGTAAGAGTCTCTACTTGTGAAATTGGATTTCTTCACTCTTTTTCTTTCCTCCTTCTAGATTCTTGTGAGAAGATCATTCAAGAAGGTCCGGTTCTCTGCCGACACTTGGAGAGTGTGAACAGCCGAAGGGTTCTCTGCCCACACTTGGAGAGTGTGAAAGGACGAAGGGTTCTCTGCCCACACTAGGAGAGTGTGAAAGGACGAAGGGTTCTCTGCCCACACTAGGAGAGTGTGAAAGGACGAAAGGTTCTCTGCCTACACTTGGAGGGTGTGAAAAGGACGACGGTTCTCTGCCAACACTGGGTTTTGTGTAAAAGGACGGACGGTTCTCTACCGCACCAGGGAGTGGTGAAAAGAGTGTGTTGTAAGGGCTTCTCCGCCTTGCTGTGGGTGCAAAAGGAGAGTCACTATTGGTATTAGTGCAATACTCAGAGGGTGCCTCTGAGGAGTGGATGTAGGTCTGGTTATAGACCGAACCACTATAAATCTGGTGTCATTTACTTTATAGCTTTTACGTTTTCGCACTTTTAAATTTCAGTTTTAACAACTCTGTGGTTGAAAAATATTTTTCTACTAACTTTAAAAAGAAAATTTTATTTCGGTTCAACTTTATTTTTAAGAGGGTTTAAAATTTTAAAAACTACCAATTCACCCCCCTCTTGGTAGCCTTGGGACACTTACTTAGGCTTAACAACCTAATTACTGGACTCAACACCCCTCACTAGGTCTATTACTACTAAAATTACACTCTATATGTTCCGTTTAAGATCTACTCAAGAGAAAACCTTTAGACTCTAAGGTTGACCTCCATAATTAAAGTAATAGCTCATGCATACATATCTTTAATGATTTGAATATAAGCATTATTAACTCCTTTCTTTTCAAAAACTCTCCATAGCACTTCTCTTGGAACTTTATCATATGCTTTTTCTAAATCAATAAATATTATATGTAGATGCTCTTTATTTTCTCTATATTTCTCCATCAAACCTCTTAATAAATGTATGGCTTCCATAGTTGACCTACCCGGCATGAATCCAAATTGATTTTGAGAAACATTAGTATCACGCCACAACCTATGCTCTATAACTCGCTTCCATAGTTTTAAAGTATGACACATTAACTTAATTCCTCTATAATTCGCACAATCTTGTGCGTCACCTTTTTTCTTAAAAATAGGAATTAACACACTCATTTTTCACTCATCTGACATTTTTTAGTCTTTAAAATAGTATTAAAAAGTTTAGTAAGCCAAAAAATTCCTTCATCTCTTAAGCATTTCCACACTTCTATTGGAATATCATCAGGTCTACCAGCTTTTCCACACTTCATTTTCTTTAAAGCCTCTCTAACTTCCGTTGTACTAATACGCTGATAAAAATAGAAATTTTTATTTTCATTTAGGATGCTAAGGTCACTACAGTCAATCTTTTTTTCACATTCTTCAATAAAAAGTTTAGCAAAATATCTCATCCACCTTTGTTGAAAATCATTTTCTAAGAAAAGTACTTTTTGATCTTAATCTTTAATAGACTTCACTTGAACTAAATCCTTACTACTCCTATATGAGTCTTAATAAATTAAGAAAAAATTAATATGCTATTATAATTGTAGTGGTAATTTTAATTTATTTAAGATTTCCTTAAATCTAATTGAATTACCATGTATATTTAATTAATATTATTAAATATAATGGCAATCTAGTTTTATTTATTTATTTTAATTTATAATAGCAGAATAGTTTTTTTTTTTAATTTTAGTTGTATATGTGTGATTTTTACTCACAATTTTGTCATTCACACGCTGGATTTTGTTATCTTGCTCATGTTACTAAATTTA
Source organism: Dendrobium nobile (assembly GCA_022539455.1). Classification (NCBI taxonomy): domain Eukaryota; kingdom Viridiplantae; phylum Streptophyta; class Magnoliopsida; order Asparagales; family Orchidaceae; genus Dendrobium; species Dendrobium nobile. Next base: position 51,325,042 of record CM039721.1, read on the forward strand.
CAACACTTGTAATATGAATGTGATTTCTCTTCTATTTATGATGTTTTGGACACATTAGCACAGTTTATTTCGAGAAGCGTAGTTTTGAGTTGAACTTGTACGACGTGTTTGCTATATATTGTTTCGGTTGATTTCGATCGAATTGATTGTAGAATAGGATTGGAGGTCAATTGAGTTAAGTTCTATTATCTTAACCTGGCATGTATCCATTAATGCAGGGAGAGAATTCTCTTTTGTGCTTGTATTTCTTCTGATATGCATATATATCATCCGAACTTTTCTTTTCTCCAAAACTGCTGTTTTTTTCGATAACACAATCCCTACAAATACCTGGTCTTAATAATTTTCAATGCTGCAGATTTCATTTGTTGGTGAAGTTCCATACTAGTTAATATAGCATCTTGTGTCAAGAAAACATGAACAAGCTAATATGGTTCTCCCTTCCGGAACAGGAAAAGGATCTGCTACTGGTTTAGACTTCATTAGGACTACAAATGGGGGGCCTCTCTTCCACAGCATTGCTCTTCAGCAATATATACTCCTTTGCTCCCAGGTGATTGACTATGGTGTATAATGCTTTTCCTCTCAAACCAGGGAGGTTTATCTATCGTCTTATTGGTCCACTGAACAGACTTCTTAGTCGTAATTCATATGTGCCAAAATGGTGATTTTATTGACATTTTCTTGCTTGTACCTTGCATTGGAATTCTTCCTCTAATATCGTTAGATGATTATAGTTCATCCATATATGTGGCAATTGCTTTGAACGGTCGTAAGATGAAGATAAAATTGATGTAATTGTAGTAGAATTCACTTAAAGTTGTCTGTTAGATGCCTGTCTATGTTGAAGGTATCTATACAGGTTTTGGGTTGTATGATCGACACAAGTTTGATTTCAAATTGGTGCGAATTGTTACGGTTAATGCTAGTAGGATTTTCATTTCAATATAGTTGTAAGGACCGTTCATCGCTGAAAAGGCTTGTTATCTTGATCCTCATATTATGGCTTAATGTTTGATACAGTCACGTGTAGTAATGTACATGCGAACCTATTTATTCATGATTGCAATAAAACATATATATGAGAGCTTTTCCTGTACTACACGCTTTTTTTTTTGTTGTTTTTCCACGATAAATTTGTCCGCATATATGCACAGAACTTCAATGGCTACGTTTTATGAACCTGCTCTTGTTATTGACTGCCTCTTGAAATTTTTGTTTTGGTAGTCTCGATACTCTAGGAAGTCCAGCTGCTAAATTTTGTATTAATTTCAATCTATTTAATAATCCCTACATTAATAAGGATAGAAATACAAAATCCAGTTAGATATCCTCTATTTTTACTAGTCTGTCTTCTTCCAGGCATTTATGAATGTGAGATGGATAATTATGTTTTGCAAGATTTTTTCTTTTCTTTTCACACAATCCACTCTCTGTATATCACGAATTCTTGCATGCTGGCTGGTTGGAAATGACTTTAAAGTCGAAGAACTGGTGCGGCTATCTTGAGGAAAATAAAGGTCGGATTACAGTAGGGAAAGAACATGGAGTTGGATCTTCAGCATTCATTCTATTTTTGCAAACCTGGAATATTGTGTTAAGATGTTGGGCTAAATAAAGGCTGTACATGGGCTCCTTTTTTTTTCATGATTTCTTCACGCTTTCCTTATAAAAAAGATGGATTTATTCCGTAATCCATGAAGGCGACAGCTCGTATTAGAGGATGCTTAACCAAAGGTGAAGTACAGTAAATTAAACATAAATTTGCTAGAAGAAAATTTTGGCATCATTGTTTGACTTCTGATGCTTTTATTTTATTTATCATTTTTAATGAAGACTGTGAATAATTTTAATGATTTTAATGATTTTAACATTCTAATTCTAAATAAAAATAAAGATATCTGATGCTTTATGAATAATTAACTATTAGTGGATTATGCAGGTTCTGGAAGGAGGATTCAAAGACAAACCAGGGAAAGTAAGGGATCACTACCACTCATGTTACTGTCTCAGTGGTCTCTCAGTGAGTCAGTATAGCTTTTCAAAGAGCGCCGATTCACCGCCGCCACCCAATGCAGTCCTCGGTCCGTATTCCAACTTGTTAGAGCCCGTTCATCCTCTTTACAATTTAGTGCTGGATAAGTACTACAAAGCTCATGAATTCTTCTCTGTTATGAGTTAGATAGCATTTCTCTCGTTTGTGTGGATGTCATTGTCCTTTAGTGGAATTTTTAGTGGCTGCAGAGTTATCGATCTTTAGATAATCTCAATAGACGCAGTGTTTGTGTTAAAAATATCTTTTTTTAAGTGTAACGTAGCTTTTCAATTGAATCTCTAATGGTCTCTTGGATATGCTTATATTTTTTATTTGTTAATTCTGTTCATGCTTAAGTTTACAGATTTGGTGCATTGGTGATATCATTGCTGATGCTTAAGGAACAATGAATATTACAGTTAACCAAAATTTCAGTAAGTGACCTTTTGAGATATCAGACCCTCAATAATTTCCCCAGAAGAATCATGCATGAGAAGCCTTCTTAAGCGTTAGACCCTCAGCATGATAGTTTTCAAAATTTAGCACTCATTTTGCTTTAGTGTGTATTTGTGTTGTGAGAGAGATGAATATTAAAATGATATGAACACTACTGCAACGAGTATTTATCTCACTAAATGAGGTATATGCGGCGGTCTTTCGATGACCCCGTTTGGAAAGTAGATGTAGTAGGTTGAAGTTAGGTTAAGAGGGGTTGAGGTAGACCTAAAAAGTCTTGGTTAGAAAATATTAGAAATGACATTTCCTTAATAGTTTTAAATGATAATTTAACTTTTAGTATGATACAATGGAGAAAAAGATTCATCTAGTTGACCCTATATAGTGGAATAAAGACTTGTTATTGTTGATGCATTGTATCTTATTAAAATGAAATTCTCATTTAAATCTAATAATTAAATTTCATTTTAATATTTTTAATTAAGTTTTTTTAGATCTTTTTTTACCTTAATATAGGTTGCATTTAATGCAGCTATTCTCTTAATAGGGTCATGGGAAGGCCTAAAGTGATATATAAGTAAATAATAACATTTAGATATAAATAAATTAATCAATGTAGTACTTTATGTATATATATTTCTTTATTTTAAAGGAGTGGTACTATATTAATCTCTAACGTCTAAAATCTTAACAACTAAATTGCATTAAATAGCGAATGGATTTTGCTATTTTGCTGGTAATTTTAGAGGTATAATTCTGCCCTCTCAAGTACTGAGTTTTAATTCTGCTCGTTTTTTCTTTTGGGAAAATTAGGGGCATTAGCCTGTTTCATTAAAATGAAAGAATGTTAATCCCCGATAAGAGCATAGGCAACAAATTAAATAAAAAATCACATACAGAGAACAAATGAGATTCAAGAGGAATATGACATAATGAGCATGTAGAAGAGATCTCTATGTTTCGTAAAAGAAGCTTGTTCGTAGTTTTAAGGCCTCCAAGCACATCCAATCATCTAAAATATGAAAACCTTAAAAAATAATGCTTGTGCCATATAAAATTGAACCATGGAACACAATGCACATCTTTATAGTAATCTAGTATAAAATCTTTAAACCAAGGCTGCATGGAGCCATGCCATCACAAACAGGATGAATTGAAATCATGTACAAGAAGAGCTTTAACCATTTCTTGAATTTGAGTAAGAAGATTAGGAGGGAGGTTATAATTTGTGCCCAAACTTTGGAGCAAATACCAAAAATTTTTCCATGGTGACCCATATTTGGCATTACACCAATAAGCCAGCATACTATCACTATTATACAGCCTGCAAATATGAGAGCAATTGTATGCTTGATATAAAGAGTCTAGGGAAAGAAAGCTTAGGCAGCCTAACCTCCTAGGCAAAGATGTTTTTTTCTAAGAAATGAGTTTAGTCTTTTTAACAATTGATGTCTCCATGGGATAGAAATTTGGCACATACCTTATCTAAAAAATTACAGAAAAATTTTAGAATTATATCCCCATGAATCCTGTAGGAAATAGAATTCCAAAAGGTGAATCTAAGATTTTAAATCCTTTTAAAGAATGAAAGTAACTTGGCTTTCCAACCATATGAAAGAGTAACAATTTTCTAAATGAGAGGGTGGAATATAAAAATTAAATTTTTTAATAACCAACTTGGATGCAAAGATAAGTTAAAAAATTAACAATTGATGATATATTGAGGATAACAACAACATCTAAGATTTCAGCATTATTTAGAGCTATGAGAATGGAGCTTTTAGCATTGTTGACTTGAAGTCCCAAAGTAGAGACAAAATTATCCAAAATGACCTTAAGGGTATTAGCATTATGCATGTTGGCTTCACCAAAAACTAGTAAATCATTAGCATACATGAGATGATTAAAATAATTTCCAGCCAGAGATAATCTCCCTCCTTGGATAGGGGAGTGACATCTCCACCATTGAAAGGATCAGAAGGAGGGAGAGTCATCTTTGTCATTACGAGGATAAGAAGGGGGATTGTCATCTATGTTGTACTGGTGAGCAGAAGGAGAGAAATTATTTTAATCACCTCCATCGCTAATTAAGTCTTTTGCTCAAAGACTTCTTCCTCAAGTTCCTCCCCAAGAGATCCACAACTATAACCCATAGGACCTAAGGTGCAAGCTGGCAGGGTTAACCCTGTGACTCCGTCACACCCTTTGACTCCCTCAAGGAAACACTCCCTCAACCTCAACTCATCTATCTCCCAAGTGGTTTGGACTCTCTCATAGGTAAGGAGACACTTCTCCAACTCTATGACTTTCTCACAAAGGAAAAATATCTCTGGCTACTCGACACAACCTCTCAGGTCTTATGTGAAATAATTAAAGTGGGCTATTTAAATAAAATCCTAACTTTTAATTTAAGCCTTCTAATCATAGAGTATGATATTATGTATATACTATCTAATTAGCTCAATTCCCATCTCAGATCATCCTATATGATATTTAGTTGTACAATATAATTAATTATATTGAAAACTAATTATTGAAGATGAATAAGGATTCGTCTAGTGGTGTTTTGTTAAATCAGACTGTACGATGTATATCGTAAAGTATGTAATTATGATTTAATTCTAATTCGATTCCTTAATCTATGGTCAAAATTAGAAAATATTTATTAATAATTGCATAATATAAAATCTTTTATATAGTTTAATTGCTTCAAATTTGAAAATTGCCTAATTTTTGTAACATAGATTCAACTGCGGGGTTTACTTAAAATACATGATCGTCCTTTGCGATCGTAGTTCATGCATTACAATTAGTTATCCTATTAATTAAATTTTTAATTTAATAAAACACTTGATTTCATTTTATGGATTAACAAATAGTACAATATGATTGGGATCATACCACACTATTTAATAGAGAATTCAAGTGTTTAAATTTGATTCCCACTCATCAGTGTGTACTCAGTTATCTTTCCAACAAATACCTTATTATATAAATGAATCATGAAAATAAAATTATAGAATTTTATTATAAATTGGCTAAAATTTATCATCACATTTTCTTGAGTTTGCTTATTTAATTTGGCTATGTGTATGTTGTACTAGAAATGGTTAGCATCACACAAAAGAAATAGGTCATATAAAGTAGAGATTAGTAATTGATCAAACCAATAATATTTATAATCATAAAAATACTAGGTCAAGCTCCCAGATTTCAATAATCTCCCCCTATTTTATGATGAAAAAATCATTGGTTGGAATTTTAATTTTGTAAATTGGTATTAAGTTCTTTGCTTATATATTCCCCTCATTAATTGGACTCTTTAGAAATAACTAGGAAAACATTTGAATTAAGAATTTTTTTTATTTATTTTTAAACAATATATAAAAATATAACAACACAAACTCTTAGATACCAAAACACAAACAACTGAAATTTCATTTGATGAAAGAAAAAATGAGCACAACACAATTCCTTATATAACAACTATCACTTCTACTCCCCCTTTTGACATCACAAAATGAAGCAGAATAAAAAAAAGGTATAGGCCTACTAAAAACTTAAAATAAACTAAACACTAATTAACATATAATACAAACATGCATACTAACAAACACCAAAACACTTAATTATATAGACTGAACACAAATGCATCAAAATTGTCCAAACATAAACATGTAAACTATAACATAAACACAAAAACACATGAACTAGAATTAAAACATAAAGATACAACTACAAACATGTAACTAGCCCCATTTCCTAAACATTGATATCGATTATTCCTAATCTTGTTCTGAGTGCACTAAACCTTTAATAAGTTAGGGGTTTGGAAAAAAGATCTGCTAGTTGATTTTTAGTTTTCACAAGTTGCATGTTTACATCTCTTTTTTTTTTCACATGGTCTCTTATAAAGTAGTGTGTCATGTCAATGTATTTAGTGTGAGAGTGTTGAATTAGATTTTTAGTTATATAGATTGCACTCGTATTATCACCCATGATGGGGATGTTTTTACTTACAATCCAAAATCAAGAAGCTATTACTTTAGCCAAAAAACATGGGAAACATAGATTCCTACATCTACATACTTAGCTTCTACAATGAAAACTACTACTAAATTTTGCTTTCGACAAGACGTGAAATTATAGATTGTCCTATGAATTGGAAAGTTCCTATGGTACTCTTTCTATCTACATTAAAAAAAAATTGAAATCTAAGTATCAAACTAAGTCAAAGGTTAAGATATTCCTAGGATACCAGATATCAAAGTTCGAGTGCCTAAAAGATATCTTAAGATTCTTTTAGTTTAAGCATATTTGATTTCTTAGCATCAGACTGAAACCTAGTACATAAATAAATGCTAAACATAATTTTAGGCCTACTTGTGATCAAGTAAAGTAATAATCTATAATCCCTCTAAAATTCTTCTAATCAATTGATTTTCCATCCTAATCCTTCAAATTTCTTTAAGATTTCTTTTGTAAATTTTGTTTAGCTTAAGAAGGTTTTATCTTCTCTTTGTTTCACATTAAATCAAATGAAATAGGTCAACTCACCTATCATACTTATTTCAAATTCACTACTTTTTTTTTTTTTGATAATTGCAAATTGCGTTATAAAAGCAAAAAACAGGAAACTAGGTACAAGCTAAATGAAAAGCTCACATTCCTTCTTCAATAAACTAGATAAAGAAGAGGGTATGCAAGCAAAAGAAAAATATTCAAAGCAAAAATTATTCTCTAAAGCCAAAGTAGCACAAAGATCGGCTACTTTTTACGATCTCTATGAACATGGTGAAAAATTATCTTATTGAAGTCGGCCAAGAATAGAAAATCTTTATCCTCCCAATTACTATATTGCCACATCTTTTTATTCAAAGAATTTTGAATGAACTTGTTGATGTTGTAGTTATCACCTTCTATTACTATACCTTTGCTATCTAACATCCACCTTTGTATATACTTCCTTATCAACAAATAGCCTCCATTTCAAGTTGTGCCACATCCCAGTGAACTCTTCTTTCCCCAAAAGCAAGTAATAATCTTCCTTTGTGATCTCTAAAAGCTCCACCAATTCTAGCACTGTTAGTTGTCAATAGAGATGCATCAACGTTTATTTTGATCCAATCTAGTGGTGGAGTGTGCCAAACATTTTGAAACTCCCTAAGGAGATTAGCACCCCAGCTATCTAGGATTAGATTAGCATGAATCATTGCAATAGATAACACGTTTGCTGCAATCATTGAGCTGGGTAGAGTAGGTTTGCCATGTAATTTTCTTGTTTATGTCTTTCCAACATTCATAAACTGAAGTACAGTAAACCTTGACTGTGTTAGAATATGTAACAGAAATTCTCTTGAGTTCTGTTAAACATTCCTCCAGCGAAAGAAAAATTGGGATATTAAATCCCTGCCCTTGCAACTTTAACAAAATTTCCATCAAATACTTACAATGGACATCAATATGCTCAAGATTCTCAACTTGTTGACATCCCCTTACACATAAATCATGGTTAATAAGTTTCCTATATGTAAGAAACTCATTTGTTGGGATAGCAAACTTGCTCATTCTCCACCAAAACAGTTCCACCCGAGGATTTAATTTCACCTTCCTAAGCCAAGATGAAAATCCAAAATCTCCCTCTCTCATGTCACATTTTAATGGATTTTCATATGACATGCAGTAATACTCTTACCAGTATGTTGCTAAATTTCTTCCATATAATCTGCTTCAACAATGTGATTGATGGGAATTTGCAATATAAAAGATATAAGTTCCTCATGAAAGAACTGATGAAGTTTCTCCATGTTCCAGCTGCCATCCAAAGAGATGAATTGATCATGCATTATATCTTCCAGTCCCGTGCAGTCCGCAAATGTTGGCCAAGCTCCCAAACATTTATCAAGCATCCAAATGTCTTTAACAACATTAATCTTCCTCCCATTCACCACTTTCCATTTCAGCAAAGATTTTAAGAATTTTCCACCCTCTTTTAGAAGTTTCCAAGCCATAGAAGCTCCTTGTTTGTTGTCAGCATCAAATATGTTATTACCGTATTTGGCCATAATGGTTTTATGGAGTAAAGTGTCAGGTTTTTGCATGAAACGCCAAGACAGTCTAGCCTTAAGAGGCCCCGATCTGTGAATTGCTGAATGAAAATTCAGACCACCAGCATCTCTCGGTTTACATAGTTCTGGCCTTGACACATAATGCATTCCTCTCTTACCATTGCTTTTATGCCATATGAAATCTTTGCAACATTTATCCACTTCATAGAGAACTTTCTTTGGAACAAGGGAATGAGTTGATAAAAGAGAAGACTTAGCAAGAGTAATCTTACCAGCCAAAGATAGATTTGCTTCCCCAAGAATTCAGCTTTAGTAGAACATTGTCCAGCAGATCCTGAAAGTCAGATTTTACCAATCTTCTCAAAGCCATCTTAACGCCCAGATATTGCATCTCCTTAATTACTTTGTATCCCAAAATCTACTTGACCTGATTCTTATTGAACCGGTTAGCAGCAATGCTAAAAATAATTTGGGATTTAGAGTTATTCACCTTCAATCCCATCCAAGTACAAAAATCAGCAACAATTTTCTTTAACATTTTGGCAAGCTTTTTTGAAGATTGTGCAAAAATCAAAACATCATCGGCATATAATAGATGAGTAATCTTTTGAGCTCTTGGTGATATTTGAATGCCCAAATCGTGCCCCTTTTGTTCAATTGCATTTGAGAGTAACTAAGATCACATAATGAATAAGTAAGGAGAGAGAAAACATCCTTGACAAAACCCATTTTTCAGCCTTAATCCACTTAGACACTTTCCCATTTAGCAGGAATAAAAATCTGACATCTCTGACACACTCCATAATAAGTGAAGAGATCTTTATAGGGAAACCAAACAAATGTAAGACTTGATTCAAAGTCTCCCAGCACATGCTATCATAAGCTTGCTCCATGTCAAGCTTAACCGCCATCATTCCTTTTTTGTTTTTAGAGGTCCTGAATTTATTGAAGACCTCATGAGCTAATAAGCAGTGATCCGACATCGATATTCCAGGAATGAATGCAACCTATTCTTCTGAGATAATTCTATTAATGCAACATTTCAATCTATTCATGATCATAGTTCCCACAAGCTAAAAAGTAGTTTGTCACAAACTTATAGGCCTATAATTTGCTGGAACTAAGGGATTTTTAATCTTGGGGATAAGGACAAAAAGTGTTTCTCTCTATTCAGCATGCATACTACAAGTTTTGAAAAAGCTTTCAATTGCTTTCCATGTCTCTCCTTCCACAATTTTCCAATAAAATTTAAAAAAGGAAGCGGTAATACCGTTCAGTCCAGGAGATTTATTGTTCCCTTGTTGAAAAACAACCTTAATAAGCTCATCTTTAGTAAAATATGCATTCATCAGATCAGCTTCAACTTGCAAAATTCTCTGGTTTTCTAGAATAGCTGGCCAACCTGTCAAAATGAAGTCTCTAGCCTTCCATTTAAAAAAAAAATCATAAAAAATTTCTTCGATGTGCTCAAAATCCTCCAAAAGATTACTGTTTTCATCTTTGATTTGTCTAATACGATTTCCATTTTTTTTAGCAGAAGCAAAACTATGAAATAAATTCGAGTTAGAATCACCTTCCTCATGCCATCTAGCTTTTGGCTCTTTGATTCCACCATGCGGATAGTCTCCCCATTGTGACATTGAGGTCATGAACTTTAGTTCTAAGCAAATTCAGCTTCTCCACCGAAAGCCCAGCATCAGTAGATTCTTCCAATTGAAGATCTAATATCTCCTTCTTCAGTTCTTCCTTCAAAGTATTCAACTCTCTACATTTATTCTTGTTCCAAAAGTATAGAGGCTTTAACGTTCTTCTTAATTTCCTTTGAAGTATTTCAGCATTATTGCCATAATACGTTTTCTTCCAAGCCTTCAATACAATTTTCCAAGCTGCAGGATATGATTTTCATGTATCTTCAAATCTAATGATTTTAGACTGCTTATTAGGAGGCTCAAACACCTTACATGAAATAGGACTGTGATTCGACGCTACCCTTGGTAAATGTCGAACCATTGCCATAGGAGTTCTTTGCAAGGCTATAGAGTTCATGAAGCATCTGTCTAATCTCTCCCAGATTCTGGCTGCATCATATTTATTATTACACCAAGTGAATCTTGGTCCAACAAAAGCAATTTCATGGAAATCATTATTTTCCATATAAAGCTTCATCTCCTTAGGTCCCTTAGAAAAATGGAACCTCTTGCCTCCCCTTTTATCATCCTTGGAAAGAATGCAATAAAAATCACCTCCAATAATTGAAGGTACATCACAAGGAAAACATTTTTCAAGTGTCTCCCACATAGTTCTTCTTATATACAGATCTCGACCTCCATAAACCGTTGCCACATTCCATGTGCCCAAAGAGGTGCTATTAAGAACACTCATAACTACTTGAGAAGAATGTTCAATGACTTCAAAGGATACAACATTTTTATCCCATAAAACCAGTATACCACCCGAAGTTCCTTCAGCGAGATAATGAAAAAACTCCCAATTACTCCCAATAAGAAGATTAACATCTCTTCTATCTATACTAGACATTTTAGTCTCAGTTAGACCAATAAAAAACCCACCATTGTCCTTCACGATCTCCTTAAGATATAGGGAGGCCTCTTAATATTTTGCCCCCCTACAATTCCAAAAAATGAATGAGGACATTAATAACCAGGAGGGGAAGATTCCCCAACTTTCTTACCACCTTTATTGTCCCCCTTTTCTCTTCCTATGAGTAGCTTCAACCGAGCCTAAGGATTTCACTTCCTTTGCCAATTTGTTTTTACAAGAATTTGTAATTTGAAATCCTATATCCAGTAATCTCTCAAAACTGCTTGGTTGAATTTTTTCTGAAAAAGATATAGTTTCAATAGAGTCTTCAACTCTGTATAAGTCTTCTGCTTCAGCAACTTCAACAACTTCTCCCTCTTCATGCTCATCCATCAGGATTTGGAATTTATTCTTAACACAAATATCAGCAGTTTTGTGTTCCTTTCTAGGCTCTGCATTACCCAGCATCCCGCTTTCATATTGATTTTCAGAGACATCTTGCGGCTTTCTAGAATTTCCATTCTCAACTTGATTCTCATGCATTCTTTCAGGCTTTTTTTGAAGAGTAATAACAACAGGTTTGAATTCCTGTTTCTTCCGAGCTGTATTTTCTTCAATTTTCTTAACGTTTATGAATCTTCTATTTCTGAATTTTGCATGAATCTAGGGTCCATATTCATCATCATTATGGGGCTTTGGGACTTCTTCAGCAGCATTGTTATCAGCCATCTTCACTTGGTTGACAGTAGCAACATGTTCCTGATTTTGAATGGGCTTGATATAAGGACAAAGAGACTTGCTATGTCCTACTATTCCACAATGATAACACAGAGAAGTCATCTTCTCATATTCAACTTTTTGATATAGTCTTCCTTGAATTCCTTCAATCCAAACTCCCTTAGGTAACTTTTTGTCAAGATTGATACGGACACCTCGTGCATATTCTTTCTTCCCCCATTTGAAAGAATTTCCATCAAGAAATAATGATGTTCCAATCATTGAAGCAATTCGAGATATGTTCTCCTCGTCCCAACAGCTTAGAGGTAAAAAAGGAAGTCAAATCCATACAGGCCAAGTGATACCTTTTAATGATTCCAGGGAGAAAGAAGTAGACCATTTATCCATGCCGATAATATGGTTTCCAATATACCAGGGTCCACCGCTCAGGACTTCCTCCATTGATTCAATGTTGTTGAAGGAACAGAGAATCCAATCAAGCCCAAGGGTTATTAAATGGAATTTCCCAAATCTATTCCATTGTCTTCGGAGTTCCAGACTACAAACAGAAAAAGGGTTATCTTTCCCTGGAACTTTAATCACAATAGACTTCTTCAAGATTTGCGAATTGGCAAATTCTAGATCAAGATTTAGCTTTACCGCCACCCCGTCTTCAGTCATCTGTGTAGTTTCCATATTATAATTCAGTCTAATATGTTGCATCTTCTTCCATGCAGAGACAAAATTATCTTTGGATACAAGATCTTCTTTATTTTTTGGAACAGCCTCATTGATCTCAACATCATTTTCAAAATTGGTAGACAAAATTCTTTTCACATGATTTTGATTGCTATCTTCTTGGATTCCCATAAATTTGTTAACCTTCAGGATCAGTTCTGAAGAGGAAGACGCATCATTATCTAAATTCACAAACAAATCAGGTTTTGAAGCTGAAAGCTTCATCAGACTCTTTCCTTTTCCTTCAATAGAGGAATCTTTTCGCATCAGAGGTCCATCCCCCTCATGAATTACCAGATTGGAACGAGGTCTAACAGACGATTTATCCGCAACATCTATTCTGAATCTATCATTCTTATGAGTGGTACCGCTGTAAAGAAGTTGGCGGCGGTCTAGCAAAACCATCTTCAAGCTGCGTGGGAAGCCCTCGAAATAGAGAATTCAAAGAAACACGAAGAGTTTCTCTCTCTAGAATCTGTAGCTTCTCTCTCTAGAATCTGTAGCTACATTGGAAGAAGAGTTATTAAGGGAGTCAATAGATTGGCCTCCGAACCAACTATCTAGCCAAAAAATGATGTCACCACCACCAAGCTCCCAATAGAGAAAGGGCTCAACAACCCATTTATTTTTGCACAATCTCTCCCACTCCTTAGAGTCACCTTAGTTAAAACAACAGGTGGTCGGATGTTTACCCACACAATACTTAGCAAACATAAACTTAGCCCAAACACTCACTTTAGCACAAAAACCTTGTACCATAACTTAAAAGAAAAAGTATAGGCCAAATAATTCATACTCTTAAAACCCGAACCCCCTTCATCCAGGACACCATAACACTTGTCCCAAGAGGACCAAATAATTTTAAGAGTTGCTATCAGCCCCTTTCCAGAAGAATTTGTTAAAAAGTCTATAAATCCTGTTACAAACTGCTTGAGTAGAAAGAAGAGTTTGCAAAATATAAATTGGAAAAGAACAAAGAACACTATGGATGAGAATTAAACGACCCCCAAAACTCAGTAAATTTGAATCTCAGGACAATATTTTGTTTTGCACATTAGTCATTAAATCATCAAAAAGAAAGGTCTTCTTTTTACCTTTAAAGAGAGGCACCCCAAGATATTTAATAGGCAAATTGCAGTGCACAAAACTTGTTGAGTTTTAATGGCTAAAATATGATCATTAGACACTTTCTTGGAAGAAATAAACCATCACTTATATTTGTTTAGTGCAAAACCACCAATCAATTCAAATTGATGAAAGAAATCCATAAGTTTATTAAAACTATTAATAAAAGCCTTAGTAAAAACAATAAAATCATCTGCAAAATAAAGATGATAAATAGGAAAATCACCCAAAGTTCTGTAATAAAGGCTCAGAGAATTTTCAAAGAGATTAGCAAGGCCTCTAGATAAATAATTGACAACAATAATGAAAAGTTTAGAGGATATTGGATCACCCTGTCTAAGATCATGTGAAGATTAGAAAAAACCATTACTTTTACCATTAACAATGATAGCAAAATGAGAACCCTCAATGCAATTCTTAATAAGGTTGATAAAATTTAAATAAAAACCAAACAAATACATAATATTGTAAATAAAGTTCCAATTAATGTTATCATAAGCCTTGGCAATATCAAGTTTTAAAATCAATTGCCACCTCTCACCTTAACATCCAGATCTTGGCCAAATTCCTGGGCTAGAAGAATATTTTCTGCAATACCCCGCCCTTTAGCAAACCCCATTTGATAAGGTGAGATAATTTTGGGTAATAGATAAGTTAAATGATTTAAAAGGATTTTAGAGAGCAATTTATTAAAAAAATTACACAAACTAATAGTTCTAAAGTCATTCCAGTTACTAACATTGTTAATTTTGGGAATAAGAGCAATAGAGATAGAAGTAAAAAACTTAGGAATGGAATTGCAAGCAAAAAAGTCATTGACAGTAGAATAAAGATCATTACTAATAATTTTTCAAGTTTTTTGAAAAAATTTAGTGGTGAAACCATCCGATCCTGCCACAGAATCACCATTCATGCCATGAACAATTTCTTTGACTTCCTCAAGAGTAGGAGGTTTAGAGAGAAGGTCATTATCCCCATGAGAAACCAAATTAGGGATAATATCAGAGTTATCAATATGGGAAGTTCTAAAATCTTGTTTAGACACTTTTAAAAATAACTAACTGCCAGAGTAACAATTTCCAAGCCATCCTCAGAAATAGAGCCATCATTACAATTAATTTTATTAATAAAATTTTAGCACATTTTCTATTAACCAAAGCATGAAATATTTAGTATTATTCACCTTTGATTAGATGTTTTGCAACTACTTTTTGTTTCCAAAAAGTTTCCTCCTAAGCTTGTAATTTATAAAAACTATCCTTAGCATATGTCAAAAACTAAAATTATCCTCAGAAGGAGTTAGTTGACATTGAGACTCAATAAAGGTCAATACTCTTTAGTATTCAAAATATTAGAGAAAAGATTTTTAAAAACTTTATGATTCCACCAGTTTAAAACTTGCTTAAACTTTTCAGTTTAAACCAAAGTCTCCTCATGCCAAAGATTGAATTATCATGATGTAAAAGGGCATGCCAATTTTCTTGAACCAAATCTAGAAAAGAATCATGGAGCAACCACATGTTTTAAAATCTAAACTGAGAAGGAGATTTAATGTGCCTCATCTTAAGAGAAATAAGTAAGGGAGAAGATCATAAAGAGTCCTTTTAAGATGCTCAACATTAATAGAATTAAAAGAGTTAAGCCAATAATCATTAAATAATACCCAGTCCAACCTTTGCCATAAGTGCCCATTGTTCCAAGTGAACTTATTACCAAAGAAGCTAATATCCACTAAATTACATTCCATAATCATGTTGTTAAAATCCTCCATAGAATGATAGATAGGAGAAGAGCCCCTTATACATTTAGAAGGATTAGAGATAGTATTATAATCCCTACCAATAAGCCAAGGCACATTACAATTACAAAGAAAGTGGATAAGTTGCTCCCATAACACTTTGTGAGAAATTTTTTTTTTTACTTTTAAAAATGCTTTGGTTTTTTTTTGTTTAAATAAAAAAATTCTCATGCGATTTGCTTTATTTATATTTTAATATTTTCTTTCAATCAAATCCACATAGTCGAATATTATACCGCCCCGAGGGGTAGACTGATATCCTTCTATTGATCTGAAAGTAAGAAGACTACAATTCATTATTCTAATCAGGTGCAACATAGGGAATATACAAATCATCCTAAAGAATGATACTATATTATTCTATCGACCTGATTAGACTAATGAATTATGAATTTATTTCCATAATCAAATATAGAAGATATTTGATCTGCTTGTGGAAGCAAATCAATTATTTACCTATCCTTTTATTGTGGAAATAAATTTTAAAATATGGATAAAGCTTGATCTACGTTCATAGATCTTTCCCCTACCCTAGAAAGGAAACTAAGGTAAGGTTTAGATTATTTTGGGATCTAGACTTCCTATAGGGGCATGCCCCTACAATTAATTACATCTCCTAGAGAAAACTCTCAATTTAAATGAAGACTAATTAATTTCAAAATTATATACAAGTTTAACTAAATATTTGGGCTGACTTAAATTTTCATTATCAGGCTTTAGATTATAAATTTAACATTGAATTTGGAAGAGTTTAGTTTTGATTAGAAGAAAGAATATGTGAAGAGAGAGTGTATACATTCTGGACTTACCACCTGCCTAGAGTGGGCTGCCAGCTAACAATCCTAATCACAACAATTCGTCGATGAATGCAAGATTTAAGATGGCTCTATCCTAAGAATCAAGGAATGGTTAAAGAAATCTAATTAGATGTATAATAATATGCTTACAAAAAAATAGAAAATCTACACGAATGCTAATGATGCATGAAACAGTTGAATATATAAAAGTGCTAATTTTATTAATATCAAATTTACAGATTACATCCCAGGGTCTGCAGGAAAGTAAAGGTGGCTAGGCCCCACGACAACAAGCTTGAATTATAAGCCTATAGAAGAGTAGAATTAAATATAACTACTTATGGTCTTCAGGCTCCAAGTCTTCTATGGAATTCCAAAAAGGAACATCCTTCTGGTGGAGGATATTACTTTTTGGAGCCCCATCTATATGTATATAAGCAGTTATTTTCAATTCTTTTACAGACTCGAGACACTTTATAGACTTAATCTATATATAACAATCTAGAAAGAATAAAATTTACATTTCTCTTTACAAGTACATCAGTCCCTAGGAATGTTCTACTTTGTAGGTAAGTAAAAGCAGTAGAGTAAAGCAGTTATATAATTATGCATGCTATGAGTGCATTGTGAACAGTTATAAATATAGGAAAGTAAAGATAGAAACATAAAGTACATGGTCCTCACTTATTCACTCCGCTCTCTGGTGCTCTGACAGAAATATAAATTTGCATGTTATGAAGTAAAGGAAAGTAAGCAAACACACATGGGTGCCCTCTAGGCAAGACACCCGCAAACAAACCACAACAAACCACCAGCCTAGCCTAGGCTAAAGTTGGTTTTCCTAGCAAGCATCTAAGTGTGTGAAAGAGGTCGTGTGGCTTGAATAGGTCCTATAGGAATTATTGTTTGGATTGCATGTATTATTAAAGTTTATTTATTAAAGGCCAAAAGAGAATTTAATTAAAGTTTAAGTGATATGTATTTGAATTTTAAATGATTCCACTTTTAGATGTTAAAGTTATTTGATTTAGTTTTAAAGAACTTATAGATTGATAACTCTCTAAGTGGAGGAGGTTATCAATTTATAAGTCCTAGAACTTTCAGAATGAACACTCGTCTTATAGAGAAGATAAGTGTGCATCTAAGATTCCTCAAAATTTTATTAGAAGAGTGAAAGGGACCCTACAAATGCAATGTGACATACATTCCAAAAAGAGTCGTGTATGCCACATAAGGTTGGTGTATTATTAAGGGTTTGAAGATCTCCAAATTCAAATATATTAGTGTCTTTCTAAAAGGAGTCGTGCACAATATATAGGAGAATCTTTTTGTTATTTAATTATTTAAAGGCCTCTTTAAATCAAAATGCCTAAAGCCCTCCAAAAGGAATCAAGCTTTATGCATAAATGCCTTAATCCATTTAATCTAAGTTAATAATCAAATTTGATTGATTAAAATAAATTTTAATCAATCAAATTATCAAATTAATTTAGTTTAAATGAATTAAAATTTAATTTGAATTTTAATGTATTTTATTATAATATTTAGAATTTTTTTAATCATTTGTTGAATTTTAATGAATCTAATTAAGAATAAATGATTTATTGATGAAATTAAATTAGAAAATTATTAAAAAAATTTATTTAAATTGAATAAATTAATCTCTGAATTTTATTTGATTTAATATGAATTTTAGGATTTATTTATTATTTTTAATTAATTATTTATAGAAAATGGGTGATTTTGTGAATTATTAATGAATTAATATTTAAAAATTATTTAGAAATTCTATTATAATTCAATATATTATTCTCTAATTTTTATTAGTTTTTATTTGAATTTTGTGAATTTTTAGAATTTATTTAGTATTTTTATTTAATTACCAAAAGAATTATCTAATTAGTGTATTATTAATGAATTTATTATTAGAAAATTATTTAAAATTAAAATTAATATGTTTCTGGTTTGATTTGATTTTAAAAGAGTTTATTTTATATTTTTGATATTTATCAGAATTTTATTTAATCCTTAATGAATTTTATTGAATTTACTTAAATAAATGTTTTTTTTTAAGAAGTGCAATTTGCATTAAGTAACAAAAGAACTAATTACAATTGTCAAAAGGATGACACTCCTCCTTGATTAAATTTAACAACAAGGAAGGAATGTTATCAAAGGAAAAACTATCAAAGAAAAACTACTATCTAATGCCAAAGTAGCACACAAATTAGCTACTTTATTACAACTTCTATAGGCATGTTGAGAAATAACTTTATTAAAGTCATTTAAGAAAAAGAAATCCTTGGCCGAACTATTATCCACAAGCCACTTATTCTTCTTTAAAGAATTTTGAAGGCAAGTAATAACATTGATGTTATCACTCTCCACGATCACCCCTTTGTATTCAAGCATCCAGCTTCTAACATAATCCCTCACCGAGAGTGCAGCCTCCAGCTCAAGCTGAGCAATATCCCAATGAACTTTGTTCTTCCCAAATGCAAGGATGAATCTACCATTGTGATCCCTGAAAACAACACCGATTCCAACAAGGCTAGAGCTAAGTAAGGAAGCATCAACATTAATCTTCATCCAATCTTTCGGTGGAGGGCACTAAGTGTTTTGAGACTCCCTAAGGAGATTAGTACCCCAGTTAGAAAGATGAGGACTAGATTTGGTGATAGATAAGGAAAGAATATTTGCTGCTACCACAGAACAAGGTAGCATAGCTTTACCATGCTTAACATCGTTCCTGTTTTTCCAAGAGAAGTAAACAATGGTGCAGTAAATTTTCACAATGCCAAGATGTCGGGCTGTTAGTCTCCTTAATTCCTTTAAACAATGGTCCAAAGAATGGAACAAAAGAATGTGAATACCCCACTCCATCAATTGCATTATGATTTCAACCAAATACTTACATTGAACCATAACATGTTCAAAGCTTTCCACTACTTGGCAGCCTGTGGCACAAGTATCAGTTAACGAAATCATACGGTTCCTGAGAAAAAGATTGGTAGGAATAGCAGATTTTCCAAGTCTCCACCAGAACATCTCCACCTTCTTATTAAGTTTGATTTTATTTAGCCACTTGCAGTATTCATCATCATTTAAATTGAATCCGCACTTCATCACCTCCTCATAAGATAGGGCAGAAACTGTCTTACCCGAACATAAGCTCTGCAGCTCCTCCCGATCCTCCATACAAGGATCAATCTGAATTTGATTAATCAAACCAATAAGATCTGGATGAAAGACTTCCTGAAGTAGGGAAAAATTCCAGTGGCCATCATCCAATATCAGCTGCTGAACATACATCCCCTCCAAAGAATCACAATCAGCAAATGTGGGCCACCGATTTATACACATATCCAAAATCCAAATATCATTGAGGACATTAATCTCCTCACCATTGCCTACTTTCCATCTGGTAATATTTTTAAGGTGTCTTCCTCCATCTAACAAGATTTGCCAAGCCTTTGAAGTAGCTTTCTTATGTGTACCATTCATTACATCCTTCTCATACTTAGCTTTGATTGATCTATGGAACAAGGTCTCCGGCTTCTGCATAGGGTTCCATGCCAATTTTGATCTCAATGAGCCAGCTTTCATAATAGGGGATCGCAAACCCAGCCTACCCATACTTCTCGGTTTGCACAAATCATCCCAAGCAACATAATGTATACTATGGCTGCCATCGGGTTTATGCCAAATGAAACTTCTACAAAGCTTTTCCAAAGCATACAACACTCTTTTTGGAATCAAAGAATGTGTAATTAAAAAGTTTGGCATAGACAAAAGAGAACTTGTAATAAGAGTAATCTTACCACCCATGGATAAAGACTTCTTACCCCAAGCATTGAATCTATCCATAACATTTCTCAAAAGATCTTGAAAGTTAGCCGCCTTCAACCTGTCAAGAGAAATCTTTACCCCAAGATAGTTCATCTCCTTGACCACTTTGAAGCCAAAAACTTTAGCAATCTTCTTCTTCATGGGGTATCTGACAATCTGGCTGAAAATAATTTGTGATTTATTGACAATCATCCTTTGCCCCGCCCGTTTACAAAAGTCTTCAACAATACCCTTCAAAACTTTAGCTAAATCCATGGAGACATATGAGAAGATTAGTACATCATCTGCATAAAGAAGATGTGTGATCTTTGGCCCTCTAGGAGAGAGTTGTATGCCAAGATTTTGACTCCTTTGCTCAAGAGAGTTGGACATCAATTGAGAACACATGATGTAAAGGTAAGGGGAGAGTGGACATCCTTGACGGAATCCACTATGAGCTTTAATCCACTTGGAATTCTTTCCATTAATAATAATGGAAAATCTCACATCTACAACACATTTCCATAATAAGGTTAGAATACATAGAAGGAAAGCCATACCATTTCAGAATTTGGCCAAGAGTTAGCCATCCCATGCTATCGTATGCTTGCTCCATGTCCAACTTCAAAGCCATCAACCCCTTCTTATTTTTGGAGATTTTGAACTTGTGGAAAATCTCCTGAGCCAGAAGACAATGTTCTAAAATTGATCTTCCCGGGATGAAGGCCATCTGATCTTCAGAAATCATTTTGGAAATACAAGTCTTCAATCGATTAACTAGCATAGTAGCCGCAATCTTGTAATTAGTCTGGCATAGACTGATAGGCCTGTAATTGGATGGAATTAAAGGGTTCTTCACCATAGCAATCAGAACTATGAGAGTATCCTTCCAATCTGATCTTATTCAGCAAGAAACTAGAAAGCATCTAATATCATTCCAAAGATCTTCCCAAACAATATCCCAATAACATTTGTAAAAAGAGGAAGTGAGACCATCCATACCTGGTGATCTATTACTCCCTTGCTGAAAGACCGACTGCTGTAATTCATTCACCAAAAATTCACTGTTAAGAGCAGTTAACTCTTCTGTATTCCATTTCTAGTTCTCAAAAATCTCTGGCCAACCCGATAATTCACAATCTCTAGCCTTCCATTTTACTTCAAAGTAATGAATGAAAATCTCCTCAATTTTATCTTCTTCAACTTGAATCTTATTATTCATATCTTTAATTTGATTCACTCTATTGCCATTTCTTCAAGCTGTAGCAAAATTATGAAACAATTTTGAGTTAACGTCTCCTTCTTCATGCCATCTTGCTTTTGCCCTTTGATTCCACCAAGTGGACAATCTCCTCAAGGTCACATTAAGTTCATGGATTTTGCTTCTGAGTAAAAGAAGATCATCAACTGACGAATCATTTCCCACGGCTTCTTTATTTTGGAGATCCAAAATCTCCTTTTTCAGTTCTTCCTTCAGCTTGTTCAAATCTTTGCACTTATTTTTACTCCAAAAAAATAGTGCTTTTAAAGTTCTACTAATCTTCCTTTGTTAAATCATACCTTCATCTCCAAAGTCCTTTTTCTTACAAGAATGGTACACAATACTTTTAGTAGCTGGATAAGATCTCTAAGTATCCTCAAATTTGATGGTTTTTGATTTGATACGCACCTTTTCATCAATCTTAAAGGCAATAGTGTTAAGAGAGTTGCTATTTGCATGTTTTACATTCTTGCAACTTGTATTATTTTGATGATTTCAAATATTATTGTTTTATGTATATATATCTCCTAACACTTTTTGGAAGATTTGCTCTAGTGTGTACTAACATTTCAGGAAAATCAACTCCAAGCTATGAAGACTTCAAATCAAATTTAGAAAATATTCATTTGTAAATTATAAGTTTTGAATTGAGAGGGAGTGATTGTAATTGAGTGAAAAATCACAACACACACACTTGGGGGAACAATTTTTGTGAACTGATCGTACGGGACGAACCTAGTTCGTACAGGACGATCATGTCAATTAACCCATCGGAAGAGCAGTGGATCGAACAGGCAGGGAGAAAATTTTTCTAAGTCCTAATCGTCTAGGATGAATTTAATATTCATCTCGGGACGAACGTCTCGGGATTCTTACTCTACACTATTCGTCCAGACGAAATGCATGGTTCATCTCTGGACGAAACTCTCTATTTAAAATCATACAGGATGAAATTACCCTTCATCTCTGGATGAAACTCTCTGTTTAAAATCGTCCAGGATGAAACTTGTTCATCCCAGGATGAACCGAACCGACTTACCTCAATTGGTTACGTCCTGCAGCGATTTGGAAACCGACCTATGGAATAACCGTTTCGTATCGGACGAACCTAGTTCATACGGGACGATGATCGTGTACGAACATAGTTTGTACCAATATACATTAGGATAGTTTCTAACACTTTAAGTAAAATCGTCCGGGACAATCCACGATCGTACGGGACGATCCACTGCGTACAGAATTGAAAATTTGCAATTTTTGGATAGTTTTTCTTGTCTTTCCTATATAAAGTCCAAATTTGACTGCCACAAAATCTTTTTTGGTCATTGATTTTCGTGCCTATTGAAAGAAGACTCAAGCAGAGAGTGAGTGAGAGCATTCAAAGAAGGATTTCTACCACTGGAGTGTGAAGGCTTTACTTGGTGTTCAAAGGTAAGATTTCCTACTTGTGATTTGAGATTACTTCACTCTTTTCTTCCTTCTTTCTAGATTTCTTGTGAGGAGATCTGTCAAGGAGATCGGGTTCTCTGCCCACACTAGGAGAGCGTAAAAGGATGAAGGGTTCTCTTCCCACACTAGGAGAGTGTAAAAGGACAGACAGTTCTCTACCAACACTGGGGATAGTGTAAAAGGATGACAATTCTCTGCTGCACTGGGTAGTGGTGGAAAGAGTGTTTGTAAAGGCTTCTCCGCCTTGCTGTGGGTGCAAAAGGAGAGACACTATTGGTATTAATGTAATACTTAGATGGTGCCTCTGGGGAGTGGATGTAGGTCTGGTTTAGACCGAACCACTATAAATCTTGTGTCGTTTATTTTTACTGCTTTTTATTTTCTACATTTTTTTGTTTAAAAAGTTGTGGTTGAAAAACTTTTTATAAAAATTCATTAAAGTTTATTTTCGGTTCAACTCATCTAAAAGAGGGATAATTTTTTAAAATACCAATTCACCCCCCCTCTTGGTAGCCTTGGGACATTAACTTAGGTTTAACAACCTATTCACTAGACTCAACAAATAGGATTATGATCTGAAGCCACTCTAGCTAGATGTATAGTAATGGCTATAGGAATCTTCTGAAGTGCAGCCGAGTTCAGAATAAACCTATCCAGCCTTTCCCAAATCTGGGAGGCTCCTTCTTTGTTATTGCACCAAGTAAACATTGGTCCAATGTTACCCACATCTTGGAAATCAAAATTCATTATAAAACACTTCATATCTCTAGGTCCTTTAGAAAAAAAGAACCTCTTACCACCTCTCTTCTCTTCTTTGTTCAAAACACAATTGAAATCCCCACCAATAATAGAAGGAGTAGAATTATCCATACAATTTCCAAGCTCGCTCCAAAGGCTCTCCCTCTCCTTACAACATCTGCTTCCATATACAGTGACAACCTTCCACAATCCCAAGTTAGGGATAAGGAGATCCCCACCTATCATTTGTGAAGAAGTCTCTTTGACCACAAACGTCACAATCTTCTTATTCCAAAGCACCAGAATACCCCCTGAAAGACCAACAGTAGGAAAGTGGAATACTCCCAATCCTTCCCAATAAGGCCATCAACATCCTTTCTATCAATGCTTGTCATCTTGGTCTCCATCAGCCCAATGAAGAAAACGTCTTGATCTCTAACAATTTCTTTCAAATACAGAGCGCCCTCTTTCTTCCAAGCCCATCTGTAATTCCAAAATAATAAAGAAGGCATTATATTAGTGCCGGGGATCCCTCCCCATTTGTGGAATTCAGCCTTCCATCCCTCTTCTTCTTCTTGTAATCTGGATCTAATGACCCCAAAGATTTCAGCTCTTTGGCAAGTTTAACTTCAGTAGAACCATTGAAGCAAGATGTGCCATTATTCACAGCACCTGTATCATCTATTTCCATAGCCAATTCCTTTATTTTATCAAACTTTCCATGCTTTTCCAAAGAATCTTCTTCATTGTCTTCAAACAAAGCATCATATTTGTTACTTAGAGAAATACCTGGACGTATGCCTTCAACAACTTTATCTTTATCTGAACTAGATTCTGGAGCTGAGACAAATTTCTCCACAACATCAGCATTTCTCTTCTCACTTAGTGCTTGCTTCTGCATAATATTCACTTGGTTCGTATTTCCTCTGTTGTCCGTCCTGGCTCCATTTATGCCATTCCTTGCTTTACCAGTAGTTACTCCTTTAGTAAAACGTCTGTTCTTAAATTGAACATGTATCCAAGGGCCATACTCAGAATTAATCACAGAAGATTTGGCTTTGGCCACCACTTGTTTTACTTCCCCTGTTTCAGTAACTGGTTTTCTCAACATTTGGTCTTTAATACCCAGAGCTACATTCTTAGGACATTCATTCACCTCTGCCCTGCTCGACCACAATTGTAACACAACAGATTAATCTTCTCGTATTCCACCCGTTGAAAGAATCTCCCAGCTAATCCGTCTATCCTTACTCCATTAGGGAGTTTTTTCTCCAGGTCAATCTTGACACATATGCGGGCGAATTCAAGTTTCCCCCACCTGAATGTATTCCCATCTAGATACATTGGTGTGCCAAACCGAGACACAATTCTTGCTAGATTATCCTCATCCCAATAGTATAAGGGCAAGCATGGGAGTCTGATCCAAACTGGAGCTGAAATCCCTTTAAAAGAATACAGATCAAATGTAGGTGACCATCTGTCCATGCTGACATTGTAACCACTAACATACCACGGCCAACCATTCAGAATCTCTTCCACCGCCTCATCCGACTTGAAGGAACAAAGAATCCAATTCATGCTAATTGATGTCATGTGGAATCCACCAAACTTACTCTATTGCCTTCTCAGCTCAATACTGTAGACTGAGAAAGGCACATTGCTACCAAGGACTTTAATCACTAATGAGTGCTTCAACACTTCAGAATTTTTTGCTACCGATTCCGGATTAAGCCTAACAGCAATCCCGTCTTCAGATAACTCAATTTGCTCTTTATTAAAAGCAATCTTTATGTGTTTTGGCTTCGACCATGCTCCAACAACCTCACCGCTGCCATCCTATCTACTGTTAACTTCTAAATTAGTCATCAAGATTTCATCATTCATCACATCTTTTCCAGAAACAATCCCAACTCCATTAATATCATCAGACTTCAAATTTTTCATATTCTTCAAATCATTAAATACAAGGTGATCCTTATTCACCCCAGAAAAACCTTTCACCTTCAGGATGAGATCATCCGTCAACAAAGAATCAAGATTAGTCGAAAAACTCGTACCTCATTCTTCTTTAAATCTTCATTAATCTGGCCTACAACGCCTCCATCATCACCTTCTTTCCCTTGCCATCCACCATAACAGGACGATTCAAAGGTCTCAGCCCTTCTTTGATAACCACACCATTCCTTCCTCTACCTTTGATACGGAGAGAACCAGGGGGTCGCGGAGCGTTCATGACTTCGGCAAAGAAACGCCGATGATCCTCCAGCGACGACTCCACCGGCCGTGGAAAATCACGGGAAACAAAAATTCGAACAAGAAGACGGACCTTTCTCTCTCTAGGAAACCAGACGTTCTCTCTCTAGATCTTTTTTGAAAGGAATAAAAAATGTTATTTAAGGGTATTTTAGGAATTAATTAAAATTTAATGAAATTAGGAATTTTCATTTGAACATTGAATGGTTACTAATTTGATTTGGGATTAATTGAAATTACTCTTGAATTTTAAAGAATTTTATTTGAATTATTATTATTTATTTAATAGATGTCTAATTAGAGGTGATTAAAGGTTAATTAAAGATTTAATTAAATTTAAAGTTGATTTTAATTTTGAATGATTGTAAATTTGATTTAAATTTGATTAGAATAGATTGAGAATGATTTTAGATTTTAGGGATTTTATTCAAATTATTTGAGTTTATTTGAAAATTAAGACCCTTAAAGAAGGGTCACCTAAACTAATAGTTATTTGAAGATTGATTAATGTCAAATCAATGTGAATTTAATCATTGGGTACATGACACTAGTTTTCTAAGTTTTATGCTTCATCCAAAATGGATGTGTGTAGTTCACCTTAGATTTTAACTAAGTTGACTAAGACACGAGCCCTTAATTGTTGTTCCTAATGGCACTAGGTTGTAGGATAGAAATCAAGTTATGCTAACCCTAGAACACTAAATGTAATCACATCAATACAAACATGAAAAATAGAAATAAAAGTGCCCTAATATTCTATGGAATAGTTTTATAATAAATTATTATAGTTATAAGTCATGTGATGACTTATAAACTTAAACAATTCATTATAAAGGAATAGATGTATCAAATTGGATTGAAGTTATTTAAGGATATATGCCAATATATCCTAATCAAAGTCAATCTAATTTCATTGTATGATCATGTATAGTTTGCTAATTATTAAGCTAAATTGACATGATATTGAAATTAAATTTTGACTAAACTATACATGATCAAGATCTAAACTTATTTTTCAGTGAAAGATGACTCTACAATGATTCCATAGAATCCTAACATGCAATGGTTGGATGATTATAGGGTTGTAAATGAGATTTTAAATATTTAATCCAAGTAATGGATTAAACATTTAAAAATTCATTTAAGATTGATATTGAGCTCTGAAATTCTCCCAAAAATCAGGAAGCATGCATTTCATCCCAAATATTATGCCATTTAAATTTGGGGTTAAATAAAATTTTATTTAAAATATAATTATAGATATTTAAAAATACTTATAATTTAAATTACAATTTATACACTAAAAATAGATAACGATTTTATTTTTAAAATTTTGGAATTTTAATTCCGAGAAGGAGTGGTCATACGCTAAAAATGGTTAAGTATTTTATTTATAGTGATTTTTAGAAGTTTTAGATGGTAAAAATACTTTTTTTTACATTAAAGTTTTATTAATTTAAGACAAACGACGGCGATGCACCGTGTTCAGCACGTGGCGGGATCTGGATTACCCACGCGTCAGAGCATGGTTAATCACTTAACCACATCAGCGATAAATGAGGGCTGTTGGATCTATGTGGGTTGTGATCCAGCGGTGGAGATCAAGCCCCGCGGTCTGCTTCTCTTAAGAGGGACCAGACGGCTAAAATCAAATCCTGTGGTCTAGATTCAATGGGTCAGATGCCGTCGGACAGATCTGACTATCTTAGAAGCTCGGAACAGATGGATCAGACCATATTTCTAACGAAATCATGACCGTCCATTACAAATAGAACAGACGGACGGTCTTGATTTTGTCACTAAGCTCGGGAGGCCAAAAACCCTAATCTTATGTTTTGTTTTAAACTTTTATCCAATTAGTTAAATGACGTGATAAATGAGACTTAGATGACAGTAAGCCAGATGAAGAATGGGGAATAGTTTTTAGAGCTCAATATAATTTCCTTAGGGATCTATATGAGAACTTAGATAAAACCTAGGGTTTAAGATATACCTTGATAGGATCAATATATTTGGATGATTTAAATATGGATGAATTTGTAGATTGTCCCCGTGTTGTTTTCCAGAAGACTCTAAGTTCATATGAAGCTTCTAGCAGGAGTTCCAATAATAGGGATGATCCAAGCTTCGATTTAGCTTTGATCTCATTGTTAACAGTCACCAAACGTCAGGAGGAAATCAGGGGAGTAGAGATAGAGCTCTAGGATTTCAAAATGAAAAGATAGAAGCTATGGAGAGTGGCTGTAGTGAGAGATAGCTTCGAAATGAGCTCCTCCATGCCTCTTGCCCTATTCCAGCTATGGGAGATCGCTTGGACGACTGAGATTAATTCAGGGACTTCTCAGATGCTAAACACCTAGACTGGGGTTGTTAGGGTCATAGAATCAAAGGACAAATGCAAGGACATCTATGTGGAAAGGTGATTTTGTCTTTACTTGCACATGTGAATGTTAGGAGCTTAATCCAAGACTTAAGCTGGGTTTAATCAGCACTTAGAAGGTTCTAGAATCTATTTCAGCTGCTAGGATAGAGTGGATTAACTCAAGATTAGGGATTTGTCCACTTCAAGAGGTTTTGATGAATTGTTTGACTAGTTTGACTAGTCAACAGTCATATTGACTGCCAAGGTGTCATGGGAGATTGTAAATGGCTGTTTGAATGGAATATTAATGGACTGAATGGAGATGCATGTATGTTTGATTGAGAGCAAGAGAATTTGACCAAAACCCATGTCTGGACTAGCTCAAACTTGACTCGAGTTGATCGATCAATGATTAAGACATGTTTTGAGCATGAATTTGAATCAATTTAGAGTATAGATGGCTTGATAGAGGTTTGATTGGATATATGGATTTAGTTGGCTTGGATTGAACTAGTTTAACTAAAAATTGGGTTTAGTTGACTAAGTCAACTGGTGATCGGGTTGGGATAACAGGTCGAGTCCAAATCACTAGGAGCTATGTTTGAAGAAGTTTGGTAAAGTTCAGAGGTCATTTAGTGATGAATTGAAGGGAAGTAAAAGTCTGATGTCTAACTGAACTAACCTGAGCTAGCTTAATTAAACTTCTTGATCTATATTGATTAATGAATTCAAAGATGTTGGGTTTAATATATGAGACTCCTAGTTAAATAGTTTTGACCTTAACATGTGGTCAAAAGTGGCTAGTACACTAGGCTGGGTGATTGCAGTGTGAGGCTACAATAGCAGGTGATTGAAACTTGACTAAATCTTGAATGGCTGAAGATTGAATACCAAGATTGAAGGTTGATTTGAACTTTGATTGAATGTTGATTGAATACATGTCATTGATTGAAATTTGATGATTGAAGATTAAATGATTGATTGAAGATTTGTTACATGCAGATTGATTAGATTCTGATTGAATGTTAATTGAATGAAGTTTTAATTGAATATGAGATTGATTGATGACTGATTATGTGGATGATTTAAGGACTAGAGTAAATGATTGATTGAGCACTAGATGGTTGACAATTGGATAATTATCAGCCACTAGATGTTTGATCAAGAGTAGTGTAGGTCCTGATGACCTCAGACAAAAAAATGAGGTCAACACACTTTCCTAGTGTAACGAGAAGAAAAAGCATAAATAAAAGAAGCATAGTAATGTAAATTTAAAACCTCAATATTACAATACAAGACTTGAGTGAAGTCTCCAATAACATCAATATGGATTGGATCCTTCCAAAGCACTCAAATTTTATTAGCAATATTAGAAATAGCATATTTAAAACCCAAATATCTAGTAGCGCCATTTAATTTAGTAGAGGAAATAAAAGCTTCTAATAAAATAAGAATATAAACATTATAAATGTGATAAAAATTCTTAATGTGTAACTTAGAAGAGGGACACCCAATGCCCCTAACATTCCAAATAATAGAGTTAAATATAAAAAATTGAGGGTTAATAACTAGTATGTGATCAGGTGGTTCTAGGAGTTTGTAAAATGATGTTCTTCTTTTTACTCCCTCTCCTACTCTAAAACTTGATATAACTAGTGTAATTACCATCTTTGGCAAAACATTTAGCCATGATATCCTTATCCTTAGTATCAGTAAAGCCATCACTGTGATATTGATTGGTTAAGGGAAACTTATTATCATTTGTCGTACCTTCCTGCCTCTCATCCTGAGGTAGGTCACCCTCAAAGAAAATG